>JAHDVE020008200.1:0-56048 GCA_022606495.2 Halesus radiatus
TTGATATATAAACCTAGTCATTATTAACTTTTATCGTACATTAAAAGTATTCCATTAATAACATAATATTGTCGCGCGATGCAATAGGTCATTCCACGTAACTATAAAGTTGTTTGAATTAAAATCATCAATTTAAAAATGTATTTTTTTTTTTCTATATGAAATATAAAAAATATCAAAATTAAAACTTAATAATTTGGCGAAAAATATCATATAAACCGAGTCTATAAATAACTGGTTTTACTACCTTATTTAAACCGACTTTTTCACACTTGCTTTCGAAAAAAATGGCTTCTCTATATGTGTTAAACAAAGACGAGAAATATTTTAGAGCTTTATTCAAATTTATAGATTAATGGAAATAACGCAACGAGCAGCAAATCAATGCTCTGACATCAAAAATAAACACTAGAAGATATCTGTGAATTTCGCGATACCAGAGCTCACCGTTCGAGAGTTTTGTGAATTTTCATATATACTCCAAAATCACGCTACCCCGGTTGATACTAAACATTGTTTGCGAGTGCGATGTTCCTAAGAAAACTCGTGCGCAACGAAACTGTGGAGTGGAATTTTCCGTTTGTACTGGAGCTAACTCCGGCGTTGCAGTATCACCGAGCTAACGGATTTACGCCGGCAAAAAGCAGCGGCCAAACAACGCCGAGTTTTAACGATGGATGGGTATAATAGATTAGCCACGCTAAAGGCGAAGAAGTTATCGTTAAAGGATAGAGAGAGGGTATAAACCGGTCTGTATGTGTGTGTTGTGGGACTTAGTAGATGGTAGATGTCGCCCGCAAGGACATTTTACGTACAATGTCGCCAATTTAGTATTTGGATTTCACAATGGAAGTAACGATCGGATTTGACGATAGCGTCGGAAACATCATTTGGCGCGTAATGTTTAATGAAGTTTTAAAGAAGCACCCTGAAAGTGAAAAAGAATTTTTTATTTTTTATTTGGAAGCAAATTAATATATTAAAAATACCGTTGTTTTTTTCTTTTCTGTATCTTTTCGGTTTCATGTTTAATTTTGAGAGGTGCTAATATTATAACCAATCATTAAAAACATATTACAATGATGTTTATAAACTTAAGATTAAGAAAGGGACGCTTAGATGGTTTGGGCATGTGGAGCGAATGAACGAATGTAAGAAGAAAGTATGACGCGAATGTGAATGGAAGAAGAAGCCGGGGACGCCCGAGGAAGACATGGCACGATCAAGTGAATCAAATACTTGAGTCGGGCCATGTCAGAAGTCGGAATAATAGAAGAGAATGTATGAGACGATGTATGAATGTGAATGAAGCAAGAAGTGTATGCCAAGATCGAGTTGTATGGCGGTCCGTCCTCTCTGCCTACCCCTTCAGAGAAACGGCGTGATGTTTAGTTAGTTAGTTTTTATAAACTTCGTATGAGGTTTTCTAAAAAAAATAATATTGTTATTTTGTGTTGTGACATAAATTGAATGTAGTAACTATGTCCATGTTCCTAATATTATACAGCCTTATTGGAGCTTGGATACGAGCGAATATTTCGTTCAGCGGCAAAAATATTAATATTTAGTAGCTAAATTATTTTGCCGTTGTAAATTAATTTTATTATTTTATTGTGTTGATGTTTAATTTATTGAAGACCGTTTTTATTAAAAGTTAAAAAAAAAAAAAATAATAACTGTTATTATTAAATTTGAAAACGGTTTACTTACATAACATAACTTTTTTGTTGTAAATAAACCATTTCAAATTTGAACAATAAGAGTAATCATTAAATTTTAAAAACTTCTGTTTTCGAATTTGCTTTATTGGACAAGATTAGGTCTTATTTTTAGTAGGTAAATTGTTTATCTTGTAGAGTCCTCTCTTTTGCTCCTGAAGCATGTAGATGTTTACATATTAAATACAGTGGTTTTACATAAAGTAATTATTATTGATTTAACCCTTTGAGGCACACGATTTGAGACAAAAAATGCCTGTGTTGCACAGAATTTCGAAAACTTCTAAAAGTACGTATGTACCATCTATTGACCGATATAGTAAGCCGTTGGAGTGGGCGGGACATAATTTAAACCGCTGTGTTTCAAGTGGTTTTAATTTATCGAAGTGGTATAAATTACATCCCACCGCGCAGTAAAAGATAAAAAAGGTGGGTTATTTTTGATACCACTATGCTTCAAGGGGTTAAGACTATTATATCCCTAAGAGAAAAAATAAGACATTCTTGAAACTAAAAGTTCTATTAAGAGTCTATTCTTACTGTAACAAAATTGCAGTACTTTATTGTTTCTCTCAAACTTTTTAATACTTGCTGATATCTTGATATTTTTATAATGTAATGTAATTGATATTGTGTAATTGTAGTCTGTATCACTATAACAAAGCTGTTCTACTGTTTTTCATGTTTTAAAAATATTTTTTGTCAACTTGTATACATTGATCACAGCATGCATGTACCAATATTTTTTTCTAATTATTTCACTACTATTTGTATGATCATTTTTTAATTATTATTGTTTTTTATGTAATTTTTTTAAACTAAACTCCTTGCAGTAGCTTAGCGGGTATAAATTCCCATTGTATGAAAAATAATATTATGTAAAAAAAGAAGTTACGCAATTATAAAGGAGGGGATAGGTTCATCATTTTAAAAGTCTATCTTTGAAAATCTATTCTGAAATTAGTAATTTGGGGAACTAAGTGCGTGGATTTTAAAACGATAAGAATAGATGGAGCAATGTCCAATTTTCTTGAGAATCGGAGTGGAAATTTATTTTCTGGAAGTTGTGGGAAACGGTAGAGCCACGATTTTGGTGGGAATAACTCTTTGAATAGCGGCATTGTGGACCCCTTTGGTTAATATTATGATAGTATTCAGCTTATTCCGAGCGGGTTCTTTCTAAAAAAATCTTTTCGGGAAAAATACCCTTTAGGGGGATGAAATTGGTGAGAGTAATGATGGGGATGGACGCGCCGAGCTTTACCAGGGAGTCTGCAATTTCATTTTCTGAGTTACCAGTGTGTCTAGGGGTCTAAATGATTGTTAATCGTTTCCCAGACTCTTTCAGAGCATTCTTTTCCATATACAGAAAAAAATAATCGGATTTAAAACAACTCTGTATAAAAATAAATAAATTGTTAACAAATTGTAGTGCACACAACTCATTAAAAGTAGATTAAGTCAATGCCGTTTTGGATTTATTTTTACTATCCCCACGAAAAAAATTAGGGTGGTATATACTCTCAACATCGCCCTCGTGAAATACCACACAGAATCGACACGTTTCTTGAGATGGCTTTAACTGTGTTTGGAAATCAGATCTGAATAGCCAGGTAACTTCTCAACTTTTCGCAACCGTCACTATTTCCTTATCCAATTTCCTCAGCCACACAACATACCCCAATTGGGGATGCTATAGCTTCACTGACTCTGGACTCTTGTGTGGTATTTACATTAAAAAAAAACGCAGACCGTCTAGGCTATCGATTAACGTGAATTCATGTGTTAAATTCTCTGCAGGCGACTGTTTAATAATGTTATCGTCTACGAAAAGTTTCATGCATATTTCTGATGTCAAATTATAAACCTAGTAAGGGACTAAACATTTTAAATCCACATGCTCTTCTGTAGTTATACATTGCCGTAAAATTTTGTACGAAATCAGTTCCCATAAGGGTGAATGTGTAAGGATTAAGGGTAAATACTTTAAAATAAGCAAATGTAAGCCTCGCTTCGTTTAACCTTGTTCGTATTATTTTAACCAACAAGCAGATTTGGCATAAGTCCTATTGTCCGCAATTTGCAACCCCGATCGGACTTTCGTTTTTGGGGTTTGGCACTAAAAAGAAAAAAAAAATTCACCCTGGATAAATCGACGTTAATAAAGTAGTATAAATATATTCAAATTGTTGTTTACTATATTTTTTAATTGATATTTAATTAGTAAATGAATTTCAAAATGTACTTAGTATTCACCACTCTATAAATATGCATTGATATCATTGATAAACAAAAAATGATTAAAGTCGGTAAATAATTAATTTATATTAGAAATTAAAAAAGAAATAATTTGAAAATTAATTCAAGAGATAGCCATTTTTTAAAAAATATTTCATTATTTATTAAATTCAATTCACTATTAACGCTTTTTATGATTTCTAAAATTTCAAATATATCTAATTGTCTAGTATTTCTATATAAAATTTTTAAACCTTTATTTATACCAAATGAATAATTGGTTTCTAAAATGTGATATGACGATTCAGAATAGTTGTTATTATTTATACACCTTAGGTGTTCCTTAACTCAAATTAATTAAATTAATTAACTGAAATTTCTAAAAGTCTTTCCTATGTAATAATAGTTTAATGATATTTAATTGTTTTGCTTTTATTAAAAAAAAATAAATAATAATAATCCCGAAAAAATATGACGGAAGCCCTAGTAATAAGATAATAAAGCGGCCTTTTCTTTAAAGCGAATGATGAGGTATTATCTCGGCATCTGGAAGTTTTCCAATCAAAGCAGGAAACTTTTTCCGCCCATGAATCATTCCCTTGATTCAGCTTTATGTTTTTCTTGTATGGTAAAGTTCCACACTTACCAATCATCCATGTGTTTTCCTGACACGGCTAAAGTAAAAGTTTATACTCATGCAAACACAAAAACACATTCACTGTCATCATTTTTATATCAGAGTGGTAGATACCATTAGTATCGCATTGTAGGGAGACAAACATTCAGAATGGAAACGTTGCTATAAAAGGTTTAACTCATGTTTAGTGACCAAATCTGAATAGCCATGTAATACCCAATTATTCTCTTCCTCATCGATTTTCCCTCCCCACTTCCCCAGCATCAAAATATCCAAATATTGATGCTATACTTCAATTGCATTGCCTTCTGGTAGTTGGGAATCTTGTAAAATCTCACGTAAAAAAAACACTAAAACACATTAAATACATTTTTCATATAAAAGTGGGAGATACTCTTAGTATCGCACTGGCGAGATGGTGCATAACCCGTATTTAGTGACTATTTTTTTTTTGAGAGACTATAATAATAATTCGGGTAATTTTTTGTTTGTTTACATTAACTCAATACAGGGGGCCTTGAGGAAAATAATTTTCCTAAGAGATAAGTCATTTTTGGGGATACTGTGTAGAAGGTATTTTAAAGGAAAAAAGGTGGAATCTGGGGGTCAGTGTGTCCAGGAGTGATGGACGTATTAATCCATAACTCCCACTACGCTGCAAGGAGATGGGTCGAGAGAATCCGGCTGGAGGTGGTCAAGGGGTCTCCTTTAACCGGCCCCTCCCGATCCGGTCCACCATGAAACTGGTGGGCAGACGCATCTGGACATACATCAACCCCTGAACCCGGGCACCCCTGCTAGGTCAGCGAACGCAGCGAACCACTTGGGGTGATTTATATCAGAGGTGTTGGTTATCCAATGAATGGTTCTCATGGCGGCGGTACCCATCTTGGTCTCCCAAATTCAGGCCTTGGAGGAATATGAGGAAATTACGCATTATGACAAATAGTGATTGGTTTTGGATTTGCTAACTAAACCCTTCTCAAGAATGCTAAACTTAACGTAACATAAAATTTTGAAAATATTTATAATGTGGGTTCAAACTAATTGGCTTAGATTTTAAGTATTCTCAAATAACTCTTGGTGATTAAATGAAAGTTGAACCGGGTTTTATTAAACCGCACACTGCTTTTAAAATAATATGTGGTCTGCTTTATTATGTTTTTAATTACCTCAGGTTGCTTAAATTTGAGTAGCCCATATTTCATTTAATTGAAGCCACGGGTGGTTCAGAAGCGTACAATTGGAACGAAAATTTATAAATTATGTACAGAAATTTTCCATTCAAGTTCTCAAGTTTTCAAGGATTTTTGGGGAATTGTTATTAATTGGGTTATGTCTCCATTCCTTTGCTTGTTTGATTTTATTACTTTTTGTTTACAGAAATGAAAATAGCAATATTTTTGATATTACGTTGAGAATCGCTTATAAACAATACTGGAGTGGTTCATAAGAAATTGCCTATATATCGATTTTTTTTAAACTTTATCATAAACAAACCGTTTTTTAAATTGAATGAAAAGAATTATTATTAAACCTTGAAATCTTTAAGGGGGAGAGGGACGTCGGAGATTTATTATTTATGATTTCAAAATAATGTTAGTATTATTACGCAATACGATAAACATAATATTTTTAAATAGAAAAATATTTATTAAATATTTTGTAAATTTAAATAGGCTTAGCATTTATCAAAATCTAATCAGAAATATTACTTTTTTGGGACCGTCCCATTTTTACAAAATATTTAAAATACGATTTTTAAAGCTAAGAAAAGTATTTTTAATCCTTTCTCGTTGCGTTTTTGTAAATAAACATTAACAAAGGTTTGTAATCCGCATTAGAAAAAACATTTTTTTCAAAATATATAAAAAAACATGTTTTTTTTTTGAAATGCAGATTACAAATCTTTGGTTACCTTTATTTACAAAAACGCAACGATAAATGATTAAACATACTTTTCTCCACTTTAAAAATCATATTCGTATTTTAAATATTTTGTAAAACATACAATGGGGCGGTCACAAAAAAGTATTATTTCTGATTTTGATAAATGATAAGCCTATGTAAATTTATAAAATATTTAATAATTATTTTTCTATTTAAAAAAATTATGTTTATCGTATTGCGTAATAATACTATCATTATTTTGAATTAATAAATAATAACTCTCCGACGTCCCTCTGCCCGTTAAATGAAAATGGAGTTCTACAAATTAAACTAAAAAACAATTAAAAAAATCGAGTATTTTAATAAGGCACGTATTATTTTATTTACGTGAATTGAGTTTTATTAAAAATGAAAAAAATATATATGGGAAAGTTATGTAAAAATAATAGGAATAATTATCGCAAACTAACTAGGCTAGCTATTAATTCTTTCGTTAATCCGATAAAAGACATCTCTGAGTTTCTATTCTCAAGTATTTGATTCACTCGATCGTGCCAAGTGTAATCGACTTCTTCTTCCATTCACTTGTGTGTCACGTATTTTCTCTATATTTTCCCTCCATCTACTCTACATGTCCAAATCGTCTAACTCATCGTTTCCCAAACTATGTCGCCTAAATTCCATCATGATTCTCTAAAATGCGAGTAAATACTTATAGTAATACGGTAAATATTGAAATACAGTGCGGGGCCTGCAGGGCAAAATCGACCGTGAACCCCTTTAATTCCCTACACGATAAGGATTAATACGGTCTGGCCGGCGATTCAGACAAGGTACCTGCGAGTAAAAATCGTCCTTAAACCCCTTTGACTTTGAACACAATACGGTTGATTCGCAGTCAAAACGGAGCATTCCACGCGTTGGCTTGCCAAAAAGCACCGCAAGCGTATTGACTTTCGAAGAGAGTAAGGCTCACAATGGGTCAAATCGAGTGCGTACTTTTAACTAACTTCAGGTCGCTTCGGTCAAATCGGGTGCGTACCTCGCTACAATGTAGTCAGTCGCGGTTGACTTCGCAATAAACTAATTGCAGGTCTGCAATAGGCAAAACCTAGTAACGATGAATTTATTTAATACTGCAAGATAAGATGGCCATCGAGAGGAAATATCTTCGGAAGACTTATTGAAATGAAGGAAGAAGTTTTAATGTTCTTAGATCAACATTACCCAACGCTTCATATATACAGTCAAACATTGAACTGTCATGTGAAGGCACTGATGGACTTAGAGGCACTGATCGACAGAATATCACTGATGGATTTTTGACTACCTTGTCGTAAGGAGTACCTACCCAGTTTTATTAGAAATTAGTTAGTAGTTATAGTGATGAAATTTTTAATGCTTTTTGTCACGACCTATGTAGTATATACACTGGTATTCTTGAAGTTTCTGGCTAAAAAGCATCGCACTTCTGATTCAATTCTGATTTCCTACATTTTTGGAAATGCTTCTTTATAATAGACTAGTTGAAGTACCGGGGCTGCCCGGAGTTACAAATGGTATGGAGTAAAGTTTTGAAGTTGTGATTTGTTTTCCCTACCCCTACCCAGTAGTTTTCCTGAGATTTTGAACGTCAAGTATGCAAAGTTTCATTAAGAAGTACAAAAAAGCTCCGTTAAGGGGTGGGAAAGGGGGAATCTGTTGTAGACTGTTTTGAAAATCAAGGGTGCAAAATTTTATTAAACTCGAAAAATACTGTCGATTTGTATACAACACAAATAAAAAAATACCACCCGGGACAATCTTCTTTATATATCGTCGCAGGAAAGCAATATTGCTGTAACAGCCAAAGACATTTTTGATCAAAAAGATTTTGAGGCTTATATATCAATAAAAAAAACGTTATATTGACATAACTGACATAAATTGAAGATTTTTTCCAACGTCATACAGGTCTTATTTTTCATTGTAGAGTCACAGGACCCAGATCGATTGACGCAGAAAAAAAAACCCCTCTATATACAGAGTATTTTTATGGGTAGTGGTGATTACAGCAGAATTTCTTTCCTGCGACAATATATATATAGAGATCTCCTCTCGTACTATGCTGATCAGACGCGACGGTACGCCAGGTTTTTGTTGATCCATTAGAATTTGTTGATCCACCCTAATTTGTTGATCCATTACCGAAGCAGGCATATATACGTTGATCCAAAAGATCAACATTCGTCATATAGATTTTGCTATAAACCTCGCCCAATTTCCATCACATATACATTTTACACTTTTTCCCTTTGTTGATCCGATTTGAATGAACCAATCAGGGCGCTTTGTTTATCAAAGGCGTGCACGTGGTTCTTCACTGTGCTCATTTGTTGATACGATTTAAATGAACAAATCAGAGTGCTTATCAACTGGTATATCTGGTTCTTAGCATTTCATTTCATTTGGTACAGCGATTCATTCCTAGCAAATATATATATATATACACGAGTACATATTTAGATAGATTCATAAAAATTGTATTTACTTTCGATTCTGATTTTATTATACCCATAGGTCAGTACAGGCGATGAAAAAAATTGTGCGTCACGAAGGAGAAGTATAAAAGTTGTCGGGCCAACGAAAAAAAAAGTTTGGGAAACACGAATCTAACCATCGCATTCGTAATCATGTTCGCATTCTTGGTATTTTCGGATTTCCCCATCCGCAACATAGACGTTTATAGTTTTACCACATGTACGCGACCGGGATCTCATTCCAACAAAACTTATTCTACTTTATTCCTCTGCCTATTGCAGTGGAATAAAGTAGAACGGTATCGGAATCGAAACTCTACTAAGGACACATTATACAACATACAGGTATAGTTGTGATAAATTTTGAGGTAATATGATTTTCTCCATCTGCCTTATCAACTTTAAGGTTACCGTGATATTATCCAAAGGTTAAGGGTTTCCTCTTGCGAAAATCAATCTACGTAGAATCATCAAAGGAACTTTGGAAGATGTCGATTATTATCAGCTTCACCCCTTTGAAATTCGCTTCCAATGCCATGTAATACATACAGAGCTTTTGTATTTGGTTTTTCGTAAGAATTTTCTTAATATATTTTTTTCGCGCATAGAAAAAGCTTTAATACATAATATTGAAGAATGGAGGCAGATATTCTAAGAAAGTTAGTTGAAATAAAGAAAACATGGGAAAATAAAGGAAGTAGTTATAATAATAATACTATTTATTATTTTGAAATACGAGTACACATTATCTAACATCAATATTTAAGAAGGTTTTGACCGCCCAACTAGGAACAAATCCCGTTTTAGGACAGTCAAATTGATAAGTTTAGTTCATATTAAGTGCCATTATACAAAAATAGACGGGAAAAAGCTAGGATTGAGAGTATCGTAATATAATATATCTAGAAAAAAGTATAATAATTATGATTAAAGAGATTATATACATGTGTTTAATAGATACTGGTTGGTGCTATGAGGAAAAACACCGTTTAACATTTGGTGCTAAAAAGAGATAATATTAGAATGACTTAAACTCTATATAGAAGAGCTATTGTCACAAATTTAATATGTTATATTTTAGGAGCCAATTTTGAATGGAAATTTCCGATAAAGGAACGTATAGATGGTTTGAAAATGTACAGTCGATGGAGAAGTCGGGGACGCCCTGTAAGATAAGCGATTAAAGTCGGGTCATTTCAAAAGTTCAATTTTAGGAGCCAATTTTGAATGGAAATTTCCGATAAAGGAACGTATAGATGGTTTGAAAATGTACAGTCGATGGAGAAGTCGGGCACGCCCTGTAAGATAAGCGATTAAAGTCGGGTCATTTCAAAAGTTCAATTTTAGGAGCCAATTTTGAATGGAAATTTCCGATAAAGGAACGTATAGATGGTTTGAAAATGTACAGTCGATGGAGAAGTCGGGCACGCCCTGTAAGATAAGCGATTAAAGTCGGGTCATTTCAAAAGTTCAATTTTAGGAGCCAATTTTGAATGGAAATTTCCGATAAAGGAACGTATAGATGGTTTGAAAATGTACAGTCGATGGAGAAGTCGGGGACGCCCTGTAAGATAAGTGATTAAAGTCGGGTCATTTCAAGAGTCGTAATAAAAAATAGAGCGTATGAATGTGAAAGAAGCATGGTGGGGAAGAAATGGTTTGATTGCTTTTTAATATCCTAATTAAAACAACTTGATTAAAATACATGATAATAATAATACTACTTGGACGATTTATATAGCGCCGTTTTTGTGAAAAATCACCTCAAGGGCGCTGTACAAATACTACTTGCTAGGGTTAATCTTATTATGTACATAAACAGAAAACATACTTACCTGGTAGGTCGTCACTCCAGATTAAACTTAATTAAATTACAATATTTTGGGGTAAGATGGTATGACTTGACTAATGATGGGTGTGTACTGATTCCTTCGTATACATGTTTTAAATCCGTTTAACACTAATTTTATTTTTTTAATATTCCCAATTGTATTTGACAGATATTGTGTAAGGCAAAATTTTAATATCATGTGTGATTTTTTCATTCCAAGGGAACATTAAACTCTGTGACAATACTAATCATGTAATATATTTCCCTCAATAAATGAGAGGATTAATTAAGTGACATAAAACACAGAAATGCGTAAATGTCGACACAGCTTTCATGGCCGTATTTCTAAATGACCCACTTAACTCCGGCACAAAGCAGTGTGACAAACTAACGCCATCTAGCGCCTGCGAGTGAAAATAACCTCCTTAAAAAGTGCAATTTAAAGTTCAAATTAACAGTGTTATTAATAAAATCACAATGGCCAATAATCTCGACAAAATGGTGACATAAAAAATAAACAAAAAAGTGTTCTTTTTGTATTAAAAATTGTCAAAAAGTGTTCAATTTGTGATTAAGAAATATAACAAAAGGTGTTCTATTCGTGTTCAAAAAGCTTACAATTATGTGGCTTCAAAAATAATAAACAACGTGCCATTCTTATTTTCTGTGATACGTTCCTTATTATTTTAGTGTTGATCTTTGGATTCGGCATCTGAGGTTGTTTTTACGGTATAGTACTCGAAAAAGCGATCTCAGCCATGTTGCCGGTTCCGCAAGACCGGATGTCCGGCAGGAGAAGCAGTTCCATAGGATGCCGGTCGCTGATTGGTCGAAGGGCCTCCGCATACGTTACGGCTCACCAGGATCCATTCAAGGTAAGATATTTCTTTTACCCCTAGAGCCTTAAAACAACGTAAACAAAAAAATATGCTATCCACATGTTTTTCAAAATTTTCAGAGCGAATAACGCGAATGAAGGTAATACGAAAAAACACTTTTTTTATATGCCGTTTCCCAATTACCTTCAATTTTCCTGTTTCCGCATTTTCTCAAATACAAAGAAGCATTTCCCGATAAATATGTTAAGACATACGTAGGGGCAAATTGTGTTCCTCTGGGCGCTTGTTGTTTGACAGTGATGTTTTTTCCCAAACCATTAATTTTAATATTATTTCGGAGCGCTCCAATACGGATCAAAAAATCGACACTCCTTATCTCCTGTGAAAGCTGAAGTGAGGATTTGGAATTGTTTTTTTTTTCTTTAAAAAGGTAAATATCGTCAGATTCTAATTTATTTTTTTGTTTTGAAAAATTTAGAATGTATAATATTTGAATTCCACACTGGAATTCGTATTATTCTAGGATGCCCTAGGTTTAATTGTATCTCTGATAATAAAGTCTAAAAAAACCCAACAACTAATGGAAGAGATAAAAAAGGAAGATTTCCTCATGTCTTTCTATTCAAGGATTCTTCTTCTGGACGAAAAACGTATCTTCGTTAAGTAATTAATATAATTTATGCTAAAAATACAAATAAAATTAAAATTAGAATGCTAAAGAGTATTTATCTGAGCACCAAAACGCGTAAACTTACAAAATAGATAGCAGTGGTGTGCAGTTTATAAAGGCTGAAAAGCTGTGCCTACCCCAAGAAAAACGAACGAATTTGAAGATTAAAATATGAAAAAATCATAATATATACAAATAGTTAAGGAACTTGTATACTCCTTTATACCGTTGGCCATAACAATCAGCGGTAGTTGTTTATATAATTGCCATTTTCAAATTCACAGTTCTTGCCAGAATTTGAAAAATTATATACAGACTACATTTAATCACAGAGCAGCACGCCACTGTTAAATATTAAAAAAAAAACATTTTTTTCAATTTTTGTTTGTGGCACCATATTTAATAAATACTAAAACACTTTGTTTTAACCTGTTAACACTCACTGCTCTCGGCTAAGTATCCCCATCCATTACACAAACTACATTTTCCGCTTATAATGATGGTAGTAGGAGGAATTCAAATATTGACTATATTATATTAATTGTTTTTTGTGTTTAATTCGTAGAACCCCTTACAATTTTTTTAAAAAATTTTATGTAAATCAAATTTAATAATCTTGTTATTAAATTTGATTTAATTTCTGCAAATTGTGGCAGTTTGAAAATGGCCTTGAACGCCGAAACTTAAAAAAAAATTATATTGGTTATTAGTAGCCCGGGAATGTTTACTTTTCTTTTAAGAAATGTTTAAAAAGGGTTTATTTCACATCAAGCGCCTTAAAAAGTTTGTGATTTATGCAAATAGTGAAAAAAAGATTTAAACTATTTTTTAAATCCAGTAATCAGATAACCTTACAGTGAGGAAACTTCAACTGCCTTTTCTGGCTTGTATCCATAAAAAAACTTCAAACAATTTTCAGGATCAAACTGCGTGAAAAAAGATTATATTGTGAGCGTTTATGTTGTACACTTTACAGAAATGTTTCACGGTAGGGCATTAAACCCGTTAACAAAGAGATGAAGAGGTTAATGCTTTTTACAAATTGCCTATGAAAAGTATTATACAATGTTTTGTCGGTTGAAGACATTTTGTAGTAGGTATACATATCTGGTCTGCGATAAGCAGCATTTATCGGGCGTAAAACGCTAGGAATTTTCTTTCTTGCGGTAACTCTAAAGCTTTCATTGAAATCTGGCGATATTTTATTCCTCGTCGGGTTAAGTTGGTTCAATCTTTAACGATTTTTATTTTATAGTGTTACTACTATGTAATAAATACATTAAAAAAATCTGGTTAAAATTTAACAATATTTTTGTGGTCTTGTTATCAGCTAGCTATGTTAATAATCTGTTCAAAAGCGTAATCTAAAAAATATAGTAGTTTTCTGTTAGTGCGAATATCTGAAGCAAAAAACTCTTGAAGCTCACAGCGTGATTTCCATCCTTAGTTATGGAGCTTTGAAATGTATTCTTAATAGAACATGACAGCATGTCGAATAAGGAACTCCAGTGAAAAAAATATTATGATTTTAAAAATATATTTTCATATAGATCAGCAAACGCCGATTCTGAATATATAATTTTATTATATATAATTATACGTATAATTTATAAATAGCTATTTAACAGTGAATAAATAATCATCTCATAAAAACACCTTGTATTGGTACCATTGTATTTGGAACATCTGACGTCACGTGTGAATTCTGTTTTTAGATTAGTATGGAGATTTTATTTTTCGATATTGTTTTGTATTTTAAATATACATTTTTTAGCTTTGTGTAATTTGAACTTAATTTGGGTGACTTTAAGCTCTATAATTGTTGTTCAATACAAAAAAAAACTGAGTATTCATGAGCAAACCAATTGCTAATATGGATATTTTGATAATATTAATGGTCAATACTATTATTATTCTTCGAGTTAAAGCTTCTATAAAGGTACATAATGTTATTACTTATGTTTAGTTATGGTTTACTATGCATAGAATATCATGTACTGGAAAGCTCATCCTTGTTTTGACATTTGACATTCTAACCTCAAAACCGACCGTTCATAGATTAGAGAGAGCAAGCGTTTTGGTGGCCTTTGAAAAATTGAAACTTTGAAAATTATTTTAACTATGAAAACTAACTAGGAAAAAAACGAAAAATACTGATATTTAAGTTTGAACGTCATTATTGATAAAAAAAATGGTCTGGAGTTCCTTATAGTTTGATCTTAATTATAAAAATGTTTAACTTTTATGAAATAAATGATTTTAGTGAAAGGCTGTTGACACTTGAACGTAAGCTATTATTAAATACTAAATACGAATATTATGAAGTTGGTACTGTTTTGTATCTGACACCCTTATTGCTAAAGTTATTTTCAGACGAATTTCATTTCAACGGGTCTACCGAAAAAATTATTTAAATATGAACTTAAGACGTCTTATAAGCTCGTGTTTACATCAATGTCTTATAGTCTAGATATCCCAATTAACTCATTTGCTAATAAAAGCCGTTAAGAACAAAACAATACCCGACACAACAAAGGAGATATATCATTTACGTGGCAAATTCTAATAAAATTAAAACGTTGATATTATGCGTAATAAAATTTTGTATCGGATATAAAACAACACTGATTAATTCAATCTGCATAATGTTAATACAAAGTAAGTCCAACATTCGACGCCTTTGGAAAAGCACCCTCAGGCCTCGGGTGTAAATCTACGTTAATTAGATTCGACGTGAAAATATTAAAACTGTCTCGCTCCTTGGTACTAAAATTGACCCAGTTTCTGCCTTTAAAATAACGCGTTACCAAACATTATCGGGATTTTGTTAACAGACGTTCAATTAGTTAAAGAGCTATTTAATCAAACCAACCGATCCTTAATTCACAGAAAATCAATTTGGGTGATTTATGACACGTGCAACGCGTCTACGTCGTAATTACAGTAATACCGTTAAACTGATCGGTTATTAATTTCGTCATTAGCATACAAAGCAAATAAAATGGCTTACGAGGGAGCTCTGTTGAAGCTTTTATCGAACCGTCATGATATGTTATGCTTTGATTGCTCAATAATAAAATATCAACATTACCTATGTATTGATTAAATAAAATACCGCTTTTTAAACTCTATTCTACCATTATTTTTGCCCGTGACCGATTTTTACCTGTGACGGCAACCTACAGACTGGTACATTTAATTCTTAAACTATGGGTTATATACAATTTTGAGTATCAGGGGTAACAAACCATGATTATATTTTGTACAATTTTTTTAAATCAATTTTTTATTTTATTGAAAATATGATGACCCCGAGATCACCTCGCGATTCGTTTTAGAGTTCGTTTTGCAATGGAGTAAAAATTTAAAAACTCATATTACTAACTAACCATCACTCCATTTTAGCGCGGGGGTAGGCATAGAAGAAGGCCACACAACTCTGTCTTTGCACACGATTTTACTACATCTGCATTATTTTGATTTTCCGACCATTCCTTTTCTCTAGCCACCCGCCTTGCAGGTCCAAACTATCTAAGCGTCCCCTTCTCAACATTTTAATATTTTCGACAAACATCCGTCTTGCACTACCTTTTGATCACATATTTCGGTAAAAACACATTCACCTCAAGATCTCATTTCAACCGCATTAGTCTCTAGGAAAGTACTCGTCACAGGGAAGCAATACTGCTGTAACCACCACTATTAACGAAAATGCTGTGTATTCACCATTCCACAGATTGTTTTTTTCTGCGTCGATCTATCTGGGTCCCGTGACGCTACAGTGAAAAATAAGACCTCTACGACGTTGAAAAAATATTATTTTTGTAAATATTACGTTTTTTAATTGATAAGCCTGAAAATGCTTCGTATTTTTGTACATGACTTTGGCTGTTACAGCAATATTACTTTCCTGCGACGAATTATCTACACAATTATAAGTATTTGATACTGTTTCAAAACACAAATGTTGTTTTCGTATTAAAAGATTTTCTTAAATGGAATAAAAAATGCTCGAAAGTCTCATTTCTTGACAGTTTAATGATGAAATTAAAATTAAATTTGAAGCCAGCTAAACATGTCCAAAATAAAAGCTTTATTATAGACACCAAATCTTTTCTATTTCATAGCCAAAGATTTTTTTCTTTAAACTTGAGAGATAGAATACTCGATTGTGTTTACATAAATGCGCGTAATTTCCCCCTGTATTCCTGCTGTGTTTTCTAAAAATGCGGGTAAACAATAGTTTGTTGTTTTAGTTAATGCTCAGTGAACAATAGACTTCGGGATAGTTGGCAGTCGAGTGCCAGTAAATCTAGAGCTTATTATGGGCTTTGTATTACTTGTGCAATACAGGTGCCAAGCAAAGGAGTCACTAAACACGTGAACATAATATAAGGTAGTTCACAACTACCCAAAAAGCTAAATTCTAGAATTTCAACGTCGGGTGACATATTCATGGTTAAAATGATTTGTATATTCATTTTATTAAGAATTTCTATAGTTTGCTATTCACCATACAATACCTGTTTGGGGATTTATAGTACCTATGGAGCTTATATTATGATCTTTGGAATGTTTGTCAGACTTACCTTAATTCAGAATTTGGTTTATTATAATGTGTAATTATTTTGTGCAGTCATTATTATAATGTGTAATTATTTTGTGCAGTCATTATAATGTGTAATTATTTTATGAAGTCATTATTATAATGTGTAATTATTCTGTGCAGTCATTATTATACTGTGTAGTTATTTTGTGCAGTCATTATAATGTGTAATTATTTTGTGCAGTCATTATTATAATATGTAATTATTTTGTGCAGTCATTATAGGAAGTACTTTTATAATGTACTGTACTGTTATATAAGTATATACTATATTGTATACTGTTAATTCTGATGAGGGAAGCTTTGCTTCTGATCTCGATATTTATATATTAAAAACAGTAGTGTAAACAAAGTACCTAATAATAATTATATTAAATTTTTTAACAAATATGATCAAAGTTGTAATTCAGATATTGGATACACGATATGCGAGTAAGTGAACAAGGTGAAGAGATGTAGATCGTTCAAGCGAATACAATTGTTTTTTTAACAACTGCGTTCAGGACGGTTTCCGTTAGTGGCGCTATGAGCGCTGGCGTGTTGTAGGCTAAATACAGTGTGATTTACTGTGGCCGCTGCAGTTTATTTAAATATACCGAATTAAAATAAAAAAGCTTCATCTCTCGACCGAAGAAATTTTGTACGGCATTATCTCCAACAGCGTGTTTCAAATAAAGATTTAGACGACAGGCTGTTTGCAGCTTTGTTTGATGGATCTCAGCCATGAAGTAGTGAACTAGTGTGGCTATATGACATTATATATTATTTTCTAAATTGTGTAACGATACAATGAGACGCCGAATGAAAGACAAATCATTCAGAAAAAAATGATAGGCTCGCAAAATAATACTTATCTGAAAAAATCCTATCCCAAATATGCCACTTATTTGAATGCCATACAAATACAACTTTTTTCGTTTGATTTTTTTTTGTATTTTCTAAATCGCTTTTGACGTATCAAATGTATCACGCAATAGATTAATGATGTTTCTATTAAAGTAAGTAATGCTTTCAGGATATTGTTCTTTCACAAAAAGTCATGTGAAAAAGTGTAGAGTTTTTAGAGTGTTTTATGTCATGAATAGTTACTGCAATATAATATATTTCACAAAAAAAACAATGTCAAGGTTTTAACCATCTGACTAGACTTTCAAGCAGCACATTAGCATTTGAGGGTTAAAGGGGACAAAAACAGGAATAATTTCACCCCACATTAAAATATTTCCAACGACTACGCAGAAATATCTCCTAATAAATGTCACCATTTTCTTTTCCCCGGGAGAGACTTGAGGATCAGCTTTAAAGGAAATAATCTCCGCCTCAAGAGATTATCTGAAATATAATATGAACATTGTTTTATTGGTTCTTACGAAAGTTCACAGCGATTTTACAATATATATATATATATAATATACATACTCGTATTCTTAATTGCAGACGATTTCCCAATGTTCTGGCACACCTGATGAAATCCACTGTATTGGTTTGAAAGATAAGAAGCCGCTAACCCAATTTTGAAGAGCAGCGCGGTTATGGATATTCCTCGGAGATTGTTGGATAAAGAGAGAGAGAGAGAGAGAGACGAAAATCTGATGGAACAGGAGAATCCGGAGGATACGGCGGTTATGTGTGTAATAAACTTTTAACCGAGCTCTTGAAGAGCCACCTTTTTATTTTATTTTTTTACATTAACTCCACACATGAGGCCTCTAAAAATATTTTCCCTCAAAGCCTATATCATCCTTGGGGATGCTGTATGGAAGGTCTTTTCGGAGAAAGGAAGGTGTGCATCTGAGTCTAGAAAAGATTCATAATAGTAAAAGGGAGGAAACACAGAGGACGGCAAATCATTCCACAGCCGTGAACTGTTGAGCTGTTAAACCCAAGAACGAGTAACGTTAGTAATCTGATAGCGTTCTATTCATATGCAATAAAATTATTCTAGTTGCTTCTGAATTCTAGACTCGTTCCTTAGCTAAACTGAAACCGAACAATGATTTTTTCTACTTGATATGCCATTTATTTCCGCAGAAAATATCATATACTTTATTAAATACACGTATTCAATGAAATAATTTTATTTATATGAATTTCAGTACATTGCATAATATATTTGCAAGCGATCAATAGAGAACATTATAGCGATCCCCCAACTTCGTAGATACGATTATAGAACCGTTCTTTCTGAAGAACTGTTGCCTCGGAAATAAATAAAAAAATCTTAATAATGCAGCGGCGCATTACTTTACAAAATGCTAATTGAAACACAATAATCGACCCTTGAAAGCTCAAGGAAAATGATAATTTAAGATCAGAAAGGGTTGGATTATAGAGTCCTGAACTAAGCACATCTCAAATAATATTTGCATACCGAGTCTTAAGAGTTTGTTCATTAATGGAACTCATTATTTGAAGTTTACAGTTCCTGCATTATGAACATTGACCTTTGTAGGAAGGCTCTTTCTTATCTCTCATCTACACTTCCTTACCCAACTTTCCAGAGTTCTAAGTAGGTACATTCTGTATGCTGCAGAGATTTTAGGTGTCACTTAAATTAAAAAAGCAAAGGGAGCATTTTAGCTAATGATTAGGATTGCAAATTTAAAATGAAATTTTCGTTATTTTTTGTACTATGAATATTACAAGGATTGTTAAAAAAATGAAAAAGCCTTTCCTATTTCATTTCACATCAAAATACATAGTTTCCGGTTGATATAACCAATTTTAGAGTGAAAAATTTCATTTTGTTGAAGGAATGACGCGTAATTATTTGAAATGTTTAATTTTAAACTGAAATTAATATTTTTTCATAATATTTACACCTAATTAAGTGTCAGCTAAATACAAAATATATATATATATATATATATATAGTATTGTTCTAACTTTTCCCCATTTCAGACTCGGCTGGCTGGCCGAAAACGACCATGCGCCCTATCCATTTAAAACACCCCGAGGTTCGTTTTCGCGAACCACGAATTTCACTTTTTTCCCCACGGTTTTTTGTTCCTATAGTATTGTTCTAACTTTTCCCGGTTTCAGACTTGGCTGGCTAGCCGAAAACGACCATGCGCCCTATCCATTTAAAACACCCCGAGGTTCGTTTTCGCGAACCACGAATTTCACTTTTTTCCCCACGGTTTTTTTTTCCCGCTGTCTCGCGAAAGTAGACCGAACCGCCCGTAGAGTTTAGAACACCGGAAGGGTCAATTTTCCGGTCCAACTACTGAAAATGAATGTCGCATATGATGTTGTGATGTCGTATATGATGTTGAAAATGTGGGGTAAAAATCTGGGGAAAAATGTGATCTATAGTCCGGAAACTACTGAAAATTTTGTATCGACGATACGGAACGATTTCCATCTGTCGGCAAGAAATAGAACTAACGTTAATTCAGTAAGAAAAAATCAAATCCGTTCGAGTTCGGCGTTGGTTCTATTCTCAACCGCAAGATTCGTTCGATTTGTTCGCGATATTTGGCGCCGTTTTCAATAATCATTAGAGTTTCGCACCCGCCATTTTAGTGAGGGAGGGTCGCTCAAAAAGTTCGCTAGAAAAATAATCAATTAATTTTCTGTTTTATTATAAAAAATTTAATTTTCCGTTTTTTTATCAGAAAATCAGTCGGGAGGTCGGAACGAACGTTCGCTTCGCCGAGTCACGTTTCTAAAATAAAGATGTAATTAATTTTATCGATTTCTCATTACGTTTATGGTTATAAAAATATAATTATTACGAAAAGAGCGCTGGCGTTCGTGAATTCGAAATGCGGATGCTCGACCGATGACATT
Organism: Halesus radiatus; assembly: GCA_022606495.2. Taxonomy (NCBI): domain Eukaryota; kingdom Metazoa; phylum Arthropoda; class Insecta; order Trichoptera; family Limnephilidae; genus Halesus; species Halesus radiatus. The sequence continues at coordinate 20,741 of JAHDVE020008200.1, forward strand.
TCAAAAAAAAAAATTTAAAAACAGACGGTTTTTAATTTTGATATTAAAATTTACGTATTTTTTCCGTGTTTTTTTTTATTCAAAATTAGTACTAACTATTTGAGTGACCCTCATCATTTAAAGACAGTGTAGCAACTGAAAAGAACACATTTTCCCGATGAATTTATTCGAAAATAATTACTGGGTAGGTACTGAAAACTTTCCGACAAATACTAAGGTACCTACATATATCGATATTATGAATTGATTCTTTTCAACGTACGAGAAATAGGTTGCAGAAACTGAAATCGCTGTTTAATAAATATTTATTTTGAATAGCGCCATTTTTTTTAAATGGACAAAATACACAGAATCCGAAGAGCGTGCAGATCTGTTTCGAGATTGACATAATATATTTATTTTTTTGTTGCTTCTAAATGGGTAATAACTTGCGTATAAAATTATAAATTAATGGATTTCTCCCAGGAGCACAGAAAATCAAACACCTGGATATTTTATAAATAATTCATTTTGATATTCTATTTCTTTTGTAATATATCTGATATTGGTATCAAAATACGCGTATTGACGTAGCGGATCCGGGCATCTCGGTGAAAATTTGAGCATTCAATTCTTGGCGCTCTTTTGCGAGAAAAGGCTAATATTGAAAGCATTTTTTTGTTTCTTTTCTATAAATACTCAATACGGGTAGTGGTAGAGTAGGTATAGGGTAGAAGTAAGGTAGATATAGTGTAGGATAGGGGTAGGGGTAGATGTAGGAGTAGGGGAAGGGGTAGAAGTAGCCGATATGGGTATCAAACTGAGCGTCGCCACCTACGCAACCTGATTTGGGCAATTAAAAATTTTGCAACAAACTCCTAGGCCCCATTTCTCGAATAAAGGTAACATTGAAAGTTTTTTTCTTCTTCTTTTCTTTACATACTTAATCGTGGTAGTCGTAGAGTAGGAGTTGGGTAGATGTAGGGTAGATGTAGGGTATATGTAGGGTAGGAGTTGGGTAGTCGTAGGGTAGGAGTTGGGTAGATGTAGGGAAAAATTTTTCTCTGATTTTTTTTAAAATTTACATAGCGCTGTTTTTTTACTTTCCCCTTGAACTTAGCAGTTAGCTCCAAAGCCCCATTTTGCAAGATGTGGCTCATATTTTTAAGGGAAAATATTACGCAAAACACATTTATTAAAATAAAATCACTAGGGGTGGGGTAGGGGTCGGGGAAGGAATAGGGGTAAGAGCAGGGGTAGGGGTAGGGGTAGGGGTAGGTTTAGCCGATATGGGTATCAAACTGAGCGTCTCCACCTACGCAACGAGATTTGGGCAATTAAAAATTTGGCAACAAATTCCTAGGCCCCATTTGTCGAGATAAAGCTAACATTGAAAGTTTTTTCTTTTTATTTTCTTTAAATACTTAATAGTGGTAGTCGTAGGGTAGGAGTTGGGTAGATGTAGGGTAGGAGTTGGGTAGATGTAGGGTAGGAGTTGGGTAGATGTAGGGTAGGAGTTGGGTAGATGTAGGGTAGGAGTTGGGTAGATGTAGGGTAGGAGTTAGGTAGATGTAGGGTAGGAGTTGGAGTAGGAGTTGGAGTAGGAGTTGGAGTAGGAGTTGGAGTAGGAGTTGGAGTAGGAGTTGAAGTAGGAGTTGAGTAGGAGTTGGAGTAGGAGTTGGAGTAGGAGTTGGAGTAGGAGTTGGAGTAGGAGTTGGAGTAGGAGTTGGAGTAGGAGTTGGAGTAGGAGTTGGAGTAGGAGTTGGAGTAGGAGTTGGAGTAGGAGTGGGAGTAGGAGTTGGAGTAGGAGTTGGAGTAGGAGTTGGAGTAGGAATTGGAGTAGGAGTTGGAGTAGGAGTTGGAGTAGGAGTTGGAGTAGGAGTTGGAGTAGGAGTTGGAGTAGGAGTTGGAGTAGGAGTTGGAGTAGGAGTTGGAGTAGAGGTTGGAGTAGGAGTTGGAGTAGGAGTTGGAGTAGGAGTTGGAGTAGGAGTTGGAGTAGGAGTTGGAGTAGGAGTTGGAGTAGAAGTTGGAGTAGGAGTTGGAGTAGGAGTTGGAGTAGGAGTTGCAGTAGGAGTTGGAGTAGGAGTTGGAGTAGGAGTTGGAGTAGGAGTTGGAGTAGGAGTTGGAGTAGGAGTTGGAGTAGGGGTAGGAGGTTGAGTATAAATATTTTTCCAAATATTCGTTTTAAAAATTATTTCCAACACACACACTTCTTGCTTCATCCACATTACAACACATAATCTAAATACACAAACCAATTGCAGCACTGCAATGGGCAAAACCTAGTATATATATAGTATTGCTCTAACTTTTTCGATTTTCAGACCACCCCTGGCCGGCCGAAAGCGACCTTGGCGCCCTATCCATTCGAAACACCTTAAGGTTCGTTTTCGGTCAAATTTGCGTGTCCGTTCCAGTCCTGTCTCGCGAAAGTCGACCTAACCGCCCGTCGAGTTTAAAACACCGCAAGGCTCATTTTGGCGTGCAACAAATTCAGCAAACCGAAGTTAGCCGCGGATCGAAACTCGCATTCTTAAAAAAATCTCTGGAAACTACTGAAAATTTTGTATCGAAGATATTGAACGATTACGGGTTCCATCTATCGGCGAGAACTAGAACTAACCTTTAATCGGTAAGCAAAAATTCAAATCCAATCTAGTCGGTTCTATTTTCAACCGCAATCTTCCTACCCGCCGTGTGGCGCTGCTCGAGTTTCATTCGAGTTTCCAGCGATCTTTTACCCTACGTGTTGCCAGTGAAAGAAAATAATAGACTCGCCGAGTATATATTTAAAAACTACGTACAAAAGCCAAAATCGGATCTCTCGGCGGAAAATGTTCTTCAACTTTTGCCGTCTCCCTCGAAATTACATAATCCTTTATTTAGACGAATCGGAGAGCTTAACTAAATAGATAATCGCTTTTAAAAACCCCGTAGGAAGTTTTGAAAATCGGGACATCTATAGCAACCCATGGGAAAACTTCCACAATAATCGTTCAAACTTTTGACAGTTGGAAAATATAAAAAAAAGCGCCATTTCGTTCCTTCCCGCCCGCTCTCATATTGCATAATTTTTCTTAGAGAATTTTCCATAGATTGTATGCAAATACAAAAGTACCTACGCGAGAATTTTATCTAATAAAGCATTCGAATTTAATTTCCGGGTAGGTAGGTACCCAAGTATTTAAAGGAAACTAACGGAATAGTATGAAAAAAATGCTTTGAAGGTTAATAATATTTTAAATAAACGAATTTGTTGAAATAGAATTACGGTTTTTTTTAATGCCGAGGCGATTTTACACGGTGCCATTATTAATACTTATATGAGTAATATTGTAATACTAATTTGAAATATACAACGAACAAATAATTCAGTGAACGAAAAAATCGATAAAAATTCATTTATTGATAGAAAATGACAATTTTTTGTATGATTTTTTAAAAAATTTATATAGCGCTGTTTTTTTACTTTCCCCTTGAACTTAGCAGTTAGCTCCAAAGCCCCATTTTGCAAGATGTGGCTCATATTTTTAAGGGAAAATATTATGCAAAACACATTTATTAAAATAAAATCACTAGGGGTGGGGTAGGGGCCGGGTTAGGAATAGGGGGTAAGAGCAGGGGTAGGGGTAGGGGTAGGTTTATCCGATATGGGTATCAAACTGAGCGTCTCCACCTACGCAACGAGATTTGGGAAATTAAAAATTTGGCAACAAATTCCTAGGCCCCATTTGTCGAGATAAAGCTAACATTGAAAGTTTTTTTCTTTTCATTTTCTTTAAATACTTAATGGTGGTAGGAGTTGGAGTAGGAGTTGGAGTAGGAGTTGGAGTAGGAGTTGGAGTAGGAGTTGTAGTAGGAGTTGGAGTAGGAGTTGGAGTAGGAGTAGAAGTAGGAGTTGGAGTAGGAGTTGGAGTAGGAGTTGGAGTAGGAGTTGGAGTAGGAGTTGGAGTTGGAGTAGGAGTTGGAGTAGGAGTTGGAGTAGGAGTTGGAGTAGGAGTTGGAGTAGGAGCTGGAGTAGGAGTTGGCGTAGGAGTTGGAGTAGGAGTTGGAGTAAGAGTTGGAGTAGGAGTTGGAGTAGGAGTTGGAGTAGGAGTTGGAGTAGGAGTTGGAGTAGGAGTTGGAGTAGGAGTTGGAGTAGGAGTTGGAGTTGGAGTTGGAGTAGGAGTTGGAGTAGGAGTTGTAGTAGGAGTTGGAGTAGGAGTTGGAGCAGGAGCAGGAGCAGGAGCAGGAGCAGGAGCAGGAGTAGGAGTAGGAGTAGGAGTAGGAGTAGGAGGAGGAGGAGGAGAAGGAGCAGGAGCAGGAGGAGGAGTAGGAGTAGGAGTAAGAGTAAGAGTAGGAGTAGGAGTAGGAGTAGGAGGAGGAGTAAGAGCAGAAGCAGGAGCAGGAGTGGAGTAGGAGTAGGAGTAGGAGTAGGAGTAGGAGTAGGAGTAGGAGTTGGAGTAGGGGTAGGAGGGTGAGTATAAATATTTTTCCCAATATTCGTTTTAAAAATTATTTCCGAGACTCACACTCCTTGCTTCATCCACATTTAAACACACATACACAACTACTCACAACCAATTGCAGCACTGAAATGGGCAAAAGTTAAATAATGATTGTGACAAATCTTGGTAAAAATAATAATGTCCCCCTCCATGCATTGAACAGTTGCATAAAATGTTAACTAAAATAAAAATAAATTAGTAATATATTCACTAATTTCTTTTATTTGTTTTATATTACAAATATTTCACAAATAATAATGGCTGACTGGGTGTACCTTTTTTTAATTCAAAATATATGAAAATGCAATTACAACAAAGGACTTAAAGGAAGGTAATTATTTCGTTGTGTATTTATATAAAATACATATTTAAATATTGTGTTATTGTTGAAATATTTTCGAAATCCCACGGTTGAATAAGGCAGCGAATATGTTCCTAGATTATTTACTGGATTATTTAATGTAAAAATTCTGTAATCTGAATTTATTTTATAATTTGTATATTTGGGTTTTAAGACGTAAGTAGGTACAGCCTTTATCACGGTGGCAAAATAACCGATACAAGCATGGTATCGACCATCACTACATGGTATCGACCATCACTACGCTTGGGACGCTAATTTTATCTCGGGTTTCTTTCCTTCCAATCGAGATTTTCAAGCAGATTAGTCGTTAAATTTTTGGTATCACTAAATTTAAAATTAATTATAATGTCTAAGAGCGTTGATTACAATATTCCTGGTCCCAGTTGTAGGCGTGACAATGTAAGTGATTCTAATAATCGATGTGAACTCGAAAGTGCGACAGAAATAATTGCTATGAATATTGTACAAGGAAATATTGAGGTTAGTAAAACACCGGAATTAGAAACTAATTATAAGAATGTGTGTTTGATTGGGACCAGTAGTAAGGAACATAGGCAGAAAAGTATGGCAGTTGTAAAAGATATTAAAGGTAATGAATCTGAGTGTGAACTGCAAAGTGCACTGTCAGAACAAGAGCGTAAAAATAAGAAGCGATTGGCTAATAAAATTTCATATCAAAAAGTAAAAAAGAAGCATGAGGAGGTAAAACTATTGAGAAGTAGAATTTTGACTGAACGTAAAAAAGAAGAAAGAGAAAATTCTAAAAAAGAAAAACCAGAGATTATAAGACTGAAGGAAGCAGAATATAAAAGGAAAAAACGAACTGAAAGTAATGTTCAAATGAGATTAAAAATGGAAGAACGTAAAAATGCAAAACGCTTGATGAATAAGAAAGCATATGAGAGGAAAAAGCAGGAACAAGTCAAAGCTAAGGAAAAAATCGATTCGAAGGAAAAAAAACTAGATATCAATAAAAAATATAATCTCAAAAAAAGAGCTGAGCTTAATCGTAACCCTATAGATCAGGTGACGCATGAAAGTCCATCAGCATCAACCAGAGAAGTAGCAGAATCCGTGATTGGTGAAGAACTGAATGTTGATGTGGTTTCTGCACCGAGTGAACTCCCTGCATCATCCAGAGAAGTGATAGAATCCGTGACTGGTGAGGATTTGAATGTTGATGTGGTTTCTGCACCGAGTGAACTCCCTGCATCATCCAGAGAAGTGATAGAATCCGTGACTGGTGAGGATTTGAATATTGAAACAGTTTTTGTACCTAGAATAGTAATTCCTTCCACTAGAAACAGTGTTTCTCAAGCTACTTTTAAATCTGCCATAGCACAATCATTAAATGCCACTATTCCGTCTGTCCATTATTTAGGTCTTTTAGATTATCAGTGTACCATACATCATTGCCAGGCGGTACATTTTTCAGCTGAAGGTGCTAGACTAAAACACAGTTGTTGTCATAACGGAAAAGTTTTTTTAAGTCCGCAGCCCGAGTATCCAGCCGAGTTTAAAAATCTTTTATTAGGTAATAATGCTAATTCTAAAAATTTCAGAGATTTTATTCGACAATATAATAATGCCAGCGCTTTCGCTTCTTTCGGTGCCAACATCGTTAATATTCCAGGTAGGGGTCCGTTTTGTTTAAAGATTTCAGGCGAAATATGTCACCTCACCTCGACTATGATGGAAGTTGGAGAAAATCGAGTGCCCTCCTACGCCCAATTATACGTATATGACACAGACGAAGCTGTGAATTTACGAATGAACCATCCAGCCAACGCCAATTGTTTCCAGCACATCATGTCGACCGTGGATAGGATAATCCGTCAAATAAGTCCGTATGCAGGTAGTTTTCAGAATCTTCGAACCGCTGTTGAGGAAGAAGAGGCGCGTTTTAGGGAAAGCGGTGGTCCACGACGTATCGTTAGTTTGTTGTTTTCGCGTTCTTCATCTGACGATCGGAGACGATATAATGCTCCGACGTCTACAAACGATGTAGGAATGGTGTACGTCGCAGACCATGAGGGAAATCTGCCGGGCGACATCGACATAGCCGTTTACCCAAATAGACAGCATAGTACGCAACGCATTAGTATTTTATCCCCCCATCTCGATTCCATGGTCTTCCCGTTATTATTTCCATCAGGAGAGTGTGGATGGTCTGCGGATCTTCAACATCACTCAGATTTTGCGACTAGGGTTCGGAAAAATGTCACTTTGCTCCAATTTTATTCACATAAAATTGCTGTTAGGCGTGCTGTTTTCAATCCCATTCATTCTTCGGGAAAATTGTTTCAGCAGTACATCGTCAATTCTTATGTTCGCTGCGAGTCCCATAGACTTAATTATTTGAGGTTTCATCAAAAGGAATTACGCGTAGAATGTTATCAAGGATTGTTAGATCATTTGAACAATAGGAATGTAGATAGTAATATCCGTGCAGGAAATGTCATTATTTTACCATCGTCCTTCACCGGTAGTCCTCGACACATGAGTAAAATGTATCAGGATTCAATGGCTGTCGTTAGGAAATACGGTCGTCCAGATTTATTTATCACGTTTACGTGCAATCCGAAATGGCGTGAAATAACTAACGAACTTAATTTGTGGCAAAGTGCCTCCGATAGACCAGATTTAGTTGCGCGAGTGTTCCAATTAAAGGTAGATGAATTTATACGTGATATAGTCCATAGGGAGGTGTTTGGTAAAGTTTTAGCTTTCGTCTACGTAATCGAAGAACAGAAACGAGGACTACCCCATCTTCACGGTCTGTTCACTCTTTCTGATTTAGATAAGTTGCATTTGTCTTCAGATATAGATAATGTCGTCAGCGCAGAATTACCCGATAGAGATAGGGACCAGGATTTATATAGGGCGGTTTTAAAACATAATATTCATGGCCCATGTGGTACCGTCAATCCTGAAGCGATTTGCATGGTCGATGGAAAGTGTTCTAAGAAGTTTCCAAAAGCGTTTAGAGATGAGACAGAAGCAGATTTGAACGGCTATCCAGTGTACAAACGTCGTGACAATAGTTCAGAAGATCATTTATGTCGCGGTTTTAAAGTAGATAACAAGTTTGTAGTTCCTTATAATCCGTACTTAACTAGAAAATTCAACGCACATATTAACGCAGAAATTTGTTCTTCCGTCATTGCAATAAAGTACATTCACAAGTATCTAGCTAAAGGTCATGATTGCGCCCGCATGGAAATCCGTCATCTTCAAGAAGCAGCCGACAGCGCCAACAACAGTACGATCGTTCATGATGAAATTAGTCAGTTTTTAAATTGCCGCTTCATCAGCGCTCCTGAAGCAGCTTGGCGTATTCTTGAAAATCCCATTCACGATCAGTCGCACACGATAGTTTTACTTAGTGTACACTTGCCAGGCGGAGAACAGGTTTATTTTAGGGAAGGAAACGAAGAAGAAGCTTTAGCGCTAAGTCACATTACGTCATTAACAGGTTGGTTCAATTTGAATAGAATAGATAGTTCTGCTCATTCCCACTTTTATCAGGATATTCCGAATTTCTTTATTTTCAATCATAATAAAATCTGGAAAAAACGTCAACGAGGTGGTGATAAAGTTATAGGTCGATTAGTTTCAGTATCTCCACGTAATAGAGAACTTTATCATCTTAGAATTCTTTTATTAAAAGTTAAAGGCGCAACATCGTATGAAAATCTCCGAACAGTCAACGGTATTATTCTTCCCACTTTTAGTGATGCAGCTCGCGAATTAGGATTGACAGATGACATCAACGAATGGGTCAAGTGTTTGGAAGAGGGAGCCGTCTTCATGATGCCAAAGGCACTTAGAAATCTTTTTGTCGTTATTTTAGTTCATTGTCTTCCTTCTGATCCTCTGCAGATGTGGAATTCTTTCAAGTCGTCCATGTCTGAGGATTTTCTTAGAAATGTTAGTGATGCAGACTCGGCGATTAATCTCGCACTTCTCGAAATAAGTGATGCTCTTCTGAACGAAGGTTCTTCTTGCATCGCACAAGGTCTGCCGGAACCTGATCGAACCATAAATACAGATATTGGCCGTGCAGATGTTGTGAATGAAGAAAATCTGGGAGCAGAGATGCAATTATTGTTGAACACCCAACAACGAGAAGTGTTTGATTCGATCGTTCGAGTCCTCTCGGATAGGTTAGACGAAGAATCTCCTAGGTGCTTTTTCATAGATGGACCCGGAGGTACAGGGAAAACGTTTGTGTATAGAACTTTAGTGCATTCATTGCAATCGCAGGGATTAAAAGTGTTGAGTGTTGCTTGGACAGGAATAGCCGCAATTTTACTTCCCGGGGGCAGAACATGCCACACTGCATTTAATTTACCTTTGAATTTAAACAGTTCCGCGACCTGTCGACTTACAAAAAAAAATAAAATTACTATTAAAAATGCAGATTTAATTATTTGGGACGAAGCCCCTATGGCCCCATTAATTGCCTTCGAAATGATTGAACGTGCCATAAGGGACGTTATGAAAAATGAACTGCCCTTTGGAGGTAAAGTTGTGGTTTTAGGCGGAGACTTCAGACAAGTTTTGCCTGTTTGCCGTAGAGGTTCTCGCGGAACAATAGTCGCGTCTTCCATCAAACGGAGTAGTCTTTGGAGGTTATTTAGGACGGTCCATCTTAATATTAATATGCGCGCTACGAGTGATCAGGCTGCGTTTGCCCAATGGTTGTTAGAATTAGGTAATGGAACGCTTTCGAGTCCCGTAGGTTGTGTAGCGTCTTCAGTTGTTTTACCACCAAGTACCATTTGTCAGGATATTGTAAGCGTAATTTACGGAGAGTCACATTCTATAGCCGATGCGAATTTGTTCAGTGATAGAGCGATACTATGTCCCAAAAATACAGATGCCCGTAATATAAACCAAAAAGTCTTAGATAAATTAGAAGGTCCCTTGAAGACATTTTATAGTATTGATTCTGCGAGAGATAAAGAAGGTAATTTTGATCCAGAAGAACAGGTCACGTTTCCGATAGAATTTTTAAATTCGTTTAATCCGCCAGGGTTACCACCACATGCGTTAAATTTGAAAATTGGAGCTATAGTTATGTTGTTAAGGAATATGTCTATAGAAAATGGTTTATGTAATGGCACTCGAATGATAGTTAGGAATTTTTCAGATAATGTTTTGCAGGTTGAGTTAATTACAGGAGATAAAAGAGGTGACGTTCATTTTTTACCTAGGATTACATTAGATACTTCCGCAGACGTTACAGTTCCCTTCAATCTTTACAGGCGCCAGTTTCCAGTTCAGCTAGCTTACGGGATGACGATCAACAAGTCTCAGGGACAAACTTTTAATAAGATAGGTGTTTTTCTACCAGAACCAGTTTTTACCCACGGACAATTATATGTAGCTTGCAGCCGCGTAAAATCAGAAAACGCTTTAAAAATTCAAATAGTCGACGGAACAAGACAGGGTATGAATACGTATGGAGTTACAACTCAAAATATAGTTTATAGGGAAATTTTTGATTAAGTGTTCGTAGTATAATTTTTCAGATGCTGTGCAGCAATTTTAGTTTTTCAAGTATGCAGAGAAGATTTTTGTGGAAAAGGTTTTGTTGTTTTTTATTTTTCAGATGCTGTGGGGTGATAAGATCGTTTTAGGTGCGATAATTTTTTATAGGGAAAGTTAGATTGTTGGTTAGGGTTTATTTTTCAGATGCTGTTAATGCTGTGGAGCTATTTTATTTTTTTAGATATACCAAGCAATTGGTACTTTAACCCATACCTTTATTTTATCATCCATATCCACTTCCTTTTTTTAAATATTGTAGATACTCTTTTTAATTACGTAGCTAAACTATCTGATTAATATCTACCTAAAGTCACATTCAGAAATGATTATACTACCCAAATGCATTAAAGTTAAATTTTTTTAAATCTTCTGTTCATCTTTAAAAAATAAAACAAAGTAATATTAATTCAACGTACTTCAATTGAATTTTTGCAAAAACATATAAATATTATTCCAATTTTTGTATGTAAAATATTTGCTTTATCTGTAATTATATACTCATGCAATAATGTGTAAATCTGCTGTTTAATTGTTATACCTACAAATTTCTGTTTGTAAATATGTTATTTAATTAGAATTTGTAATATAATATATTTGTTATACCTACAAGGTTCTGTTTGTAAATAAAACTTAAACATTTATGCACAATTGATATATTATAGATGTTAAACTTAATTATATGTGTTCGTCAGCTCTAATAATTTTATTTATTTGTAATATTTATTAAGTTTCATGTTTAGTTTTAAACAACAAATTGTAAATAATTACCTATATAAAATGTTATTTTACCAATATTAAGTACAGTACATCAGGTTTCTTCGCTGATTCTTCCTGATGGAAAAAGTACACCGAATCAGCGTTTAAAAAAATTAAATACGTTTATAAAATTATAACGCATTTCATTTCAACAAACCTTACTAATTTGCAACATATCAACGGTCCCAACGAACAATGTCAGAGGTGCAAATGGTAACTTCTTAATAACTGTTTAAGGTTTCGTTTCTACGTGTTTCACGTCTACATGAGATAGAAATGTAGTGTTGTTTTTGATATTTTGCATAAACCTCTATTTATTTCATTGGAAAAATATAATATTATAACTACTATAGCGCTTATAAGCTCAAAGTTGCCATTCTACATATCCAGCATTGTTCATTGGAACCGTTGACATATTTTATAATAGATAAAGACTTTTATTATGTACAATTACATTATGGAGTGTGGCCACTACCTTCCACTTTTTTTAGATTACATCATCAGACTATATATAGATTGTCAGGTGCATAAATCAACGTTCCTGATAATTATCTAATAGTAGGTTCAGACCTTTCAACTTTAGTTGATCAACTCTACAGTTTGAACCTTTTAAAAATTGATCTAAATTAAAAATGATTTATATCACCTATACTAATTACTACAATGGAATATGTGCAAGTCTTCCCAACTATCAAATTAACAAATTACAATCCGTTTTTAATACTGTAGCAAGACGTATCCAAATACTCACACATTTCAGAGCACCTCAAAAATCATCACTGATTCAAATGTCCTGAAAGAATCCAATTCAAACTTTACTGGATGGTATTTAAATCAATTAACAAGATTGCTCCAGCTTGCCTATCAGAACTATGTATCCCAGAAAATTCCAATTCACGCCAATCAACTCTTAGATCAGCGACGTTATCAGCCATTGGAAGGATGAAGAAACTGAAGCGCACACCAGATTCTAAGTTTGATGAATGAGCTTTCAGCGTGTCAAGCCCTGAAGTCTGGAATAAACTGCCATATGATCTAAGATTGATTAAAGACTTAACAGAATTCAGAGCAAAACAAAAAATAACCAAATTACTGAGTTTGGAGTTTTTTTTTAAAGATACATAAGTCAAACATAACTAACTAACTAACTAACCATCACGTCGTTTCTCCGCAGGGTTAGGCAGAGAGGACGGACCGCCAAACAACTCGATCTTGGCATACAGTTCTTGCTTCATTCACTTTCATACAACGTCTCATACATTCTCTTCTGTTATTCCGACTTCTGACATGGCCCAACTCAAGTATTTGATTCACTTGATCGTGCCACGTCTTCCTTGGACGTCCCCGGCTTCTTCTTCCACTCACATTCGCGTCATATATTCTCCTTACACTCCTTTCTTCATTAATTCGCTCTACATGCCCAAACAAACATAACTATAATTCAAATTAAAAATTTACCTTTTCAGATTTTCTTTTTTAAAATTTCAATATATCTGGGAATACCTATATATTCATAAGTTATTTATTAACATTACTCGGAAGTCTCACATTAATTTCTGTCTTATTAAGGGACAGATGGCATAAATAAATTCTAATCTGTTCTAAAATAAAAACAAGTAAATAATTCAAATTAATACCAACATATACCGCGGAACCTTATTTAAAAACCGCCGTAAAAACTGTCCGCAAAATTAATACATAAATCATGCATTGAAGATGTTGTATAAACCTAATATGCATATTTTTTTTAATATGTCGCTCAATAATAATGTCAAAACCGCGAACTGCAACAAATTACCAGGCATTGATATTTGAAGTTCGGAAAGTCATCAATGATCAATTAAAATTATTATACTAAACCTACTGATTTTTAATACCAATTATAGAACCTAAAACATCTAATTTTTCCAAATATTTAACATAATTCACGTCATACTGGTGGGAAAATTATAATAATTTACATAATCAATACAAACCGATCGATACATCAATTTGACATTTGACATAACCACAGAAATTAACAAAAATAGATGGTGATCACAAAAAAAGTTTTTTTTTATTTTTAATATTTGGTGTCCGAATATATTTATTTCTGTGAAAACATTATAAAAATGTTTTATTATCAACCATAATGACATTAAACACCGAAACATGAGTCACAAAAAAAAGAAATAGTTACAAAACAATAGTATTATTTTATTTCAGTCTACGAATTTTAAACAATAACATTTGCAGCTTAAATACATTTATAGATGCACACTCTTTGTTTCATCAACATTCAAATATATATATATTGACACTCTATTTACATTATCCAAAATCAAGAAACCAATAATATTTTTTTAAATATTTAATTGGAAAAAAATATTTCTTTACCATACATTATTTTTATTAAACTTCTATCAAGAACATAAGAACTAGGTGAGGTGAAATAACACATGTAACCGATATGGGTATCAAACTGAGCGTCTCCACCTACGTAATCTGATTCACGCAATAAAAAAATTTGCAGCAAACTCCTAGGCCCCATTTCTCGAGATAAAGCTAATATTGAAAGTTTTTTTTTAAAATCGCGTAGTAATCGCGTAGGCGATTTCACACGGCGCAATTATGAGTACCTACCCGATTAATATTGCAATACTCATTTGAAACATACAAGGATCAAATAATTCGATGAAGATAAAAAATCATTCAAAATGCGGTTTTTGATAGAAAACGACATGTTTTCAATGAAATTTTTAAAACTTTACATAGCGTTATTTTTATATTTTTTTTTATGCAGGATTTTGCGAGATATGGCTTATGCTTTCAAGGGAAAATATTATGCAAAATACATTTATTAAAATAAAATGACTAGGGGTGGGGTAGGGGTCCGGTTAGGAAAAGAGGTAGGAGCAGGGGTAGGGGTAGGGGAAGGGGTAGGGGTAGCCGATATGGGTATCAAACTGAGCGTGTCCACCTACACAACCCGATTTGACTAATAAAAAAATTGACATCATACTCCAAGGTCCCATTTGTCAAGATAAAACTGATATTGAAAGTTTTTTCTTCTTATTTTCTTTACATACTTAATCGTGGTAGTCGTAGGGTAGGAGTTGGAGTAGGAGTTGGAGTAGGAGTTGGAGTAGGAGTTGGAGTAGGAGTTGGAGTAGGAGTTGGAGTAGGAGTTGGAGTAGGAGTTGGAGTAGGAGTTGGAGTAGGAGTTGAAGTAGGAGTTGGAGTAGGAGTTGAAGTAGGAGTTGGAGTAGGAGTTGGAGTAGGGGTAGGAGGTTGAGTATAAATATTTTTCCAAATATTCGTTTTAAAAATTATTTCCAACACACACACTTCTTGCTTCATCCACATTACAACACATATTCTAAATACACAAACCAATTGCAGCTCTGCAATAGGCAAAACCTAGTATATATATAGTATTGCTCTAACTTTTTCGATTTTCAGACCACCCCTGGCCGGCCGAAAGCGACCTTGGCGCCCTATCCATTCGAAACACCTTAAGGTTCGTTTTCGGTCAAATTTGCGTGTCCGTTCCAGTCCTGTCTCGCGAAAGTCGACCTAACCGCCCGCCGAGTTTAAAACACCGCAAGGCTCATTTTGGCGTGCAACAAATTCAGCAAACCGAAGTTAGCCGCGGATCGAAACTCGCATTCTTAAGGAAACTACTGAAAATTTTGTATCGAAGATATTGAACGATTACGGGTTCCATCTATCGGCGAGAACTAAAACTAACCTTAAATCGGTAAGCAAAAATTCAAATCCAATCGAGTCGGTTCTATTTTCAACCGCAATCTTCGTACCCGCCGGGTGGCGCTGCTCGATCTTCATTCGAGTTTCCAGCGATCTTTCTGACCCTACGTGTTGCTAGTGAAAGAAAAATAATTGGCCACGAGAATATTTAAAAAGTACGTACAAAAACAGAAAGCTGATCTCTCGGCGGTAAATTTTCTTCAACTATTGCCGTCGGCCACGAAATTACATAATCCTTTATTTAGACGAATCGGAGAGCTTAACTAAATAGATAATCGCTTTTAAAAACCACGTAGGAAGTTTTGGAAATCGCGACATCTATAGCAACCCGTGGGAAAACTTCCACAATAATCGTTCAAACTTTTGACAGTTATAAAAGCTGATAAAAAATCATCATTATATTCCTTCGCGCCTATTTCACTTTTCTATGGGATAATTTTGTTCGAGAAAATTCCTTCAGTTTGTAGACAAGTGCAATATTACAAGTACCTACCCGAGAATCTAATGTACGGAAGCATTCGAATTTAATTCCGGGTAGGTACCCTATTTTTCAGAACAGCCAATCGCAATAGTATGAAAAAAATGCTTTGAAGGTTTAATAATATTTTAAATAAACGAATTTGTTGAAATAGAATTACGGTTTTTTTTAATGCGTAGGCGATTTTACACGGCGCCATTATAAATACCTACCCGATTAATATATCAATATTCGTTTGAAATATACAAGGAGAAAATAATTCGGTGAACGAAAAAAATCATTAAAAATGCATTTATTGAAAGAAAACGGTAATTTTTCCTCTGATTTAAAAAAAAATTTATATAGCGCTGTTTTTTTACTTTCCCCTTGAACTTAGCAGTTAGCTCCAAAGCCCCATTTTGCAAGATGTGGCTCATATTTTTTAGGGAAAATATTACGTAAAACACATTTATTAAAATAAAATCACTAGGGGTGGGGTAGGGGTCGGGGAAGGAAAAGGGGTAAGAGCAGGGGTAGGGGTAGGGGTAGGGGTAGGTTTAGCCGATATGGGTATCAAACTGAGCGTCTCCACCTACGCAACGAGATTTGGGCAATAAAAAATTTGGCAACAAATTCCTAGGCCCCATTTGTCGAGATAAAGCTAACATTGAAAGTTTTTTTCTTTTCATTTTCTTTAAATACTTAATAGTGGTAGTCGTAGGGTAGGAGTTGGGTAGATGTAGGGTAGGAGTTGGGCAGATGTAGGGTAGGAGTTGGAGTAGGAGTTGGAATATGAGTTGGAGTAGGAGTTGGAGTAGGAGTTGGAGTAGGAGTTGGAGTAGGAGTTGGAGTAGGAGTTGGAGTAGGAGTTGGAGTAGGAGTTGGAGTAGGAGTTTGAGTAGGAGTTTGAGTAGGAGTTGGAGTAGGAGTTGGAGTAGGAGTTGGAGTAGGAGTTGGAGTAGGAGTTGGAGTAGGAGTTGGAGTAGGAGTTGGAGTAGGAGTTGGAGTAGGAGTTGGAGTAGGAGTTTGAGTAGGAGTTGGAGTATGAGTTGGAGTAGGAGTTGGAGTAGGAGTTGGAGTAGGAGTTGGAGTAGGGGTAGGAGGTTGAGTATAAATATTTTTCCAAATATTCGTTGTAAAAATTATTTTCAACACACACACTCCTTGCTTCATGCACATTTAAACACACATACACAACTATTCATAACCAATTGCAGCTCTGCAATGGGCAAAACCTAGTATATATATTAATGCTCTAACTTTTTCGATTTTCAGACCACGCTATCCAAGCAAAATTCGACCCAAGCGCCCTATCCATTCGAAACACCTTAAGGTTCGTTTTCGGTCAAATTTGCGTGTCCGTTCCAGTCCCGTCTCGCGAAAGTCGACCTAACCGCCCGCCGAGTTTAAAACACCGCAAGGCTCATTTTGGCATGCAACAAATTCAGAAAACCGAAGTTAGCCGCGGATCGAAACTCGCATTCTTAAAAAAATCTCTGGAAACTACTGAAAATTTTGTATCGAAGATATTGAACGATTACGGGTTCCATCTATCGGCGAGAACTAAAACTAACCTTAAATCGGTAAGCAAAAATTCAAATCCAATCGAGTCGGTTCTATTTTCAACCGCAATCTTCGTACCCGCCGGGTGGCGCTGCTCGATCTTCATTCGAGTTTCCAGCGATCTTTCTGACCCTACGTGTTGCCAGTGAAAGAAAAATAATTGGTCACGAGAATATTTAAAAAGTACGTAGAAAAACAGAAAGCTGATCTCTCGGCGGTAAATTTTCTTCCACTATTGCCGTCGGCCACGAAAATACTTAATCTTTCATTTCTGTGAGTCGAAGAGGTTAAATAAATGGATAATCCGTACTAAAACAGGTGGCGGGAGTTTTAACAATCGCGACATTTACAGACACCCATGTCGAAAAATCCACAGTAATCGTTCAAACCTTTGACAGTTATAAAAGTTGATTAAAAATCTTCATTTTATTCTTTCGCGGCGATTCCGTTTTCTATGGGATCAGTTTGAAGGCAAGTGCAATATTACAAAGTACCTACCCAAAAACCTGTAATGCACTGAAGCATTCGAATTTAATTCCGGGTAGGTACCCCATTTTTCAGAGCAGCAGCCTATCGGAATAGTATGCAAAAAATGCTTTGAAGGTTTAATAATATTTTAAATAAACGAATTTGTCGAAATAGAATTACGGTTTTTTTTTAATGCGTAGGCGATTTTACACGGCGCCATTATAAATACCTAAACGATTAATATATCAATATTCATTTGAAATATACAAGGAGAAAATAATTCGGTGAACGAAAAAAATCATTAAAAATGCATTTATTGATAGAAAACGGTAATTTTTTCTCTGATTTTAAAAAAAATTTATATAGCGCTGTTTTTTTACTTTCCCCTTGAACTTAGCAGTTAGCTCCAAAGCCCCATTTTGCAAGATGTGGCTCATATTTTTTAGGGAAAATATTACGTAAAACACATTTATTAAAATAAAATCAATAGGGGTGGGGTAGGGGTCGGGGAAGGAAAAGGGGTAAGAGCAGGGGTAGGGGTAGGGGTAGGGGTAGGTTTGGCCGATATGGGTATCAAACTGAGCGTCTCCACCTATGCAACGAGATTTGGGCAATTAAAAATTTGGCAACAAATTCCTAGGCCCCATTTGTCGAGATAGAGCTAACATTGAAAGTTTTTTCTTTTCATTTTCTTTAAATACTTAATAGTGGTAGTCGTAGGGTAGGAGTTGGGTAGATGTAGGGTAGGAGTTGGGTAGATGTAGGGTAGGAGCTGGGTAGATGTAGGGTAGGAGTTGTGTAGATGTAGGGTAGGAGTTGGAGTAGGAGTTGGAGTAGGAGTTGGAGTAGGAGTTGGAGTAGGAGTTGGAGTAGGAGTTGGAGTAGGAGTTGGAGTAGGAGTTGGAGTAGGAGTTGGAGTAGGAGTTGGAGTAGGAGTTTGAGTAGGAGTTGGAGTAGGAGTTTGAGTAGGAGTTGGAGTAGGAGTTGGAGTAGGAGTTGGAGTAGGAGTTGGAGTAGGAGTTGGAGTAGGAGTTGGAGTAGGAGTTGGAGTAGGAGTTGGAGTAGGAGTTGGAGTAGGAGTTGGAGCAGGAGTTGGAGCAGGAGTTGGAGTAGGAGTTGGAGTAGGAGTTGGAGTAGGAGTTGGAGTAGGAGTTGGAGTAGGAGTTGGAGTAGGAGTTGGAGTAGGAGTTGGAGTAGGAGTTGGAGTAGGAGTTGGAGTAGGAGTTGGAGTAGGAGTTGGAGTAGGGGTAATATTCGTTTTAAAAATTATTTCCAACACACACACTTCTTGCTTCATCAACAATACAACACATATTCTAAATACACAAACCAATTGCAGCACTGCAATGGGCAAAACCTAGTATGTATATTAATACCATAATAAATATATTCTTAATAAATTGTAGAAATCGAAAATTCAAATATTAATATTAATATCAATAGTATTATTGATATTAATATTATATTATATTAATATTAATAAATAGAATTTTCGATTTCTACAATTTATTAAGAATATATTTCACAGAAAATATATGGAAAAACTCAAATCGTACAACTCGGGCCGCTAGAGGCCGCTAGTGTATCATGTTGCCATCTCAGTGTATGGTAAATGTCAAGAGCTGTGCGAACTAGTATTTCCACGGTATTTGGTACAAATAATCAAAATAAACATTTGTGAAAAAATATATGCATCTAAAATGACGCTGGTAGCAGAATGTAAAGCAATGAAATAATTATTTTTTCAAATACAGGGTAGGTCAATGACATAACCAAAAAGTAATGTAATTGGCGTAGATACTCTTCATTCTTTACACAGTTACTAAAAAACATCCACAAGATTAATGGGTTTTTATGACGCACGTGAATCATGCTTGATCATACAATAATTTGATAAAGTCGTTTGATATTTGATATGTTGTAGGGACAGACGTGTTAAATATTATTATATAAAACATGTCTAAAAAACTAAAATACCCACTGGCGGCTGTACAATGTAAATTCTTACATTGTCTTTTCAGATTGTAAATCATTTTTAATTACACTCTTAACATTATTAAATTTCACCGAAATAATTATTTTATCTGTATTAGTTCACTTAAAAGCTTCCAATAATTTTAATTTCCCCGTGAAATTTGTGAAAACGATGTTTAAAGACTTTACAGATAATGTCAAGTGTCAAATGTATTTGCTGATTGTGGATGCCAATGGTAGCGGATGTAGACTATTCACCGGTATTTAAAGTGATAATTTTTAGGTGTTCATGCTAGGGCCCCTGGCGTCCCTGTCTTCAGCGGTCTCAGTCCATTGCAGACCCAACCTCTCCTCGCACATCCTCCGCTTTCCCCAGGTTAGTTTGGGGTTTAGCAACACGTTATTATCATAAGTTTACTATAATGAGAGGTAAAAACAAAATAATCAGCCCGTAAATGTCTAACATCGATACAGCCTCATATACAATAATTTTCCATTCACTTAGCAAAAGACTCCACGAGTTTAGGCCCCTGAGTCGGCTTTCGTGAATTTCCATTAAACCACGGCCTAGGGCATGGTTTATCTCTAAATTACTCAGCATAACCACTCGATATTTTCACGTTTCGTGCCCCCGTTAGATAGGAAGCCCCCGATTAATCTGAATTTACAACTTTCAGGCTGCCATAACATTTGCCTTTTTTGGAAAGCGAAAATCACACGTAAACCAAAAATTATATGAAACTATCTAACGGTACGTACAAACTGTAGGTATGAGTAATACATGAAGAAAACAGAAGGGCCCTGCAAACGCTTTAAATTGCAACACAAATACGGTTTAAAGGTAAAAGGATGTGACTTTAAAAAAGGGCCATGAATGGTCCAGATGAATATTTTTTACAAGATGTTTGTTTACATCTAACAACAAAAGTTTGTGATACTTTCGGAAAGGAAACGATTCAACGTCATTTTCTGATGTAATTTAACATTGGAACATTTTATGTTTAATTTACGAAATAATCGCACGATAAAGAGCTTTTTCATTGCGCACTTTAACCCATTCGGACCCCCTGTGCATAATTATGGATAAATATTTCAAAGCATAATATGGAGTAATTTTATATATTTTAAATCTACCCTCTGTAAAATGATGACTAGTGGAGCCATCTATGCGTGAAAAGTTGTAAATATCGGTTCTTTGAAATGTGAAAAATAGTGATGGTAAGTATTTTGTTTTCATTTTTTTTATTTTTTTATTTTAAAAATTATAAAATTTTACTTCCAATAAATTTTCTACAATTAATTGACAATCTCTAAGCCCCTCTCAGACTAGCCGTGTGTATTTATAAAGATTATTCACGGTGCTCACCAGTGGCATACCCCGTAACGAAACCGCATAGTTAATGGCATCCTGTTTTTGGTCAGTTTCTGCACACCAAATAGCTGTGTATGTACCATATAGCTCAAATCGAGGAAATTTTAACTGCAGAATCCGACTACAAACCAAAAATACATCATCACACATATTGAGAAACTAGTAAATACATTAATCGAGGTTTTAACATTCAAAGACATTGATACAAATACAAACAGACGTATATTACATACGAGAATATCCTCAACAATTATTAATATATGTTTTGTATGTTTTGAATATTCGCTTCTGTATCCAATTACTTGGAATGGTACTTACACTATGTTATTCCTGTATTTATTCATTATTTTATCTATGTACCTACTGTGATGTGTTTTGCATCTGTGTGACTATTTTAACTAACTAAATACGTAAAAGCCCATAAAGAGCGTATTTAATAAAATAAATAAAACTTAGAAAAATTTTGAAAATTCCAGTCTTAGGACGAGTTGCTGCCAGCTTACCCACCCGTGAAAAGAGTTAATATTTTTTATTTGTTAGTGCATTTTAACCGTTCGAATTAATAAATAAATTGTTTTTAAATACGAAAGTTCAGAAACGTTATTAACAACACTATAGTGGCGATAACACCGAATGCAAAGTGAACTGGGTCAACACGTTCCCATGTTTTTTGATATATGATCAGTTTTAACATTCCAAAGAAACGCACGCGTCCACAAAAATTGCGTTCCGAGAATGCCGAACAAAATAACGACGCTTTCAGGAGCATGTGGACAGTTTTCGCATTTCAAAAAATGCTCGAGTCAGCGAGGTCGCTGGAATTTTCACTTGCCAACCAATGTGTAGTTCTATTCATGAAGAGTGATCGGCCGTCGAGAGATACATAGAATAATATACGCATTCAGGCGTCTCACGCCAAGCCCAAATAGATTGGGAGCTTATTGCATCAAATCACGAAGTTCATTCGCATACGATTGAAAGAATCGAACGTAAATTCTTAAGATACGTAAATTTTAGAATGGGCATTCCTAGAGAATGTATAAATTTAGCAAAATTATCTGAACGTACAATTATTTGCGATTTAACATGTTTGTTATAGATTTTTTTATTTTTTTTATTTGCCCAACTCAATAGAGAAAGATTTCTCGTGTTTGGGTTGGGGAGCAGCGCCATGTAGCGACAGTAATGGTAAGGATAGAAATAAAAGTACATCAAGAATGTAATATAGATAAAGTTTGTTTTGTTGTACACGATAGTTACTACAGAATACATTATCTACAAAATAGAATACTAAAAGTAGATAATAGAAATGCAACAGTAAGGCGCATAAAATATATAAACCAATAAATTCCATGAGTTTTACCCCTGAACTACCATATTTGATTGGTTTTCATGTACCTGGTAGGATAGTTACAAGACAGTACCTATCATTTTATTGTAACAATTCAACTTCAGCGCCGCAATATTAAATTCCTACGCGACGGATTCAACATCTGAGAACAAATACTTGGATGTTGTTAATATATTTGGTACATAAATGTTACAGTATAAGCATGCATTAGTGCGGTTTTTCATCGAGTAGAGCTAGGTTATTTGAAACTATTTAACTGTGGATAAAGGTCTAAACTCATATCGTTTCTTTTTATATTATCTATTATAATATGCACCTTTTAAATATTATTTGTAAATGTCCATGTAAAAGTATATATGGGCGTAAATAAATAAATAAATAAGCCCGCGTTATCGGAAACACAGATATTTAAAAAAAAGTGACCACATAGGCAAGAGCAATTACATATGGCCAAACTAAAAAAAGGATGTCCGAGTTCAAAGTACGATTTAGTTTGTTAACTAAACCCAATAAAAATACGATTAACCAGCTTTCGATAGATCCGCTGGTGCAGTGGTTCCCAAAGTGAGCGCCGCAGCTCCTCCCAGGGGCGGGCGCCGCAAATTATAATAATTTTTTTCTACATTTTATTTCAACTCACTTATGTCTATATTCTACAATTTAAATTATTAATCAAGTTTATTACCACGATTTGAGAAAATGTGTGACGGTCAAAAGGTTTATCCATCCAACAGCTTAGGTCGTATTGTCCTTGAATTAATACCTATCCGTGAAAAGAGTTAATCATTTTTATTGGTTACTGCATTTTAATTCATTTAGATACTAACAACCGCTGGAATTAATAAATAAATTATTTTTAAATAAACGAAAGTTCAGAAATTTTATTTACAATATGTGGCGATGATGCCGACTGCAAAATGAACATTTATCAAACTGATAATTGTAATTTAATTAGTTGAATCAGCTGATTTTCAATGAGGATAACACTGAACTGTTAGCGAAATAAAAGTTTTTTCTGATCTAATATGCATTTTATATATTGTATCTAATAATCCCTACAAAAAATCATTGGCTGCTGGTATTTCGCAAAGTGCACGTTTAAAAATTGACTCAGGGAATCTTCGGAAAATCTGGATTTAGCAAGGGCGCCGCGAAACGAAAAACTTTGGGAACCACTGGTGTAATGCATTGTACTATGTAGATTTAATCAACCTATCACCCTATCAGTGAAAGTTTTATATTTTAATTTTACGTATACATCGCACAATAGGCTCATCTTCCCGGAGACAGTGGGACTGTGGCATCCTCAATTAGGATATTTTGTGAGGTTGAGGGGAGTGGAGATAGGGTAGGAGATGGGGAAAAGGAAAGTAGGGAAGATGTAACCAATTTAGTTTGGAATAAACGGTACAAAGTCTTTAAAAAACTGGTCTGCCGATTTGAAACCTTGAGGCTTCCGTACAGTTATGGAAAATGTGATTAACGTGTTTGTGACCAATTGTCATGTTTGTAAAAAAGTTTTTAGTATTTTTTTTTTAATCTATTTATTACACAAATTTACCAGGCTGATGGTCGTCAGACTAAGTTCATTACATTTTTCGAATGGGTGATCTGGGCTAAAGAAATTCGTGGTTTTCATTTGCATAATTGATGACGTAAGATTCACCTACAAATAAATATTTTAATTCTGCCTGATTGACAAAAGTCTGACAGTCGGTAGACTAGTTTATTTTCCTGTTCCACTAAACGAATATTGCAGCAATTCATTTCCGTTCGTGTACCTTATATGGTACATATGTCGCAATTTGGTCGCAAGTGAAATGCATACCAGCAGACTAGTTTTGTAAGGCTTACTAAATGTCAATTCTCACCACGAATAGATTTATCAGTGTGTCCGATGACGTAGGGTTTAGTGTTGTGGGATCCCGGTCTACAAATGCCTGATGCCTGCGTGGGGTAGCTGAACGATATGTAGGGGAAGGCGGTAAAAAGATGCGTAATTCTGAAGCGAAAATTTGTCGTGTGATACATTATGCTAGTAGGGTTAAGTGTAGTATTCAACAGAAAGGAGCAAGTGCGAAAACGAACCAAATGTTAAAAAAATATACATGTATATATATCTTTCATTTCGGAAGACTTTCCACCTCCTTACGAATTAAAAAAAAAGGTTTTTTTCAATATGAGCAATAGTGGTATTATACGGTTTCGCACGAAAAATATGAAACATTCCGTAGGTGACGTAGTTATGGCGTCTTGTCAACGCCCAAATTTTTATTTAATATTATGAAGCTTTAAAGAAGCTCATGGTAAAAATGATAGATCAATTAGTTACGATGAACTGGAAACATCAAACAGAAAACTTTGCAAATTTAATGTCGTCAGAATTCAACGTTTTAGAAAATATCTTTTTAAAATTTAGGCAGCCTACCTTGTTTATGTGGGTAAGGTCGTTGATGTAAATTTCATATACATGTGTTTATATACACCTAACGTATATGCAAGGTGTATCAAGATGTACTCGACAGACTTTATTTAGCCAGTGATTCGTGCGCTGATTTGGGGTAAAACCAAATTATAATTTTAAAGGAAAAAAAAATATTTTTGCCACATGTCGCCACCGGTTACAAGATAACGCTAGACCATCGATGGAACACCCCCGTCCCATCCCGTACTGACCAATGCCGCAGGTACAGGACATAGTGGGACGAAGCGAGAATCGTATAATGCGTTAAATTAAAACCATTGCGGAATGTAAGAAAAAAAATCTCCGGAGACCAAAACGCTATCCAAATTTTTTACTCATAATAGGCTCAGGAATTACAGGTAAATAAATGTCTATTCAGTACACTCTGTAAACATATGTCGTCTGGAAACTCGTAGTATAAGCGGGAAACTGATGAATCAACATCACATTTGGAGTCGAATTTGTGGGAAAACTTTTTGATTTGAGCTTTCCTCAAATAAATCGAGTATAAAGTGAAAATTTTATGGGTGAAATAAAAAAAAAATCCGTTGGTGCAAGGTTTTTATCAGCTTCTTTTAAAATTCGTCGAAGCGAAGACCCGGCTCTAATAGTTTCTTATTCCAAAAGTTTTCGAAAAAAGAGGAAAAAAGTAAAAAAAAATCAAAATGCTCAAATCGAAATTTTTTTTTTGCTTCTACGTGATTTATTTATTTTTTTGTGAGAGAAAAACGTTTTTTTAACAAACTTAAATTTATAAATAAGTGGAAAAACGAGGTTAAATTAAATGAGTTTCTTATGCTAATGTTGGTTAGAGTCGGGAGATTTATTTTACATTAAACTATGGAAGAGGTGTTGGAAGGGGATGTTGATTCCCCAGCTACTCGCTTGTACATATCACTAATTTCTAAACAACATGTACGTATATATATTTACTTTTAATTGTTTTTTTTATCATTCCACAATATCGGGGATATTACGTGCTAATCAATACTAGGGACTGTCCATCCTCCCTATCAGACTCCGCTTTCGATGTAAAAGGGTTCTGATAATTAGTATTTCCACTTTACTGGGTTTTTCCGGTGCCAGTGCCAAGTGTCATTACGCTTAGCCCATAGAAAAGGGTGAAGGACTCTGCGGACATCCTTAAGAAGGTTCAGAAAACATGCAAACATCGTTTTTTTTCCTTCCCGTAATATTCCAACGTATTGATTGCGGAATATGGCTATATTATGAAAATATAATAGAATTCATTTTTAAATACAATCCGACAATAATATGATGCCTGAAATAATCTCACAATTGATACAGATTAACTAAATCTATATCAATTCGTTGGAAAACTGATGTCGCCAATTTTCATAAGATGATTCGAATCCTAGGTTCAGACAGGCCAATGAAATTGTCTTTCTGTTGAATAAAGAATTTCTGTATTAATTAGATCGATTTTATTCGTAGAAATATAAAATTGATCTTACCCCGAGAACACAGATAGCACATAATGCACTTCTATAGGTTTATATTTTCAGTACTGCAAATTTATGTCCAATAATATGCCGTTATCAAAATTGCTAATAGATTCTCGGGGGGGGAAAAATAAACTTAAAATGTGCAGCTGTGAACATATATTTAAAGTGTATTCAATTCAAATGATTGTTTTGTATCAATATGATCGCTTTGATCAAAGAGGTTTCGTTATCAAACAATTGTCAGGAGACGTAAAGTGACCTTAGGGAATAGTCACCAGAGGGTAGTCTGGCTTTGACGTTTAGGTCAAATAAGGGGTAGATTATAATTGTAAATAGAGTTTACTCGAGCAGAAGGCTTGTTTATATGGGCGGTTGGCGCCCAGGAAGAAGGTGATATCCTCCATCAGGCTGTAGAGCAACTGTGATAGAATAGGGTATAATGAAAACATTCAAATTATAACACATGGAGGATATACCTGTGGACCGTATTTATGTGTAACTAGCTGAACTAAACTAACTGAGCTCGGTGAAGCGGAGTCTTCTCTGAAATCCGACCAGGATTCCCTCGGCGGCGTGGGAGTGAGGGGATGACTGACCCAGTTCCCGGTTCCCCGGTGTCCATTTACTCGGGTCGAGGGTCTGCTGAAGCCGTCCACGGTGGCCATGGGGATATCGAAACGTTCGGCTGTTTTACGAACGTTGATCTCGGAAACATTCCGAGATCCGGGAGTTGACTTTACAAATTAGACAAGATACCACAACAAATGGTCCAGGTGTACATCGAAGAGGCTAGAAACACCGGTTTTACTATCGGCGCCATCTTAATAAAACACGAACACTGATGATTTTACTGGACAGCGCTATCCGCGATTTATCACCAAGAGTTAACTCCGGCACAATTACCCTTGGTTGAAATCCCCTTGATAAACTTAAAAATTAAAATAAAATATAGTTTTGACATGTCATTTTTTGGCTCACCGGTGTGTTCTCATCACGGGACAAAAACACGAACCCGGAAACCAGTGTCGCTTCTGAACGGCTATTGTCTGCGTTATTCAAACCTCTGCAATAGTACTTAATTAGTACTTTTAGTTTGGATAATATGTATTTATTCAA
Organism: Halesus radiatus; assembly: GCA_022606495.2. Taxonomy (NCBI): domain Eukaryota; kingdom Metazoa; phylum Arthropoda; class Insecta; order Trichoptera; family Limnephilidae; genus Halesus; species Halesus radiatus. The sequence goes on from JAHDVE020008200.1 coordinate 47,861, forward strand.
AATAATTATTTTCGTAACATAATGCTTTTCCAGGAGATGCTTTCGTAAACCGAACCGTTTCCAATGAATCCATTAGTAAGTGTTGCTAAGTAATTACTAAGAAGCAATAAGTATGATGTTAGCTTTACAAGGGGATTAATACATTTTGGGAATCAGGTAAACAACTGGGTAGAAATATAACTTTACTTGGACCTCTTTGTCAAAAGAGAACGAAAATATTATAATAACGTGCTCTGTCAGATGGGGATGTAAAAAGGCGTAAAAATGTGCGTAAAGAGTGTACGAAGTAGTTCACGGAAGATATATTTGCAATCAAAAAGGCGGAGTTTAAAAAAGAGCCTAGATTGCTCGGTGCTTGGAAACCGCTGGTGTACATGACCTGGAAATTTGTGAGCTCAATACTGTATTTACGAATTAGAAATACTTTACGAGTATGCATGCATGCAGTGGTGGCTCGTAACTTTTGAGTGAGCTAGAGTGCTATGATTGAAAAATAAGACGTAGGTGGGGCACTGCCCCACTTACCATCTAAATCTCGATCCAAAAAATTGAAATTTTGTAAAAAAATAAAAATCATTTTCAGCTTCAACAACATCAATAACGTCGTATTTTTTAATCATAGCACTGTAGCTCATTCAAAGGTCACGAGCCGCCACTGCATGCATGTGTACTTTTAGTCTATACTCGATAATCGCTATTCACTAATCACACTCGCTACAAATAGATGAAATTAATCAATTGGGGGAAGATAAAATGAAGACATTTACAAATAGAATAAGAGTTATTTTGTTGGATAGATCCTTTTTTAACCGCCCGCAGAGAGAAGACTTAGTGTGAGCACAGTAAAGTTTGTTTCGTTACTGAGTGGCGGGGTAGAATAACTACAAAACAGTGGCATGCAGCCCAAAAGGGCTAAAAAGCTGTGCCTATCTTTTTTTTCCTGATTTCACATAAAAACTTACAGAAATTTCAGAAAATTCTTATTTTATGATCGTTATATCGTAAGAAATTGTTTCTACTTGGAAAATTTCTAGTATTTACTTGTAATTTGCCTCCAGCGTATTATCCTTCACGCTTTATGGTGGGGTGAATAATGATAATCAACACCTAATAAGCTACTGCCTACCCTTGAACAGGGAGTAATGCACCACACTGCTACAAAGGGTAGTACAATCCTACGAGACCCATATTTTATTTCAATAGAAACACACATTTTTTCACAAGATATAGGTACATAAAACGGGAGGATAGACATACACAGTAAGCCAAGAAAGTTTCTAAGCTCACGAGTAAAAACATAAGTTATATCTACTTTTAAATATATTTTAATATAATAGTTAGGGAAAAGGAAAGGAGAAAGGGATGGTGGGGATAGGAGACGCTCTCGATGCAAGTTTTAATTCAGTATAATAGGTATGTGTTAAGAGAGTAATAAAAGTATAACAATTTAAAAATAAACAGTTGAACAAATAACATCATAAACTTAATTTGAAACACTAAGTTCACACCACTGTTTAATATATAAATATCAGCATGTTTCGGAAGCGAAGCTTCCCATATACAGTGGTCTAAACTAAATAGTCAATATCAATTTTATTAATAATGACGCCACAAAATAATTATAAACTTAACAAAAAATTATTCTACAAAAATAGTGTGATATATCTACATGTTTGTATTCACGCAGAATTTCCATACACTTTGGACAGTCATTACGTTTTACACATCGGGTTAAATCGTGGAGTCACGTTTTTATGGGCAATCCAAGAAATTCATGAGTTGGGAAATACAAATATACAAGTACACGTTACAATGTACAACCCACGCGGTAGATGCGTGTGTAAATTGTGTGTTATCTTACACGGTGACAGAATATAAAAAATTAAAAATATTACGCATAACATATTTAAAATAAAGACAGAAAAGGGGTTTGTAAATTTCATAATAGTTTAAAAACTTTCCTCTAAAATCATGAAAAATCGTCATCGATTGTATTTAGAAAATAAATCTCTCTAGCGAACTAGATACATGCTATACCGTTTGATATTAAAAAAGATTTAGTTTAGTTGAAGCATTTTGGCCTTCAAACAAAAACAATCAAACAGGCCTCACAGTAGTTGCTCAACTGTTAAAAAAAATGGGACAAGGCATCATATTGTGTATTACATATTTCCCAATAGTTCAAAAACAGATAAAAAAAAGTTTAAAAGTTTTGAAACTCGGACAAAACGGAGTAGAATAGAATTGAGGCAACCAACACATACGATTGCGTATTCGTGCTTATGTACTCGTATGTACTTTCAACATTTTTCTTCTAATTTTAATGACCTCGAGAAAAAGTCTTTCTTTATAAAAAAACGTTTTATTTTCATATTTTCCTAAAATTTTCAGCGGCTAAATAATTTTTTTGGAAATTATAACAGATTGAAATGATAAAAAAATTAACTATAAACTGACCCGCCATCAACAGGTAGGTGTGCGCGTTGCCACTGCGCAGGTTGAGCGCGGCGCACAGGAAGTGGAAGGCCGAGGCGTGTTGCGAGCACGCGGCGTGCACCAGGCCCAGGTTGTGCAACACGCGGGCGCTCAGCGGGCTCAGGCAGGCGGCGCGCTTCAGGCAGCTCACCGCCTTAAGGGGGTTAACACGGATTAAGAAATATTTGTTTAGGGTTACAATAATTACAATGTTAGCTTTATTCCATTAAATTCATAACTCATGTAGGCATTGTTTCATAATGCTTTCACACAAACGAAGTATTGCTTACTCCCGCGCTGTGCAAGCGGCTTCTCTACAGACCACCGGACCAACCTGTTGTCACCATACTCCTGTTCTTCAGATATCTGCCCCTGAAGCGATTAACTTTTCTCCATTCGAAGAACAGGTTACTTGAAAAACAAAACTGAAATAAATACGTTGACGAATAAATTTTTTGAGACTTCAATTGTGGTTGTTTGAATTTATCTTCAAAACGTAATTTTCACGCGAAAAACGCTTGTGACGTCATGCCCGCCAACATTTCTAGGCGGTCTCAGGTTATGGTGATAATGGTTGTTAGCGGGTAGTAAACCGCTGTAATGGTCTAACCATCATCATTTTCTTTTAATAGAACCCTGGAAAATATTTTTTTTTTATATGCATAACTTTCATGCTAGAAAAGCTTAAGGGAGCGACATCTATCGACTTGTGGAGAGTTTGATTACAGTGAATTATAATCCAATAATTTTGATTCATAAAACTCGTTGCAACATAAAACCACGAGATGGCAGTGAGAAGAAGACGTTCCCTCTTATAAATAAACATCACAGGATTGGGTGAAATCAACGAAAAAGTTACCAATCAAACGAGCGTTCTACATAAACAACAATTAGTGGTGACAGGACAAAGGAAATATTAATTATTTATGTGAATCGAAAGGGTTCAGATCAACGGCCTATAAAGTAAACATTTCACTAGCGGTCGAACAGGACGAGAAGAGGTCGTGAACTTTAAAGGAAACAATGGGAAATGCAGAGATGAATAACCATTGAAAATGGAAGTAGGAAGTAAAAATAATACGCAAAATGTTAATTACAAATAAAAAAACTACAAAGTGAGGATTTATCTTGCACGGGGAAAGGTGTGTTTGCATTAGAATTTAGACAGAGAGGCGTGTCATGTAAGGTTAAGCGGAAAAACAACGAATTAGAGAAAATAATTCAGAGAACAATAGCTTCAACAGATGAAAAAAGGGAAGAAACAAGAATTATACAGTATGGAAACTTCGGCAAACTTAAGAGGCGATTTAGGCGAGACTAATGTGAAATAGGAGTACAATTTTCTAATTTCAGGAACGTAGATAATTACAAGGGAGTGAAACTAGGCTGATTTTAGGTGATAAAAGGTATTAATTGAGTAGATTCGGGACATCAGATATTATGAAAATGTAGATGAGAAATGTATCAATCAATTATAAAATTTAAACTGAAGGAATTCAATAGAAATATAGAGATATATGGACTACTACTTTGAATATAGTTCGATACATTTAGGTAAAATTTTGAGGTTGTCAATGACTAATGTAAACAAGGCGACAAGAATTGTGTATTTAAGCGGCCAGATGAACATGAAACTCGGGTGATAGAGAGGCAAACAAACAATTAAGGTTATACAGGGAAGATAGGAATATTTATTTAAGGAAAAGTAATAAAAAATAATGAGTTTTCGATAAACTCTGATTTATATCGGTTTTTTACAAAAGTAAGGGTTATTACCCATAGTAAACAATAGGCTAATGGGATATTGAGTTAGAGTGAAATGGAAGAAAGGGGAGTGGCCAGGAAAGAAGTGAACGAACTCATATCTACCAGGTTTGGGGTAGGTAAATCGCAGGAAAAAAACGCCAATAAATTAATACATAAAATTATTAAAGGTAGTGAAAAATCAATTAAGGATGATATCAATCGACCCGGATGAAAGTATAAGCAGACGACAGGTACATGCAAAAGGTGTAATACAGCTAGACCAGGAAGAAGCAGTGCAACACATTGAAAAATCATTCTGGAAAGGTATATTTATTAACTCAGGCAGGTGAGGTGGGGAAGAAATTATAAAGTGTTTACACCAATATTAGGATCAATTGAGAATTGCACGAAAATATGCGTTAATCGAATATTCACATGTTAGATCAGAGAAAAACCATGTTACCATCGGAAAATTCACAAATAAAAAGATATCGCATATCAAGATAACCAGGGACTAAGGGAATTTCTAAAATTGAACGATGTGAAGAAGGCGCTTCTTTAAATAAAATTCAATAATGACATAGTGGCTATAAATACGAGATACCCGAGTTCATAGGCGACCAAAGAATAAGCGATAGATAATATTTTCAGAAAAAAAAACATGAATCGAAATTTCCAATTCTATAATAAGGAACAGCAGGGCGATCTAGAGGAATGAACTAAATTCGATCCTGGCCGGAGTGAGGAAAAGTGATGGATTCAGAGGCGGGCCAGATTTTATCTAAATATTTACATTGAAGAATTACAGTCGAAATTAGTATTACTTACATATAGGTTTACGAGTTGGTAAAGAACATAATGTAATGTAGGTATGGAATGGAGTTAAATCCTTTTGATTCTAAGCTAGGTATATAAGGCAATGTAATGAGGGAATATGGGATTAGTCGCGAATACGTCGGGCGAGAAAAAATTAAATTACGTGCTGGCCGATTTTAAGTAATTGTTTTGTTTTTGGACTTAGGAAGTTTCATTTGATTTGTTTCTTACAATTAAATAAAGTTTTAAATAAATTCTTTTAAATAGTTGTTGGATTGATTCAACAATAGTTTGATTAAATTCAACAATAGTTTGATAAATATTGAAGTTTCTAAAATTCATTATATTTAAGTTGATACTAAAAATTACTTCTGTGAATTAATTAAAATTGGTGGTTTTAAGTGAAATTATAATAATCGAAAGTGTTTATAAATAAAGTGTTTGAATCGAAGTCTTCTAAAATTCATTATATTTAAGTGAAGTGATATAAAAAAAGTGACCCAGTAAATAAAGTGTTTTGTGTTCGAATTAATATTGTATTAAAATAAATTCTCTTGTTGATCTAATTTTCTCAAACTGTTAGAGCAATGTGATAATAATAATAATTTAATAAATATTGAAAATTTCTAAAATTAATAAAGTTATTTGTTTAAAGATTTTTAAAATTAGCTTCTGTGAATTAATTAAAATTGTTTAAATGAAATGTGATTTAATTCATATTTTGTGTTGAACTAAATTCATTACGAGTTTAAGAAAAATTAAATATAATTGCGTTTAAAATAATTTAGTGAAAGTTTAAAAACAGCTGAGTCTTAGTTTCATATAATTCATTTTTAATACCTAGCGTGGGATTAATTTCGTCAAAGAAAAATAATAAAGCTCTAAAATATTACCAAGCGTTCGGTTTACGGATTTAATTAATGGTTAGTAAAGAGAATTACGTGAGTACAAAGAATAAAATAGGAAAATAAAACAACAAAAATTTAAATATTGTTTAATAATATCCGGATTGAGAGAGCATTAAATTTGAAGAAATAGTACAGATCGGTGGATCACGAATTGAAATTGGGAAACACTAGATTGTATTAAGTAAATATTTCTAACTTAGATTAAACATTCCAGGCAGGGAAGTTCAATATTTTCTGAATCTTCATATTGGCGTGTATAACCCGTCTGGAAAAATTATGAATTTGTCGGAATTCAGGTGAGTCAAATTAATATACAAGTTTTCAGGATCCCGGGGAAGGCGAGGATGGAGATATGAATTATATTTCTAATGACTTATAAGTACATGTATTGTATGTGTGTATATGTAAATATGTATATATATATATTTATATTTACTGTTTAATATATAGATCAATACTATACGACCGTTATCTATCATGAGTGAATGTTTTGTATACTTGATCAAAGCCGTTCTAATCAAATATTTGTGCTAGCTCCATTAAATATTTTACGATAATCCTCTCTTTTCACATTGAATTATAATTAAACGAGTACTAAAGATAATTCAATTGTCTCACTCAATACCAGTACTTGAATTTCAATATTCAGAAATATAATTTTTACATAAATACATCTAGGTATTTATAATAATTTCCGTTAGATACTTACCTGTATAAACCTCTCTTTTCGCATTGAATTATAATTAAACTAGTACTATAGATAATTCAATTGTCTCACTCAATACCAGTACTTGAATTTAAATATTCAGAAATATAATTTTTACATAAATACATCTAGGTATTTATAATAATTTCCGTTAGATACTTACCTGTATAAACCTCTCTTTCGCATTGAATTATAATTAAACTAGTACTATAGATAATTCAATTGTCTCACTCATTACCAGCACTTGACTTTTAAATATTCAAAAATACCTATTTTTTTTCCATAAATACATTTAAGTATTTATAAAAATTTCCGGTAGATACCTACCTGTATAATTGTCTTTATCGAGTAAATTCATAGTCAACAACTTCAGAACATCTTTTATAGGTATTTCACTGTGTAGTGAAATAACTTCGGCTAAAGACTTGGCCTTTACTAAGAGTATGTATGTGTGTATAGGTATATATATATAAAGAAAGTGTATAATGTATCTATCAAATCTATATGGCCGTTATTTATTTTATGTTTATTTATATACAATGTTTAATATATATATATATAAAACCATTTATTATATTTATGTATATGTCCTATAAAAACTATTTATTTTATTAGTATATATTTTCCCTAACATATAAATTCGAAAACTAACGTTACTAATATTATCAACATTCCAAACGATTTTTATTAATTCAAAGATCGTTATCATTCTAAAACAAACCAATGAATCCTAATTGTTATGCTTCCTGACGGGGGTCTCTGACACTTAATAACTGTCGCATATCTCAATGACACATCCTCGACTGTTATTAAAACTAGGTCAACATTCCAAACCACACCCTCTTTTATCGAAGTATGTAGATACGTATGAGTATATATATATATTCGAATTTCAGTACATCTTACGAAGAATAAGTACTTTAACAAACGTCGACATTTAATTGAAAAATAACTATCATCTTTTGCGGTGGACTATCATCTTTTAGAAATCACGTATTTGTAGTTTGCGTACATAAATATTTTTATAGCGCCATTTTCATAGAAAGATTCAATTCAAAGGCGCTCCACACCTGTTCGAACATATTGATGAATTCAACAGAACAAACAAAAACCCACATTACTAGAAATATCAAAATAAGCATAATCATTCGTCGACAATACGTTCCCAAGTTATGTTATAAAATTAATTTTATCTTCGACTTAGGTTTTCAAGGTTCAGGCCTTGCAAATTTTGGGCTTTTTGGAGTCCTACCTTTTCTCCAAACAAAAAATCAATCTACAGTTAAATTCAAACTACATGAGATAGCAGGGTCTCATTAAACCAATCTGTCAACCAAACCAAAAAATAATATATCATGTATATTGTATTATCACTTTTACGTATATTCTTATGTAATATGTCTGAATATCTGGCACAGATTCACGACCTGTGTTGGAGATGTCAGATCCAAAATTTTCTGGGAAAACTGGAGTATTGTGGATTATAAAAACTCGTATTGTTTACATATATTTATAATTTGTACCTATCGATTGGGCA
>JAHDVE020008201.1:0-51879 GCA_022606495.2 Halesus radiatus
ATGAACAGATTGGGAGGGGGATCCGAAGTTGAACAGACAAAATTATGCCATAAAAGTCCACTATCTCTATTTTTAGCATTCTGCCAAAGCAGGAGAAAAAACATTCTTAGGAAGATATGGATCAAGTCAGGGCTAGATTCAGGAGAGTTTGTGTCAGATGGAATCATTTTCGTCAATCAGGACATCTATATCTGAAATCAAATACCGCATAATAGTGATAGAATTAAAATCGGAAGTGCTCGCTGAATGTATGAAATTATCTTATGCAATAATTTATGGAACGATTATATCCATAAATAGTAAGAGAGATATGATATTTATTTATTTATTCTTAAATTTAAAAAAAAATAAATTATTTTTATTTATTTTATTTACTAGGACAGTCCTCTATTGATATGAGTGGCTTTACAATTTAATAATAATAATCAGTAAATAGTAATAAGTAAATATTAATACATGAATAAAAATACGAAAATATTAATAAGAAAATAATAATAAATAAATAATAAAAATTAAATAATAATAATAAGTAAATAATAATAAGCATATAATATAATACACATACAATATTGAGTAAATATTAATAAGTAAATAGTAGTAAGTATATAATAATAAAAAATAGGTAAATAATAATAAAGTAAATAAAATATGAAAGCGTGCCTACTGTAGCAGAGCTACGAACAAGTCTGTACGGACTATTAAATCGGCGTAACCACTAAAAGTTACGTTTTTGATGTGTAGGTAGAAACCAAAGCGAGATATATGAAGTTTGCAGTAGTTTGGATGAGCGATGTTGGAGAAACTTTTGTGCGACACCGTATACTAATAACGGTTCATGACACTTTGCTATATTATCTCCATTGTTTCTATTATCTATGATCTGCACATATTATAGATCCGGCGCTGGACCGAGGGGAGAAGAGGTTGTCTTTGTTCTGTCTTTATTTTCCTCTGCTGACGTCCCGGAATAACGTCTGTTTTGGTCCCTCCACAATTGGGTAGGTTTTATTAGATAATTGCAAGATGCATTTTCTAGGTTGATGTTTAGTGCCTCTCCAATCCAATGCCTGGCTTAAAACTATTAAATGTCAAACGTTGCCTGATAATCTTCTTCTTCTATTATATAAAGAAGAATGTCCCGGGCGGTGTGTGTTTGTTTTGTATACAAATCTACAGTTTTATTCCGAGATTAATGAAATTTTGCACACTTTACCTTCGAAACAAGAGGAAGGTCACTGTTTACATGAGATTTCGATAAACCACCCCACATCCCCCTTTACCCTTAAAGCAGAATTTTGGTATTTCTTACTTAAATTTTGCACGTTTGACGTTCTAAATGTGAGGAAAATTAGGGGTAGTGGTAGGGGTACCACAACCATTCTTCCCCTATAACGCCAGGTACTAGTATGATAACAAAAGTAAAACTCAGCTTACACCAATCAAAATAAATTTGTGTTTTTTCACAATCAAATTCATTAAGTCATTAAAAAATAAAAATAATAATTAAACAGACCTTATTGCTTATTTATTATTATTTTTTAAAAATTTAAATACTAAAAAGCAATTAAATCATAATACGTAGGTTACTTAATATTTATTTTTGGAATTTTCGATTTTTTATAATTTATTAAGTATATATTTCGCAGAAAATCTATTAAAATGTATATCTATTAAAAAAATCCTACAACTCTGGCCTCTAGGGGGCGCTAGTGTAGCATGTTACCACCAAACGTCAGGAGCTGGACGTATTGTCATTTTAAAGTATTTGTAATAAGTGAAATTAGAATCACTGAAATTTATTTAATTTGTTTTGACTTTTTTTTTACAGTGACTCCACACATGAGACCCTGAGGGAAATAATTTCCCTCAAGGTCTATATCATCTTTTGGGATGCTGTGTGGAGGGATGTGAATTATATTGTACGTGAATACTAACAAGATACTCGAAGGGGCCAAAAGAAAATGAAATACGCGTGTCTCTTCATGAATTCTAAGAAATTGGGATGGATCGGGCTTCTTGGAATTGGGTGTCCCATAAAGGTCACGGGAATAAAAAAGCATAGCAAATACCACTACGCATTATAATATAGTGGAATGACAAAATAAAAATAATATTTAAATGATTAGATATTTTGTATAAACCACTATTTAATAAATAAATATCGGACATTAGAAGGGTGCGGGTTCGAGTCCTGCCGGCGACATTTATCTTTGCTCGGAAGGTTTTTTCAATTTGGATGAGTGTTTTAGAATAATAATTATTGTTTATAAAAATAATAATTGTTACCCTTTGCGCTATGCACAAAAATCTTGTCTTAAGTTTTTAAGAACTTTAGTTTATCAATTAATAAATAAATATCAATTTCTTCAATTACTTTGTGGTTTCATTTATAATAAAACGAATAAGAAATGTTTTGTACAAACTATTAATATGAAGCTTCGCCCCCGAAACATGTTGATATTGATATATTAAATAGTGTAAAACATTTCTTATCAATCTTAAATCACACAGGAAGAGGGAAAGTTTTTCCCTGGCACTGTACACGAAATTTTTAGAGTATAATATATATTAATCTTAAATATCAACATGTTTAATTAGTGGTTAATACCAACCTTTCTTATTCATTTTAAATATCAACATGTTTATTTAGTGGTTGATAGAAAATATTTCTTATTAACCTTAAATATCAACTTTTTCATTTATTTATTTATTCTCAAATTTAAAAAACAAAAACATTAGCCACCTATCTCACTAGGACAGTCCTGAGTTGAAATGAGCGGCTTTACAATTTAATAATCAAAATCAGTAAATAGTAATTAGTAAATAATAATACATTAATAAAAATAAGTAAATATTAATAAACAAATAATAATAAAAAAAAAATACTAAAATAATAATAAGTTGATAATAATCAGTAAATAGTAAAAAGCATACTCGTGTAATGATACACCTTATTGAATAAATATTAATAAGCAAATAGTAATAAGTACATAAAAATAAAAACAGGTAAATAATAATAAGTAAATAAAATTACGTAAATAGTACTAAGTAAATAATAACAGGTAAGTAAAAAAATAAATAAATAGTGATAAGTAAGTAGTAATAAGTGAACTGTAATGATAATATCTACCATATATAATCTTTAAATAGTGGTTTATACAAAAAAAAATTTAATCATTTCATTGACAATGATGCCGCAAAGTGATTTTACCCTAATTGAAGAAATGAAAAGTTTGTATTGAATGGTTTGAAGATTTTTTTAAATCCCAATTTCATTATCTCAACGACTAAATGTAATCATGTTGTACAACAGAGCGACATCTTTTGGTCATCTTAAACAAAAATAGTGAAGAAGTAGAAGATGAAAAAAAAGATCTTTTGGTAATTTTTTTTTTTAGAAATATTCGGGTAATGAATATCCTGACAGTATTTGACAAATTCCTACTACCATCATTATAGGCGTAAAATGTTGTTTGTGTGATGATGGAGGACTTAGCTAGCTGAGGAATTGAACCCACTACGCCTGAGAGTGAACCCGACGCATTTGTGCATTCAGCTACTAACCTGTAATTAAGATGGTTGTGTATATTCTTATTTAGGTTCAATAAAAACGTAAACAATAAAAAATACTATACAAGGCTAGAGTAAGCATTACAAAAAGAAAATTACAACAATCTTAACCGAAATCTCTAACGTTTCAACCATTTGGGAAGACCGTAAAAATAATTAAACTTTTTTTATAACATCCCACTGCTTTTAGTGAAGTAAAACCGCAACTTTTGATATGTACAACAGTGTCACACAAAATTAAGTTCTTTAATTCGCCTCACTGCAGCAAAATCATTCGATGGTGTTTTTTTTTAAAGGGATAACTCATTGAATTTTCCTTCCTTCCAAGAAGACAATTCATGAGATTAAACAGAGATTTCTAAAAAATCATCACTCATTACCATTGTTAATTTTATCTTCAAAGGCAACTATTTTCTAAACTATGATTCCTTCAGCGACTAATTAAAAAACTCTGGTGGAATGGATAGCAAAAAGAAATGTTGATTCAGAAATAAAAAAAAGGTTTTTCTCTTAGTTTTCGATTACATGTAGCATATTAAGCAATTACAGTAATTTGTAGGACGTTTATACCAGATTTCACCAAGCCATTAGTAGGTCTTTTTAAATGACAGCCGTTAATGTTATTTTTAATTTAAATGAAAAATACACGAAATGTCTCTTATCGGAAAAAAAACTCTCGACTAATGCTTATTAAAGTCAATTTTTTTTTTGTCAAAAACAGCGAAAAGGTTTCGCTATATTTTTAGGATGTCCAAAATTGAAGAGTTTGGAGTGGTGGAACTAAGGACCGTAAAATACACGAGTCAGTCAGAATATCGTTAAAAAATTTGATTGAGGGAGGCAAAAATCATAAATCCTGCTTTTTTTGGATTTAACTCCATCATCCGTGTAGGTAGGTACGTACTCAGTTTTAGCATTTTTAAAATTTATTTATCGAAGAGTTATTTTTATTATTTTACCTAAAAATCTACATAAAATTTGAATTTCATAGAATGTTATAAAATCTTATTTGAAAATAATCATATTCTTTGAAATTTGAAAAATAAAATGTTATAAAATCTTATTTAAAAATAATCATATTCTAATAATTCAAATAATCATATTATGAAATTTGAAAAATAAAATGTTATAAAATCTTATTTTAAAATAATCATATTCTATGAAATTTGAAAAATAAAATGTTATAAAATCTTATTTTAAAATAATCATATTCTTTGAAATTTGAAAAATAAAATGTTATAAAATCTTATTTAAAAATAATCATATTCTATGAAATTTGAAAAATAGAATGTTATAAAATAATATTTGATAATAATCATATTCTATGAAATTTGAAAAATAGAATGTTATAAAATCATATTTGAAAATAATCATATTGTATGAAATTTGAAAAATAAAATGTTATAAAATCTTATTTCAAAATAAACATATATTATGAAATTTGAAAAATTATCACGTAGAAGTAAATTCAATAGTTATCCTTTCCTTACTGGTTTTGTAAACTTACTTGAAATTTCTCTAATTATCTAATTATCTCAGTATGAAAATATACTAAAGGCGGAGTTAATTTTTTAGGGATTCCTCTGCAATACATTTATGTATGGGATAACATAGTTACACAATGTTTTGTAAAAAAAAAGGAAAAAAAAAGTCAATTTAACTATACACATGTCTGCGTGCGTTCCTAACTTGCCGAGTGATGAGGTGGTACACGAGAGCAAGTATGGGGTTCCGTTAAGTAGTTCCAGAGTGGAAGATACTCTCAGTATCGCCCTGGTGAAAGACCACCATTCAGAATTGTAACGTGGCTTGAAATGGCTGTTAGTCGTGTTTGGTGACCATATCTGAATAGCTAGGTATTTTCCCACCTTCCTCTTCCCCTCTTCTTCACTCCACAATACCTCCAGTTTCACATCATTCTCATTTGGGAATGCCATAGTATCATTGGATCCAGACGGTCGGGAGCAGTTGGGACTCTTGTGCGATATTCATATAAAAAAAGCCAGTGGTCTGCCGACAGTAATGGACGTATAATGCGTTTTATGTGTTGTTATCACAATTTTACTTATATATTATGTATTCATAATATTTCGAAGGTTCCAAAGAACAATGTCGGATGTGTAAATTGGTAACTTTTGCATAAGAGCTGTAGTAGTTGCAATATCACATTTTTCCAATGAAATAAGTATAGGTTTATGCAATATATAAATAAAAAAACACTGTGTTTATTCATCTTGAAAACAATAAAAATGTAGACGTGAAACTCTAAACACGTAGAAACGAAACTTTAATCAGCTCTAATAAGAAGATACCATTTGCACATCCGACATTGTTCGTAGGGACCGTCGATATGTACCACTAACAAAATGATTTACATAAATAATAAATGTAAACTATAAATTTTTTTCCAACCTACAAAGTTCTAAATGTGTATCCCTGTAGTGTACAGTACCGGAGTTCGTGGGATTTTCTAGCGCGGTAAGGGAAGGGTTAATAAACCAGCGAATTTGGAAAACGAACATTGTAATTAAGATGGAAACAAAATAACAAAAAAATCAATTGTAAAACTAAAAAGGAATTAAGCATATTAGTCGACATTGATAATTAATTTATATTGACGACGTTCACAGCGTAGTCACTAGTGAATGCATTTTACTTTATTAGTTATCTATCACAAATCGTATTGTTAAAAATGAGTGAAATATATTTTATAGTTCGTTTTTCTGGTTCTGACTGTTGCGCTAAAAACGTATTGTTTTAAAAAATATTTTCACTAGCTGAAGCGTACCCGGCCTTGCTCAGGATTTTTTTTTTTGAATAAAGTTATGAAGTTGTGAATTCTTGCTTGTCATTGGGGTGCCATAATTGATTTGACAGCGAAATTAATCTCCAAATAAAGAAAAATGTATTTAAATATTTTATTTCATTCCAAACGTTTATTTTTTCAAAACATATCTAAATCATAAAGTTCTGAAGTAGGTACCTACCCGTGTTTTCCATTTTGAAAATATTCTACCCAAAAAACTTTTTGAATATACAATCTGTGAAGGTTTAGAAAGTAGTTTGAATGAAATCCAATATGGAAAAATGTTGCTATAAGGTTTTAAAATTAGTATGAAAAACATTGAATCCACGATGTTTTATTTAGGTTAGCCCATAGATATAACTCTCTGGTTAGCCACAGATTACATATTAAAAAAAAGGTTTGTTTGGGTAGAATATCCACAAAATGGAAAACACAAGTAGGTACCTACTTAAGAACTTTATTATTTAAATATGTTTAAAAAATATATAGGAATTAAATAACTTTTTGAAATGAATGTTTCTTTATTTAGAAATAGTAATAGTCATCACAAGGCATTACTTTAGCTATCAAATCAATTATGGCACCCAAAAGACAAGCAAGAATTCACAACTTAATAATTTTATTCCAAAAAAATGAATAATACATCCGAGCAAGGCCGGGTACACATCAGCTAGTGTAATATAAAAATAAATGTAATATTCGTTCGATATAAAACAATAATAAATAATAAAAAATACATTGTTTGAATTTGAAAGTTTTTATGAAAAGTTCGCAAGAGAATGTTATTCAGTAAAATTTGTACGTAAACAAAAAACCTATTAGTATAACCTATAACCTACATTTTGCAATATTCTGATTGGCAGTTGTTATTGAAAAAAAAAGATGTGGGCATAACATATATCCACGGACTAAATAAACTTAATGGATGGGTTTGTGTGATGGTAAAAAACCGAATGGATTTCGTCGATTTGGTAATTTTTTCATTGGAGGAAAATGAATTTTATTTACGTGAGTTGTACATTGTCTAACTAACATTCACGCTAATTCCCCCCAGGGGTAGGGCAGAGAGGATCGCCACACAGTTTTTTCTCATCACGCACTCCTTGCTTCATTCGAATTCATACATTGGTCCCTACATGGTAAGATAAGTTTTTCAAGAATGTGTACGAAATGTAATGTGGGCATGTGGAGCGAATGAGCGAAGAAAGGAATGTAAGAAGAATGTATGACGCGAATGTGAATGGAAGAAGAAGCCGGGGACGTCCGAGGAAGACATTGCACGATCAAGTGAATCAAATACTTGAGTCGGGCCATGTCAGAAGTCGGAATAATAGATAGACGATGTATGAATGTGAATGAAGCAAGAAGTGCATGCCAAGATCGAGTTGTTTGGCGGTCCGTCCTCTCTGCCTACCCCTGCGGGGAAACGGCGTGATGGTTAGTTAGTTCGTTTTTTGTACGAAAAAAACTATAACCACAATTTCGATTGAAAACGTTTAATGTATGTACTGAAAAAATAATTATTTGCTTTTAAAAAACATACTTTTATGACATTTCGTTAATTTTGCTTAAGGGGAACGCCTGCGCTGCCTGTTTCATACAAAATTGAAATTTGGATTGGTGGCCAAAATATCCATCCAAATGGAATGATCTATTTTTTTTAAAAGGTTTAATAATATGTAGTACGGATGAGAATTATTGTATTTATTTTTGTTTTAATTTTTTAAGTATATGCCATGGAAAAAATCAAATTTTAATAATTTTAGAGGCAGCTTAGTAAATTATTTGCGTGTTTATCGTACTTTTTAAAAAATATATAACATTTTCTATGTAAGTATGATTACATAAATAAAAATAACACATTAAAAAAAGGTTTTTTCGTGTCGATATTTTAAATTCTGTATGGCAAATTTGTGTTCCACCGTAAATTGGTGTTTTTTAATTT
The DNA here is from genome assembly GCA_022606495.2 of Halesus radiatus. NCBI lineage: Eukaryota > Metazoa > Arthropoda > Insecta > Trichoptera > Limnephilidae > Halesus > Halesus radiatus. The sequence continues at coordinate 8,322 of JAHDVE020008201.1, forward strand.
AATTTAAAGTCCACCATAATGCTTATTTTAATTTAAAAAATAGTTTGTTTACATCACTTTTATTTATACTTTTGCCGACCGGGTTTCGCTACTACCGAAGCTTCTTCAGGGCAGTATACAACTATTTTAAAAATAAAATCTTTTTTTTTTCTTTATATTTTCAAAGAAGATGGGTTAAAACTTTTTTTCAAATCACCGTTAGTCCCTAAATAATTGTTAAAGATGCCTCTAAAAACGCGAAAAATTAATTCATTCCACATACCTCTGTTCTGAATACATTATGGGTGTACTTATAATTAGGATGTGATTTTTTGTATCATTAAGAAGATTGTAATTATAAATAATTTTCAAATCAGTGTGATGCGAAATGGAGTTTCATTGCAGGACACCACCTAAGTTACAATATGTAGTTTCATTCATAATTACAGATTTTCTCATCTTGAATATGAATGCAATATGTGTTATGAAGCAATGGCATTTTTATGGGGTGTATCGTGTTTTATATGACCATCTACCATACACTTCCATCGTCTACTATCATCATAACCTCCTGGAACGTGTATTGTGTCATAAAACTATCAAAATAATCTTCTTGGAGCTTGGATCATGTTACGGGAGCAGCATTGTTTCCCTAAGCACCATCAAAACCAGTAAATAACTGCTGGGACAACATTTGACGTAGGCGGCACTAGAACAAGTCTATTTACTCACGCCAATATATCTTCTGTGATTAGAGTTGCCAATTGGAATTTAATCTTAACCTTACCCCCTCGTTGGCCTCCGTGGTCGAGGGGTCGCGGGTTCGAATCCCGGCGTGCGCAAGTAAAATACATTTAATTCATATAAATCAATATTTAGTATACTTGCGGCACGTTCCAGAGTGGTAGATACTCTCAGTATCGACCTGGTGAAATACCACCATTCATAATCGAAATCTTGCCTTTGTTACATAGGGGATAGCACGCTGGACTGGTTTATACTTAAATTAATGAAAACTATTACCCAGGATTATTATTAAATGAACTCATACTTACATTGTTCCCGCTAGCTAACACTCAGGAGAAATTTATCGTGTTTGCAATTCGTTTATGGTCAATGTGAGAAACCACCGCTTCTAGGATATTTATAAAAGGGAAGAATAAGTAATCAAATAAAACAACCCTATTTCGCTATCAAAATGACTTGCAAGAAATCCCATATGGAATGGCAAGGATTTTACCCTTAGGAAAAAAAAGTCACGAATCTCTCTGTGAACGTATATAAGAGTTTAATTTACAGATTTTAAATTGGATCTAAAACGGACTGTAAATAAACCAAAAGTAATAATAAAATCATAATAAACATTACCACGGCCACACGTGGCCATCTCGAAGTGTACAGGATCACAGCATAGCACAGCGACAGAAGACAAAAAGCACTGAGTCGATCAATTAACATTGACATGTAAAATTTACACTTTTACTAAAGAAATACATACCATCGGTTAAAATAATGATATGACCCCGAACTAGGAACGGCCACGAAGGCGACTCTTCTATACGCAAAAACCCACACAAGTCGAATGGGAAACCCCCCGCTCCGTATGAGCCCCCACTCTTCATACCTCTGAAAAATGATCCGGTGTTACCATAGACCGAATGATATATTAAAAATCGAGTACTTGATGGTAAATAACACAGTGGGGCTAAATGCGACACTTTCTTTTCATGAGGTACATCTCCTTCTGCCACCAAGTACAAACCTTAATGATGGAATTCGTAGAAAATATGAACTTCGCACTACTTAAATCAGGCCAAATCGTAAGCAGTTGTTTCAGATGCACAGATAATACGATCAAAGCTCGCTCCGCGAAGATACACCTGGTGAAGTGGCGTTTTTTCGATGCTGCCATTTATGGATACCCGTCTTGGTTTTTCAAATTATTATTTTTTAAATTGACTAGTATTTTTGACCACTTAATGGCGCGATTTGGATCGTTATGTCTTGACTATTCACTTCTGGAAGCCTTGTTACTGCGATGAATGCTTTGTTTTCATGCATATGATATACCTTCTTGTCCTTACCTCCATGCAGTTAAATAGATCCGCCACTATATTACTAACTTCATGTAATCTAGGAACAAGCGAGTGTTTGTAATGCTCAGTCCTGGTGTGGTTATATTTAAACAGGATTTCGGAAAGAGTAGCTCTCGTTCCAAAGGGGATGCCATAGTCTCACTGGCTCCGGTTAGTAGGAAACTGTTGGGATTATTGTGCAGTATTCGTTGTTACATAACGCAAATAATCCATAAAACTAGCCGCTCGTTAGACAACAGCGCCTCAAGCGGCCAAACGCAAGACCTCGCAAAAAGAAACATCCGACACCCGGCCTTGAAAAAGACATTCACCGCTCGAACCCCGCCTAACGAACACCCTCACTGGACCTGCACTGAAGATGGCTTCCCGCCCTGCCACGCTACGCTACGGAGAGCTAATAATTGCCTTCCCAGGAAACACATTGCCGCTATAAACTAAACCGTGAGCTGTCTTTTACATTTTCCCCTCTATTGGTGTTGTATTTTATTCAAATCACAGTTTACCATGCCCGTTGTAGAGAATTATCAGAGAGAATTTGCCCGTAACATTATTGTGAGGTTAGGTTAGCCTGTTCACCATAACTACATTCACCATGTCTGTACCTTCCTCCTAATTAAACTACTGAGTTTGAAAGCATACGGGAGTTTCATTTAACAAAGTATTCGAGTCTGGTTCCCAATTATAAGACCGCCTGTCGGCCCACGATCCTGCAGAGGAGCTCCTAGGCCTGCCGAAACTGAGCTAGTCAAAGGTCCAGAGCCGAGCTCCCTGGGAGAAACCCCCTCACCGGGTAAGTCTTACAAATGCTCTGTCTCCCGTAAATGCAGCCTACCCAACCTTCCTCCTCTCCTTCTCCCGCATTCCCGCACCCAGTCCTCCCGACCTTAACATCGTATAGAAAAAAGTATTCCAGATTTAGGCATATGCTAATGAGAACATTATTGACATACTCCACGAGGTTCTGATCTCTGGGATCATCGCTGTATTAAATATCCCGTTGGGGAGGCGTAAACGATCTCAGATTTCCGCGATAATGATTCCGCAAAAAGTAATACTTCAAAAAACAAACAAGTAAAATACCCGCATTTTCACTGTCTATTTTAAGCTTAGACGGTATTCCGATACCTTTTCTCAGTTTATTTGATACACTACATAAATCACAAGAAACTAGCTTCCCGGAATGCTTTATTCCAACTCCTTTGGAGTCTCATTTCTGCTACACTATAAATAAAATTAAAAAAAAAACTGTTTAGACCGCTGAGGTACTGTTATTCAAAAAAATTGGGTTACTTGAGGCTATACAAAATGTAATACGCGATCATAGATGGCGCTAAATGAAATATTTTAGAAAAAAAACAGTTTTAACACGTGATGCTTTTAAATACTGAAATGACTTATTGGTTGGCGCATACGCCATACAGAATATGAACTGGAACAAATTGTTACTGTAGATTCAAAATTCATTCCTACAAGAAACTTATAAAAATGCAATACATTGTTGTGAAACTAACATATGTAGTATTTTTAATTTAATTTTTAAGTTTCTTGAAGGAGTTGAGCTTTAAACTGACAATGACAATTTATTCCATTTCATTTTCCTTGTGTACATCCGCCAACAAATCATTCATCTCAATATTTAAAAACATTTAGTGCTAAAAGTGTCTTTTATAAAATATTTGAATTAGCGCCATATATGCGAGCTAATAATGTTTAGTATAACATTAAAAATATGATTGTCCTTTTTTCACCGAAAAGAAAACATAGATACAGAAAACAATATAACTAATTAAATAACAAATAAATAACAATTCGGTTTTGGCAGAACTCCTTGTTTCATTAACATTCATACATCGTTTCATACACACCTTTCTGTTGTTCTGACTTTTAGCATTACTCGACTCAAGTACTTGGTTCACTTGATGGTGCCATGTATTCCTCGGGCGTCCCCGACTTCTTCTACCATTCACATTCTCGGGTCATATTTTTTGTTTACACGCCCTTCTTCGTCCATCCGCTCAACAAGTCCAAGCGTCCCTTTTTAATGATACTTATTACGCTTTCATTGCCTTGCATTCTTTGCGAAAATCCACAATCTTCACACGGTCTTGTCATATATGGTTTTACCACACGTACGCCTCGGGGACCTAATTTATTTTCAGTTATTCTTTTATACCTATTATTTATTACCTATATCGTGGAGCGGTTAAGTTGAAAAAATAAAAGATATGAGATTGATAAGAGAATTCCCTAGCACCCGCGACCTGTTTCATACAAAACTTAATTTTGGATTTGAGGCCAAAATACTCACCTAAAAATAATGTTTTTTTTTCATCAAAAAGAATAGTAAATATCTAGTACGGATTATAAATTATTTATTTATTTTTATTTTACATAATGAAATATGGGCCATTAAAGGAAATGATTTTTCGCGATTTTCGAGGCACATTTAACAATTATTGGGGGCTAACGGTGATTTAAAAAAAAGTATTACCCCCTCTACTTTGAAAATATAATGAAATATAAAAAAATAGAATAAAATAAATTAAAATAAGCATTAAATTAAATTAAAAACGAGCATTTTACGTTGGGATATTAATTTGCCGTACATAATTTAAAATATCGACTGGAAAACACCTTTTTTTTTAAATGTTTTGTTTTTATATTTTTATTTACGTAATCATATCCACATACCAAATATGATAATTAAAAAAAAACGATAAACCATCAAGTTGCCTCTGAAATTATGAAAATTGTTTTTTTTTTCATGGCGTATTGGAACGGAATGTACATATGTAAAATTTTAATGTTTGTCCCGTAGTAGTTTGAGTAGATATGTAGTAGAACTAACTAACTAACTAACTAACTATCACGCCGTTTCCCCTTAGGGGTAGGCAGAGAGGACGGACCGTCCAAAAACTCGATCTTGGCATACACTTCTTGCTTCATTCACATTCATACATCGTTTCATATGTACTCTTCTATTATTCCGACTTCTGACATGGTTCGACTCAAGTATTTGATTCACTTGATCGTGCCATGTCTTACTCGGGCGTCCCCGTCTTCTTCTTCCATTCACATTCGCGTCATATATTCTTCTTACACTCCTTTCTTCGTTCATTCGCTCTACATGACCTTATTTTCCGTCTATTTTCTAAAGTTGTAATGGAATATGAGTAATTTATGTCCTCTAAAGGTATGTTAAGTTTAAAATTTATGAAACGGAAACATTTTGTTTGAATTATTTCTACATTATGAACACGTAATTTTTATTGTGAAATAACACGAAGTTTAATTGCGGCTGCCGGAATTCACTGACACGCGATTTCTGGACGAGTGGAAACAGCATGAGAAACCTGCATCTAACAGTTTATATACATTGGTTGATGACGATGATGATTTACCAACCTATTCCACCTGCTGTCGATGTAAATAACGCAAAGTCAGCGGAATTCGCATCGAGAGAATGTCAGGGTCAAGGGTCAACTCAATCTATATAGGTCAGTCGTGCGTTGATTACCGCAGAGTGCAACACATAATAGTATGTGGTCAGTATCAGTGAAGGTCATTTTGCGTGCAACACTCTACAGCGTAAGGTCAAAATATGGTTTATGAAGTGATGTAATTTCTTAAGAGAAGTGTTTGAAAATTTCATTAAATTATCCACGTAAATTTACAATTTTTAAGTTTCACTGCATTGTTTTTGCTTTATAATTTGACGATACATATAATAAACCAACCAATTAATTTATTATTTTTATAAATAATAATTATTAGCCTGAAACACTCATCCAAATTGAAAAGCTGCAGCCTTGATAGCCTGCACATAAATGCGGCCCTGTATCATGTGCACCGTTTCCCTAAAGAGGGTCGACCGCAACAACTCTGTCTTGGTACACACTTTTTGTTTCAGAAACATTCATACATATACTAGACATGACCGAACCCAAGTATCTGTTTCAGTTGGTCGTGCCATGTTTTCCTCGGGAATCCCCAACTTCTTTTAAAATTCAATTGTATTGTTTTTCTTATTTCGTCGTTGGAGAGAACCAGTAAAAATAAATATCGTTGTCAGGTCGTTGTAAGTCCCGAGCTTAGGCACACCGCAATATCATGAGTTACGTTGTTTTAAAATACTAATTTATCTCAAATAATTATATTACTCTACTCGAAAAACATTAAACGAGAATATTTAAAAGGCGACATTAAATACGAAAATATTAAAAGAATTTTTGCTTGATTTAGGTAGATATGACATTTTTAAAGGTTAAGCAAAGTTAATCGAACTTGGAAAAAATTAAATACCACGCCTTTGGTTCCTTCATTTACAAAGCTATGAATTTTAAGCTATTTAATAGCCTGGAAAACTTTAATTTCAGTACTAGAAACGGAATAACAAGTCAGGGGCGTAGCGAGTGTCTGGGCAGACCGGGCCGCTGCCCCGGGGGCATATCTCAGTCCCGTGGCAAGTGTTATACGGCAGGGGAATTATATCGCTCCACATACGAGCCGAGACGACTTACACAAAAACGAGTCTGAGAAACGACCAGTTCTCATAAAGTCGAAATCAACTGTGAACAGGTGTTCCGCTGAGTCTCAGGGGATCAACGCTGCTACTCCTCCGAGCAGTCTGCATTGCAATACCCGTAGATCAGATTAAGCATACCTACATTGATCTGAGCATTAGAGACGAAAATTGGTCTGTTAACAACGGATTTTCAATCAGACGAACCGCCCTCATTTGCTGAGAATCAAGCCGTCTTATCAATTATTTTTTAGTCTTATCAAGTATACTCCAGTGAATAGCGGATTTTGGTCTGTTGAAGAATCTGCTAGCCCTTTCTATTTATACAAGAAGCCCAGTTTCTTGGAAGCCAGATTTACTCGGGCTTCCGTAAAGCCCCGATCTTAAGATCTAAGATCAAAACGATCAAGGGAGCTACGATCGTTTAAATGGTTTTAAATGGTAACGCCAAGATAACTGAGAAAAAATAAGACATTTTTAAAAAAGCACTATGGTTGAAGTGAATATTTTTCACATCGTTATCAAACGGTGTTCAGAAATAACCGGTAATCCCCGAAAGGAGATGATTCCATATTATATTCCCAGGAAATTTAATATTCGATCTTGTTGTTTTTAAACAAGTTTTTTCCCGTGTTCGATGTTAAATTAAAATAAAAGCTACGTGGAAGTAAGAAAAATTTAGTCATGTAATCTTTCCCGTCAAAGTCAACCTGTCAGATTCGTAAGTCAAACATATCCTCACATTTGAATCTACCGTAATTTTTGTTCTAAAATCGGCGTTTTTTTTATGTGAGTAACGGACAAGATTATCAACTGCGAAAGAGATGGGAGAGGAAGGAGAAGAAGTACCTGGAAAACACACGCAACACAAGCAACTTTTCGTTTCCGAAAGGTGGTCTTTCACCAGGGCGATAATGAGAGAATCTACCATCATGGAACGTGTCGCAAATATTCCATGAATAATTTTTTATAAAAATTTATCAAATAAAATTCACTTGCGCACGCACACCGGGATTTGAACCAGCGACTTCCCGATTCGTAACCGAGGATCGTAACTACTCAACCAGGGAGGCTAATATAATATTTTTCCATTTTAATGAATTTCTAAAATTTGTTGATAGACTGTGTTTACGCCACTGGCTGAAGCATCTACCCGTTGTTTTGTGACGATTCAGTAATTACTCTTTTGGGGAAAGTACCTCCCCTCGAGTGTGAAATTGGTCGCGAAATCACGAGACCTTATAAATTACCTTGCTAATGGTACCAGATTAACATTTAAATCTATCTTTCGAACAAGAAGTAGTGCTTGAAGGCGAAGAAATAGAATTCTTTGATACTGTTTTTTGTTTCTCGCGTCTGTTCCCCTTAACAGGAAATATTTGGAGCGCGATGGGGAGTCTTTTGCCAAATCCCTACACCATAACGAAAGTTCGGCCTTTCTTTACATAAACTTTAAATAACTTATCTTATTTAAAGTTGCTTCTGAAGAAATAATTCCGATGATAGTTGCTATCAAAAAGGGTTTTAATTAAAAGTGGCTTGGGATCACGATTGTAACTTTGTATTTACGAGAAGTGTTATATATTTTAAGTTGGTCTTTTGAAATCGCTTTCTGATAAACATGAAAATATACTATACGCTATATTATACGTATCTACACTTATCCAATTCTTACTTGTAATTAAACGATCTACGCGTTAAATCTGTATAAGTTCATCATCTCTTGGACAGAGGTCACGGATTCAAAATACAATAAGGGTAAATAAAAAAAATGTATTTTATTTGAATTGTTAGAATTTTGTTAAAATAATTATAAACACATTCATTGATTTAATGAAACAATCAAACTATGTTCTAACCATTCTATCATCACGGCAAAATATAAAATAAACAATATTACAAAATTATGACAGAACATATATATATATTAGGTGTCACGGTGTGAAAATAAGCATTATGATGGACTTAAATTTAAATTAAAAACGATCTATTTACTGTGGAATACAAATTAACCGTACATTAAAAATATCCACCAAAAAAACACAAGTTTCACTGCTTCCGGAAAATATTAATTGAACAAAAATGTTATTTGTACTGAATTTTTTATTTATTTATTTTTAGCTGTTCATTCACCACAAATAGAAATAAGACAAGTCTTCGGAGTAATTTAATATAATTATATTTACATTAATACGTTTTTAATTAAACAGTGTACTTAATTTCTTTGCTTGTCTTGAAAGCTTCCAAAACGCCACTTCGTAAACACCAAAGGAAACATTTAGTGTAGATGATTTATAGTATTTAATTTTCACTTTCCTAATGGCCTTGAATAATTATCTACAAACTAAAGAAGTGAGTCTGAAGGAAGGCAATTATTATAAGATTCGTTAAAACAGTTGTTTTAATCGTTTGGTTTGGAGGAAGCACGAACGAAAGTTTAGGTAAGGACGTATGGAGGTTGTTCTAAATAGTAACACAATACGTAGGTTTTATCTCTTAGTTATTTCCGAACCCATTATTCTAACGACGGGATATCCGTTAACCGAGCGACTCCTCTTAATCACTGAGAAATCCTGATAATCTTCGAACCCTCTGTGATATTCTAAACAAAGATATGGTATTTGGAAATGTAGTATTTAGTAAGGAGTACGAGTAGACCTAAGGGTGGGTCGGTCAATTGAAGCCCACACCAGGTGAAGTATTCCCTCATGTTGGAGAGAGTTCAGAAGAAATTTCTACTAATTTAAACTACCCGTGGTTCTATCCTACCGATTTTCTCTTACGTATGCTCGGAATGAAGCACCTACAGGTCAGAAGTTATGTGAACATTGTTACACATATCTTCAAACTGATTCGTGAATGGTTTGATGACTTGACTATCATGGAGAGTATGCATTTCTATGTTGCCGATGGTTAACTCTGTCACAAACAGCATAGACTGTTTTATTTTTCAACCTGCAGGACCAACTACGGATATTGACATATTTAGCACCAACGAAGCTGCTTTTAAACGGCAAGTATTTTGTTGCTGCTGACATAAAATGTACCCATTTATTTAAAATTTAAAATTTATTTTATACACCATGTTAAAACCTGCTTTTTAATGTTTATTTATATTAATATTAGTTGACGGTATCCGTGGTTGAGTGGTTACGATCGTTGGCTACGAATCCGGAGGTTGCAGGTTCATATCCAGGCGTGCGGAGATAAAAAATTATTTGATTGAATTGTGTTATTTCATAATTATTCCCAAAGAATGGTTCCCGGGGCGGCGGTACCCATTCCCGCCTCCCAAATTGTTATAAGTTTTGTAAATTCTTAGGAACAAGTTTCTTTTGAATGTTAAACAATTTATTCAAATAGTACAGGTTTAACCCATTTTCTCAAATAATCAAGTTCTCTCATGAATTTTTGTTTGTATTAGATCGAGTTACAAACAATGCTCGAAGTAGTAAGCCTGGATTATTCGGAATCTTGAGGATTTTTTTAGTTTCCCTGAGTTGTACTGCCTGTTTCAGTAACTTTCGTATCATGTTATTCCAAGCCAATTCACTTGTTGATCCCAGAAAGTATTACGAACAACGACTCTGTCTAAAATAAAGGGAAGTTTCAGCTTCTGGAGTTTAACGGTTCATATGATAACGAGGATGATGAACCTGGCTAAATACATAGATGTATTTAGCAGAAAATGGTATAAATATTGTCAAAAATTAGCTTCATTCACGCATGTTTACTCTCAATACAGAAAAAAAATTTCTCACTTTTGTGATAATAAGTAATCCATCACCACCACAATATGTTTTATTGCATAGCTGTAACTCATTGGCAAATGCATGCACTTGTTCTTCAGTAAATATATTTTTTTTTTAAATTAGCAGGACTGGGTGGATAGTGCAAACCCAATCTGCCATATTACATAAAAAAAGTAAAATACTAATCTAAAAATATGAACATATATTAAAAGAAACTGAAATTAAAATTAAAATGAAAATCATTGTAGTTAATAAGATTAAATAAATTAAATTAAATTAATTTATAAAATAAAACAAAAACTTTGTTTTACATCATTTTTATTTTGCAGGTCTGCTGATCTCCCACCCTTGGCCCTTCACTAGCCTGTTTGTATCAATCCATAACACATGTGCATCTTAGTTCATTGTTTAGTTGTATACTGCCCTGAAGAAGCTACGGTAGTAGCGAAACCCGGTCGGCTAAAGTATAAATAAAAGTGATGTAAAACAAAGTTATTGTTTTATTTTATAAATTATAATGTCACATCACCAAGTTACCGCTTCATATGAAAATAAATTAAATTAAATTAAGGGGTTGTTTTTCAGGCCGGTAGCCGCATCATTTGCATCCATCGCTCATTGTGTGGAGAGCTGAGCTACTCGGATGCAGCCACGACAATAGCGTTTGTTGATTTCAATAGAGTTGAACATATAGAATACCTTATATATTGGCATACATATAGATGATCTCCTCAAATAGAATCGTCATGTGACAAATCTAATTACAAAACTAAGGAAACTCATTTATTTCTTCAAAAATGTAAATATCGACACCTCTTACGTACAAGGTTGTATTTGCAAAAACATTACTTAAAAAAAAAGCTATTTGATTGTTCTGATTGAAAGTACAATTTTTTTCTAATAGTTATCAACGCCATTTTTTTTAAATTTGTTTAAAATATAATAAGATTTTTTTTTAATCTTTAAGATATCTTCGATTTGTACTCTATTTTTCTCAACAGATGGCGGTAGTGTGTTAGCAGGGCGTAAACAATTTGAACTAACGACAGGCTTGGGAATATTTTGTGAAATATTAATTAAGACTTATTGCGTTTGTAAATATCTCTGAAAATATAATTTTTATATTTTTTTCAATTTCAGCGAAATATGGATCATTAAAAAAAAGTAATTTAAAGTAATAAAAGTAATTTAACCCAAAACAGTCCAAAAGGTAGTTCCGACCTTGTTTCGATAGCTCTGAAAGAATCCCAATTCTGGACTGACGGCGAAGTTAATCTGGAGAACCAGATGAGAAAAAAGGGTGAAGAGAGGACTGAAAAAAAACAGCAGGATGCCACGGAAATTGATTAAGCCTACCTTGTTCGTGGATATCCTCTAGCACTTATTTCACCTCACTGAAACTTCACTAATCCAGAATTGGCCAGATGCTACGGTCGCGGCGATGTACACCTTTGTTAACTCTGCGACGAGTGTTGAGATCGAACTGTCTTCGGCCCTTTCTTCTTTCAATGACAATAGGAATCGGATCGGGTAGGGAGGGGTGGGTAGTATACAATTATGCATTTTAGATGCCAAAACAGACCTTATGCATTTTAGATGTCAAAACAGACCTTATGCATTTTAGATGCCAAAACAGATCTTATGCTTTTTAGATGCCAAAACAGACCTTATGAGTAAGGTGTTGATATTTTAACAAATAAATAATAACCACTGAGGCAAGTTTACTGTGCACTATTACAATCATCTCTAGAATACGACATTATCAGTTGGGGTACTGCCACTAACACTTGCTTGGAGCCTCTAATAAAAAATCAGAAATTAATTTTGAGTAGTAGTAAGTTATTCTAAGAACGAGCACTGAATTTGTTTTTAAGAAGCTAGACGTCTTCAACTTGAAACAATTATACTAACAAAATATCCCACAGCATCAATTTAATAATGTCCATATGTTTGAAGTAAGGAAAATTACTAGAACCCTAAGCCAGTTATATATGAAATCTCTTAATATCCCAGCCCACAAATCTGCCCATGGTCAAAAAAGTTTTCGGTACAACGCCATTAAGCAATTTAATTCTCTACCCATCACCATTAGAAACACAAAACAAAATCATTACTCAAATTAAATGCCACGATTAATTTATTTCTTATCATGTAGGTACTATATTTTAAAATTGTCATATACTACTAGGTAGCTGAAAAACCACTACTGCAAATTGTCATCCCAACACATCTTGTAGGATGCGCAATGTGCCAAACAATTTCAGGTAAAAGCAATATGTTAAAATTAATTAAATTACAAAAATCCACATAAATACCTATTACACTATCGTTCCAAAACAACTCTAAAATAAACAAGTGGTATGGTACTTGTACCTACGTATTTTATTACAAGCATATTATTTAATAACTTGCCCAGACCTTTGAAAAATCATGGGATATTAAGGCCATCCACCGGCTAAAATCTTAACGAAATCACGCGCTCCTAATGCAGGTGGCGACAAGGTTGAAAATCCCGTTGTACATCGGCCGCATGTTTCGATTTCGGTAAAAAAAACACCACAAAAATGCATGTTTTATTATATTATGTAAAGCTCAGACATAATTATTAAAATGTTTTACGGTCATATTCTAAAAAAATTAATTTACCATAATGAATAATACGAAAATATGGGAAAAGGGGTTCATAAGTAGGAGATTTTGCACTTTAAACATTTTTTTAACGTCTCATCCTTTATTTTTTTTTAAGCTTATAAAAAGACATACCAAAAAATTGCACGGTTAAATGAAAGGCCAAAGTGTGATCTACTTGCAGTATTTAATTCAATCATCTATGATATTTCTAGGCCAACAAATTCTCAAACCGAAAACACACGATTTTGCATTACTTCCCATTGCATTGCCTTAATTAAAAAAAAATCGTGTCTGGATCCCACCCAGGCTTCGTGAGTTCAATTCCTCGGCTGACTGAGTCCTCTTTCAGGACACAAGCAATATCTTCCGCTTACTGTGATGGCAGTAAAAAGATTTTCAAATATTGTTAGATTATTCGTAACTCGGGAAATTTTCTATTTCTTTAATAAAAAATGTATGTACATATACTAGATACGTAATTTGCATCAATGCGTACACATTTTTTTTAATAAAATTTTACACCGCCAAAAATCGAACCTCGAGCAACTTCTTGGAAGGCTGTTACGCCACCAACTATTATTGTAAAAACAGAGGCATAAAAATAATTTTATTATAATTTCGAATTTTGAAACTGTTAATTCATGATGGAATTCCATTTTAATATGATTTAAATTATCAGAAATAGCAAGTAGGGCTCAATTCTGACATAAATTCTATATATACCACAGATTTTGATTAAATTGTACCAGCCCACGATAGATAGATATATTTTTTAAATTTTATATTAGAATGTTACGTGCTACGTACTCACATCACACCCGAAATTATGTTGTTTAATACGACACTTATATCTTCACTTTGGTGAAAGCATTAAAGAGTTTCCATAAATACAGTCAAACCGGAGGCCTTTAGTATACTTTCGAGACGAAAGAGTAATGTTTTTTTATACAGGGTTTTCACCCGATATTACTACACTTCGTTGTAGGGCACCTAATGAACTATAAACTGAAGGAGGCACTGTGTTTATTACCCCTATAACGAGTGGGAGAATTTTATGAATTTTCCCCTTTTCCCGTTGCTACGTTGTAAAACGACGACTGAATTTTGACAATAATTATTTAGCAAGGGACTTATGATTTTTATATCTTTTAATGCTGATATAAAATAAAACTCCGAAACTTTTCTATTAGAGCTTTTGTTTTATTTTTAAATTTGGAGTGTTACTTTTTATGCACAGGAGTCCCAACTGCTCCCATCTCCAATTGTCATAAAACATGGCTAAAGTTAATTCAAGCAACGTTTCGATTCTGAATGGTGGTCTTTCACCAGGGCGATGCTGAGATTATCTTCCACTCTAAAATCTACAAATTTACAAGGGTGTGTTCATGAGTACATATATTGACCTGCCATTAGGAACTCCGTTCTAATCTAATTTTTTCATTATTTAATTTTAAAAAGAAAGGTAGTTACGAATAACTGGACAATATTTAAAATGTTCCTAGTTCCATAATTATAAGCAAAAAATGTTGCTTGTGCAATGATAGAAGACTTAGCTAACGGAGAATTGAACCCGCGACACCTGGGCGGAAATCTGATACATTTGTCCACTCATCTACTGTGAGCAACCTGGACCAAAAAAATTACACTCGAACGTTAGTTAGTTCCTCTTTTCGCCACTCTCACTCGTAAGTATGTAAATATATATGTGCTATCTGAAGTACCCGGCGTTGCCCTAGGGTTATGAATGATTTGTAGTAAATTTTTGAGATTGTGATGTGTTAGTCCTACCCCTACCCCTACCCTCAGTAATTTTTCTTTTATTTTGAACGTCAAGTGTGTAACATTTCATCAAGAAGCTCGAACATTTTACTTTAAAGGGTGATGAAGGGGGATGGGAGTAAACAGTGACCTTCCTCTTGCATCAAATTTCAAGTGTGCAAAATTTAACTAAATTCGGAATAAAATTGTAAAATTTGTATACAAAACAAACAACCACCGCCCGCCCGGGACATTCTTTTTTATATAATACTAGGTGAAGTACCCAGGGTTGCCCGGGGTTATTAATAGTTTTGAGTGTAGTTTTATAATTCCTAATCCTACCCTCACTTCTACTTCTACTCGTACTCCTACTCCCTACCCTATATTTTTTCTATTATTTTGAATGGCAAGTTTGCAAAATTTAATCAAGAAGAACATTTTTTTTTCTTTAAGGGTGGGAAACAGGGATGGGGTGGTTTTTAGAAATCTCATGTAAACGTGATATTCCTCTTGTCTTGTAGGTCAAGTGTGTAAAATTTCATCTAGCTCGGAATAAAACTGTGAATTAGAATACAAAACAAACAAACATCGGGACATTCCTCGTCATATAATAGAAGAAGAAGACGGTAGAGGATGATAGAAGAAGAAGATGTACATGAAATATTGTTACGAAGCTTAGCATTATTTACCTCTCGGAAAATTTTAATGCGATTGTGTTTCTAAATTAAATGTCACATTATAAGTTTATTTGACAAGTCATAGTAATAATTCCGTTTGTTATTTTAATAACCGAAAACTGAACGTTCACATTCGACGAGAAATAAATTTACACAATAATATGCGAAATATGAGAGTTATAGGATTAGTAATTTATACATATACCCACGTGTAAAGTTAGTACTTATCGAATCCTACTGCCAAATATACTCGCGCCAGTGTAGACTGGCAATTAATAATAATAATTTGTGAAAAATCACCTCAAGGGCGCTGTACAAATATTTCTTAACTAATTATGTACAAACAGATACAGAAAAACATACTTACCTGGCAGGTCGCTTCAGATGAACACAGTTTTATTAGAAAATTTATTTATAGAGATGATAGTTTTACATGGTTATTTGTTGCTCCTTTTCTATTGATGTTACATTTATTAGAAGATTGGTGGCACAAGAAGACTTGGTATTTATTGAGATACTTATAATTTTTAGGACTGGAAAGTATTCATAAAATGATTTTTAGGACTCAAAAATATCTATAAAATTACCTTAAAAAGCGTAAGAAACTTTTAACAAATATTAACTTTTTATTTTTAATAGTAATGACGACGAATAATCTCTAAATTGACACACGTGTCGTATGTCTTTGTTACACTGTGAAAAATTAAAAAAAAATGATTGTATTTAAATAAATTTTCATTTATTTTTTTATTATATATAACAGACTATGTCCATCTGTTATACACATGAATAAAACAATACGGAATTTTTGCATTTCTCTTGAAACCTTCAAGATTTGTGTTGAAAATATCAAAAGAGATGTTATGTAGCAGCACCATAACCATTGTCGTGCCGTGCTGAGCCAACACGTCTGTTTTAACATGTGGTATGCATCTCAGATCGTGGTGCCGCCCCTGACAGTGTTGTTTGGTGCAAACAGCTTATGGCACTCCAGGAGGTATGGATTGTCTATCGAATAATGTATAATTTTATACGTCGTTATTGCAAGGGCCCCACTCCTTCTAAACTGCAGACTTTGGTAGCGCGTCTCAGAGAGCAAATCTTCATGGTGCATATCGATTACTCGATAGATTTCGGAGTTTTTTTTTAATTTGTTCTAAGATTTATACGTTTTTTTACTGGTATGGGGCCCATACAGCAGAAGCGTACTCAAGTTTGGACCTTATAATGCAGTTGAACATACAAGTCATGGGTTCGGGTTTAGTAAACTGTTTGCCAGATCTTATAAAAAAGTCGAGTAAAAGTTCGAGTCCTGTCGGCGACATTTATCTTTGCTCGGAAAGGTTTTTTTTTTCAATTTGGATGAGTGTTTCAGGCTAATAATTATTGTCTATAAAAATAATTGTTACCCTTTGCGCTATGCACAAAAATCTTGTCTTAAGTTTTTAAGAACTTTAGTTTATCAATTAACCCTAATAGTTTTTAGCACGATGTAGACAACTGCAATATATGGTCAGAAAACGTAAGTTTTGAATTAAAGACTACCCCAAGGTCCTTGATGGATTTAACGGATGCCAATGTATCTTCCCTTACTTTATAATTAACTGAACAGGGTTTTTTGAGCGCGTATATGTCACAGATACACATTTTTTTATGTTGCATTCACCACAAATTTTTAACCAGTACATCCAACTAGTCATAGACCCTTTATGCAAAAAGCTTGAGATTTTTATCAGTCACCATCAATAGTATGCCTTTTCAGTACAAAATAATTATTGTTAATTTTGAAACCTTGTACGGGTATGCAAAATATAGTAGATAAAAATGGAGGGCACTGCGATCGTTTAAATCGTTTTTACTGGCAACACCAAATTTTAAAAAAAGCACTGTGTATGGTTGAAGTGAAAAATTTTCACATCTTTATTTAGCAAACGGTGTTCAGATATGATTCGTCATCATGTTCTAAGGAAATTTAATATTTAAACCTGTTGTTATTTTATTTATATTAACAATTGGCGAGATAATTGAATGGAATTATTATGTTTATTAGATGTTAAATCAAAATACCGTAAAAACTACCTTGAAGAAGAGCGCACTTTTAGCATATAAAAAAAATATTTTTAACATTTAAAAAAAAATAACGTAAAAAAAATTCCACTTTTTTTCGTCTAGTCAGCATGTTAGATTCGGAAGTCAAACATTTTTTTGCTCGGTGTTGCCATAGAAACAACAAAAAGTGTGCTTTATATGGAAAAAAATTTGTAGTTCCGTTTTTGTGAAAAATCACCTCAATAGCGTACCTGGTAGGTCGCCTTCGATAAACACAGTTTTATTAGAAAATTTAAGTTAAGCTTGGAGAGGATATGACTTCTTCTTCGTTTCCTTTCTCCTTCTTTTCTATTGGTATTAAATTTATTAGAAGATTGGTGACAAGAGAAGAATTGGTAGTTATTTGAAATATGTACAATTTTACTATTCTTTTTTAGGACTGGAGAATATTTATAAAATTACCTTAACAAGCTTAAGAACTTATCAATAGATATATACATTTTGTACACATTTAGTTATTTGCACTGTTGCGGACTGTGGAAAGAGTTGTAACTCGACACATTTGTGCACCGGTGTGGGAAAACATTTACTTATTCATTTTTTATTTAAAAATTATTTTTATTTTATTTAAACCTTTTTTATTTAAATTATAATGTCAAGCCACAAAGTGATTGCTTCCTTCGAAAAAAAAAAAATTTACTTATTCTATAAGTGACTTCAGGTAAGTACTAACCGACTAGCCTAACTAAGCAACTTTCGGAAGAATTTTTTTCCATTTATAGATATGATTGTCAATATATAATACACTAAGAAAAAAAACTATTAATTACCGCCGAAATTTTACTTCTAAAATATTAATTTTCTTCGGAAATCCAAACAAATGGGCGACAAAATACTGTTTTAATTCGGTGCTCGGCTAAATAGTAGGAAGGCTATCATTTTTCCCTCTGATTAAACCAATTGCTTGATATTCAGTCCTGCCTTGCAAGTCTGTGAAATAATGTTTGTCACGTTCATTTTTGAAATATTATACGGAAATTTTAGCCACGGACAAGTGAATAATTCACGTCGCAATTGCACTTGGAAATTTGTGAATGTAATTCATTACACATTGCACATGATTGAATTATAACTTCAGATGACAGAGGGCGTCATAATATGAAGTGCAAAGATTAGTTTTCAATTACATTACACGTGTCTTTCCAGTGGAGATGCAGTGAAGGAAACGCGATACAAATTTGATTCCCGGAAATGAACCACAATTTTAAAAAATCAGGTGGACAGTTTTGCAAATTTGTCAATGTAAATAACCAACGGTGTAGGCGGTCAAAATAAAAATGTGAAATGATAGAAAAATCATTCTAATAATTTGTGTGTTTGGTAGAATAAATCATCTTTTACCAGCACAAGTAAAAAACGGCGCATATCAGTTTTATTCAGTCGCACTTAAAAATGTGACCTTTTATTTCATCCACACTTTAGCTTATAAGCTATCAAAAATCCTCCGATCAAACCAACCGATTTGCCCCCTTTTCAGGACTGATGCTTTGAAATTTACTAAACACACTGAGGAAAGATTTAAAAAAAAAATTAATCGGAGGTTATAAACCTCATTGTAATATTTATTAATTGAAGAAGATAATATTAAGACATTCTAAATGAAACACGAAACCGAAAAGGTATCAGTCGCATCAGGGAATTGAACCCAGGACCTCTGTCTTATCAGGACAGCCGCTCTACCA
Organism: Halesus radiatus; assembly: GCA_022606495.2. Classification (NCBI taxonomy): domain Eukaryota; kingdom Metazoa; phylum Arthropoda; class Insecta; order Trichoptera; family Limnephilidae; genus Halesus; species Halesus radiatus. The sequence goes on from JAHDVE020008201.1 coordinate 27,528, forward strand.
ACCGAGCTAATGCGTTTTACGCCATCTTCATCGACATCATACCCCAACTTCAAGACTTGTCAATATTATCCTCCATTCAATCCCACATTATTGACTGCTATCTTCATGATGATTACAAAGTTCTGCTAGAATATAATTGGAATCTAGATATTGTCTCGGATATACCTATCCGATTTTTATTTATATGGGACAATTGTATTAACAAATCCCTTCCTGTTACCCCTACCTTAATCTGCTTCACAAAGTTGTCAAATAGGCTGGCGACAGTTTCCCCGATTGTACAGTTTGTACACAATACACAACAATGGGTTCTCGTGAGGTGCGAAACAAACAAAAAACTGCTAGGATTTTTTCTAGATGTAGATAAAGGCGTAGACCAAGTACGTGGGTAATAGAAACAAAGGGAGATGTGGCATGGAAGCGCGCCGACTGTCGCCGAGGTAAGACCAAATTGCAAACTACGACAAACCAAGGTGGAACCAATTAACGTTATGCGTTTGATGTTATAGTTCGAAACAAAGGAGGAGCGCCGCTGCGCTCTGTACGTATATGCAATTTTGAAGTAGTATTTTTTTTTTTTTTTACAGTAACTCCACACAGGAGACCAAGGAGGAAATAATTTCCCTCAAGGCCTATATCATCTTTGGGGATGCTGTGTGGAGGATCTTTTAGAGGATAGGAAGGAGTGAACTTGGGTCTTGAAGAGACCCATGTTATAGGATGGAGGAAACACAGAGGCCGACAGATCATTCCACAGCCGAGCTGTTGAACACAAGAACGAGTCGTAGAAGCGACCTGTTCTCATGTGACAAATGTAAACCGTGTGCAAATGTTGGGCGCGCATTTGGCGTGTTTCCCGACTATGCACCGGTGCCGAAGGGATCAATGACGCTAGTTCCTCGGAGCATCTTCCATTAAAATACCGGTAGAATAAGGACAGCATTCCCACCCGACGTCTGTGCTCCAAAGATTGCAAACCCATTTGTTAAGATAGGCGAATCTATCAAACGGACCGCCCGTTTCTGCACAGAGTCAAGGTTTTTTTCAGATATTTTGGGACTCCCGACCAGAGGTGGCTGCCAAATTCTACAATGGGGCGCACTATGGGGCGCAGTATGGGTGAACGATTTTGGCGACACTTCTCCCATACTTCTGTTTTGTATGGGTATATGGTTTTCTAGAAAAATTGACAGATTTTTCCAACAGAATTCGTCGATAAAGCCCTCTTTCCATATATTTTGCATCAGTAATCTATGTATTTAATTAGTTTCGTATCTTTTATTACGCAATACTTGCCCGAGAACACGCACATTCTGCCACGCCATAGATAAATACATTTCGACCACTGACCTAATCGACAATGCTTTATACAGGTTACAGTTCACATGATGTCATCTGCTCATGTAACCGTCATTACGATATTTTACGATACCAATTTCCTTGTAATAATATAACAACAAATTAAATATTATCATGCGAGCTTGATACAAGATGAAGTGTGAAGAGTAATTAAAATACATCTAACTAAATCTAAAACCTTCACGTTTTTAACTGTTCAAATTTATTCTGGAATTACAATATGTTTTTTTTTTTAAATTTATTTTATTTATATTAGAAAAAATATGACAATTCATAATATAAGATCAATGCGTTAAAATATGTGATTTCTCTTCTTCTTTTTAATCTATTCTCCATAAGTTGAGCTCGTCGTTATGAGTGGAGTATTTATACAAAAAAAAAACAATTCGTAGTAGGTGATATGCAAAGAATATTAAAAGCTTATTAAATAATTGCAAATGTAATTCAACAAAATAATGTTAGAATAATAGTATAAATAACCAAATAGTTATTTACACGCTAGATAGTATACATTAGGGGTACAATGTCATTGTCTAAGTTCAGGGAGTTAATTTGCTTTTTGAATTTTTCATATTTCAAAGTGTTTGTTACATCAACTAATAACTAAATTGTTACATTGCTATATTAACTAAACTAAAACTTATCTACTCCTTGTTGAAATTATACTTCTAATTATAAGAATAATATTTAAAAAAAAAAAGAAATTATCGAACAAAACTTATTTTTGGTGAAGACGGCCTCCATGGTCGAGGGGTAAGGCTCTCGACTACGAATCGGGAGGTCGCGGGTTCAAATCCCGGCGTGCGCAACTAAATTTTATTTAATTAATTTGTGCTGTTTCACAATTAATTAATTAAAAAATAATGTATGGTATATTTGCGCACGTTCCAGAGTGGAAGATACTTTCAGTATCGCCCTGGTGAAATACCACCATTCAGAATTGAAACGTTGCTTGAAATGGCTTTTAGCCGTGTTTGGTGACCAGATCTGAATAGCCAGGCATTTCCCCACCTTCCTCTTCCCCTTCTCATTTCCCTCCCCTATACCTTCAGCCTCACAACATTTCCCAATTGGGGATGCCATAGTCTCACTGGCTCCAGACGGTTGGGAGCAGTTGAGACTCTTGTAGGGGGGTATTCATGTAAAAAAAAAAATTCAAATTTAATGATTTAGTTCGAACAAACATAATAATTCAAATAATAAAAGAAAAACCAAATCATAGTTTAAATATAGTCGTACACGCCAAAAATGTAACACCTCATGGGCACAACCTCATAACACATATCCATAATACTTCAACAGCCTACCGGAAAACATAAGAAAAATGGAGGATGAATGCCAAATGTTAAGTAAAAATTAAATTTCTGTTCATTGTAAAAATATCAAAATGATAAAATCGTCATCTAAATTTATACTTATATGTATATATTTATATCAAAAGAATGATTGGTTTCTAAAAATGATTGGCAAATTCAGAATGATTGTTATTATTAACACCTTAGGTGTTCCATAACTCTAATACTGAAATTTCCAGTCTTTCCTATGTAAAAATAGTTGCACTCGTTACAAAAATAAATAGAGGTTTAAAAAATTTACCTACCAATAAAACTGGTATACAATTAGACAAACTTAATTTTTTTAAATCAGAAAAAGCGTTAATAGTGAATTAAATATGATTAGTAGTCATATATATATATATATAAATTGTGAAACAATATTATATTATATAAAATTTACTTGCGCACGCCGTGATTTGAACCCGCGACCTTCGGATTCGTAGTCGAGAGCCTTACCCCTCGACCATGGAGGCCGTCAAATTTGCTTGATTTAGCAACCTTTAAAGTTACAACATATTCTAAGTTATCATTACTTCTTTTTAAATTTATATGATACCGCATAGGAGAACCATTTGCCCGGAGTCAGTGGGACTAGAGGATGTTGTTAGGCAGAAGGGAGTAGAAGGGGCGCGAGATGGGGAAGAAGATGAAACCTGATAACCTTGCTATTTTCAGCATATAACCGCCATTAATTAATGGGTTATGGAAATACAAAGCCTATTGGCCCGTTTGAGAAGTATTATTGGTTTTCAGTTTGGTGCCTGAAATAATATTTGACTTACAGATGATGTTGAGTGAATTTGTCAAATTTCTTTCGAATTATCAATTACATTGAATTAAGAATTATATATTATTACACGCAGTTTTATGTAACGTTAATGTATGGTAAAATAAAACAATCAGTTTGTATATGAATTAACAAAAAAATATTAAAGTAGGTAAGGAATTAATCAAAAATGTTAATAAAAAATTATAAAACGTTGAATAATAAATTTAAGTAAGAAATTATGAAAGGAATTATTTTTATTATTAATATAAAAATAAATTCAAGAGATAGCTATTAAAAAAAAAAAGTATTTATATATAAATCATATTCGTATTTTAAATATTTTGTAAAACATACAATAGAAAGGTCAGAAAAAAGCAATATTTCTGATTAGATTTTGATAAATGTATAATGTTTCAAAAGACAAAATTCTCAAATGTAATCTTTTAAATTTCATGAAATGCAGACCAAAATGTATGAAAATAGGTGCAGTTTGAAAACCAGTTACAATTTTAAACGTTTTACCTGAAGTTCCAGTATGTATTTCGTATTTATTTGTTTATTTTTAAAAAGAAAGACAAACATTTCCGGGTTACAAATAACCTGACAATCTTTCAAAATCTCAGTAAGTTGAAGATGTTGCTTGTGTCCGGATGGAGGACTTTGCAAGGCGGAGAAATTGAACTCAAGATACCTGGGAGAGTCCCAGACGCGATTTCAACTCAGCCACTGACAGGTCTAGTATGAAAAGATTACAGTTAAAGGATGCGTGTCTTTTGAAACCTTACACATTTTGGTAACTATCCGTGTAGAATTTACAGATAAATCATTCATAGTATTTCTTGCGTCAGCAGACCACGAAATGTGTATTTTTGGGAGCTGAATGTTAATACATTTTTTGTGAAAAAAAAACCTGTGTTTGTGATACTATTAACAAGAAAATTAAACTAATTTTTATATGAATACCGCACAAGAGTTCCAAACTGCTCCCAACCGTCTGGAGCCAGTGAGACTACGGCATTTCCAATTGGGGAAAGTTGTGCGGCTGAAGGTATTGGGGAGGGGAAAGAGAAGGGGGAGAGGAAGGTGGGGAAAAGGGGAAATACCTGGCTATTCAGATATGGTCACCAAACACGGCTAAAAGCCATTTCAAGCAACGTTTCAATTCTGAATGGTGGTCTTTCACCAGGGCGATACTGAGAGTATCTTCCACTATACTGAGAGTCTCTTCTAATAAACAAGTAGTCACATAAAAAAAAAATTCGGCATCCCAGACTTTTATAGCGCAAACGACTTGTAAAATAATAATGATAGTAAGAAAATTGTGCGTTTATCAGCGATTTTATAAAATGCCTGTTCTCTGCAACTAAACGAAAGCTAGTTTTTAAAAAGAGTTCAAAGTGTTTGATTAAAATTTTTTAAATTAAAAAATATATGTAAAAGTTAGTTATACATTCTACCCCCATCCCACCCCTACGCTCTTACTGATGATACTTGCTAATGGATTGTCGGATTTAGAGTAAGGGAAGCAAATTATATTCAATGTTCGGAAGATAGAGCAGAGCCTTACATTGGCAACAATATAACTTTACACTATTATTTATCTTTGGATTGTTTTAGTTTTGCATAACACCCAGTGTTACGTACATTACGTAGCAATAATTATGAATATTCTGAAATTTTGCCACAAAACCGAGCACTCGAAACTTGACAATTAACACAGCAAAATACCTCAACATACTATCCGTATTTTGATCACAAAATGTCGGTAATTCCGAGAAACACTACAACCGCAGAAAGCCTCACCAAAAGATCTTTGAACTACGGAGAACGTAACCCGACAGTATTAAACAGTGCTACCGTTTTGCCTGCTGAACCCAACGGAGGTGATTCAATTAACCTAACCCAAGTATCCTTGAGGTATTATAAAATAAAACATAATTTGATGGAATGAGGGAAAACGTAATCGCTTGAAAAAAAATCAGATAGGTATATCCGAAACAGTATCTAGATTGCAAATAAATTTGCTTAGAATCTTGCAGTCAATATGAGATGGCAGTCAAAATATATGGGAATTAATTGAAGATGATATTAACAGGTTTTAAAAATCAAAGTATGATGTCGATAAAAATGACGGAGAGCAATGGGGTGGCATTAGCGCAATTTCTTAGGGCGCAGGTCCCGGATAGACCGAGATCCTGGGTTCCAGTCCCAGATGCGACCGTTCCTTTTTTATTTTCTGTGTCTTTTTTGTTTCATATTTCTTTTGAGATTTGTCAATGTTATCTTCACTGATTATTTGTATTCTGTATTTAAATCGTGTAATAATTCAGTTTTCATCTCGATAAGTCAAGTTATATCCCGTGATTTCCCGCGGGAAACATACAGTTTAATTGTAAATCTGTGCGTTCTACCAAAAACTGACAAAACACCAGCTTTTACGAATTTTTCTAAAATCATTGGCTTATAATATAATCACCTATATTAACCACCACGGTATTTCCCGAAGTAGTAGTACAGGCATATAAGTAAGGCAGGTAGGATGGAATATCTCACATCTCTGTCTTGACAAGTGGCATACTCTCCCAGTTTCAACCAAATTTCTTGTGCAAGAACTAAATAAAGCCTGGATAAATCACACCCTTCTGTTATTCAACTCTTTGCAAGACCAAACTAAAGTAATTAGTTTACATGATCATTACTGGCGTCTTCGGCATCTTCTAACCCATCATATATCCTTCAGACACGACATTTAGGTTCACCTAGTCTGCATGCCTTAATTGTTCAAGCGATGACCGCAAAATAACCAACCAATACGTCACCTCCACCAAATGAGTACTGGGTGTTAACACCAAATAAGATTAATTGAAAAAAACACCGTGTGTCAGAATTCTATTCAGGAGGAGTCCTGGAAATTGACCACTTCTGATGTCATTTTTGGAAAAAAAAACCAACGTGTCACCTAACTAAAACTAACGGAAAAAAAGTTCACGACTAATTAGTTATGATGAAAAATGGCCATCTGCCAAATTTTACACAGGTACCTGACAGATGACCTGAAAGGCCACATCCAGAGGCGATGAAATAACCCGTCCATCACATGAATGAAACAAGTGCCAGAATGTTGGTAAGGGTTCTCTGTTTACGAATATATCCTTCTGCCAAATTAATATTGAGGAGAAACCCTTCACAGACACGATTATTCGAGGGAAAAAATACCTCTCACCTAGTAATATTATAAATTAGATGCGATAGTATTACTAGGGGAAAGGTATTTTATTGTTCGAATAATCGCGTCTGTCAGGTACTTGTACCTGTGTAAAATTTGGCAGATTTTTATCATAAATAAAATTAGTCGTGGTTAGTTATTTTTTTTTTCTAAAAATGACATCAGAAGTGGTACATTTCCAGGATTCCTCCTGAATGGAATTCTGACAGACGGTGATTTTTTAACTAATCTTAATTGATGTTAACGTACAGTACTTATTGAGTGGAGGTGATATATTGGTTAGGTTATTTGACGGTCATCGCTTGGACTATAACCATCTGAACGTTTCTTTCTTCCTGCGTTCCTTTCGGGTCTTCTTATCAGCATACCGTTGTAACCTCTCACCTTTTTAATGAACAACTAACCTTTAAAAGGGCTTAGAAGTTACAAAAGATCTCTAAGGGGTAGGAACATATTCGTAACATATTCATAAATATTAACAACACGAATACCTCAGGGATCTCATTTGTAATGAGTTCAGTTTGCTAAGTACCCATTAAAAGAGAAAGAAAAGTAATATCACAAATAAAGAATTTATTAATTATTTTTATAAACAATAATTATTAGCCTGAAACACTCATACAAATTGAAAAAACTTTCCGAGCAAAGATAAATGTCACCGACAGGACTCGAACCTGCACCCTTCTGATGTCCGGTCAGATGCTCTACCGTTGAGCTACGTCGGCTTATCTTTTTAAGAACTTAACTTGTATGAGTGTTTCAGGCTAATAATTATTGTTTATAAAAATAATTGTTACCCTTTGCGCTATGCACAAAAATCTTGTTCAAGTTTTTAAGAACTTTAGTTTATCAATTAACAAATATTTGACAAGTCAAAGCAATTTTCACCAATAAATGTAGCATTAATTTGTCTTGACGCTATCTATTTGAGGGATTTAGCCGTTACAAGCCTTTCTCATTCTAATGAAGTTGGTTGTTAACAGGTGAAAATATAATAAAAACAGTAATTATTGAATGAAACACTAGTATATATTGATTAACTTGGCGGGTTTGCGATAAGCCGACGTAGCTCAACGGTAGAGCATCTGACTGGACATCAGAAGGGTGCAGGTTCGAGTCCTGTCGGCGACATTTATCTTTGCTCGGAAAGGTTTTTTTCAATTTGGATGAGTGTTTCAGGCTAATAATTATTGCTTATAAAAATAATTGTTACCCTTTGCGCTATGCACAAAAATCTTGTCTTAAGTTTTTAAGAACTTTAGTTTATCAATTAATAAATTTATTAATTAATTAATTTAATTATTTTTAATATTTAATAAATAATTTTGCTATAAATTCGACCAAAGAAATTGTTTCAAATCCTCAAAGCTTTTATTATCACCCATGAAACAGTAAACTCGTTTAGTAGGCAAGAAGCAATTTCAATTAGTCTGTTTGATGAAGCGAGTAACTTTATCAAGATCCTTAAATTGATTTACGTTTTGCGCTGCTAGGCTTCCCCATTACTATGCTCTTTGACCAAAAATAATTATGATAATATCATTAGAAAAGCATACCGAGAAACTTGAAATGGCTTAAATCTTCTGCAAACGTTATTTAAAGGTCATGGATATTAATAACTAATTGTCTTGGGATTAGAATGGAGTTATGCTTCTTATAAGTTGTACGTTAAATAAAACTACTAATAACGTTTTGCTACCTTTGGAATTTTATCATTTAACCTTCTACACCTGTTCAGTCACATATACGTGAAAATCCTGTGGGAAAATTATAGCTATAATGCGAAAACAGCCTTCAAGTCTCGGTAGTCGTTATAATAAGTCGTGGTTGCTTAGATTAAATAAGAATGAGAAAAATATTCTTTCATCGATTAAATAAGAATAAGAGAGTTGCTTACAATAAATCTGAATTAAAATTAGATTTTTCGAATAAATAAGAATATCTACGAAAATATTGAATTTTATTTTTTATAACTTATTGAAGTTTGTAAACCTCATTGTAATATTTAATCATTGAAGAAGATAATATTAACACATCCCAAATGAACCAGGAAACTGAAAAAACAACAGAAATTAAAAAGATTTCAGTCGCATCTGGGACTCGAACCCAGGACCTTTACCTATCCGGGGTAACCGCTTAACCAACTTAGCTAATGAGACCAGTTCAATTTACGCTATTTACACCGATATCATACTTCAACTTCAAGACTTGTTAATATTATCCTCCATTTTTATAAATTCCTTTATTATTGGCTGCTATCCTAATGATGATTGTAAAGTTTCATCCCGAACTCAATTGCAATCGGAATAGAGTCTCGGGTATACCTACCCGATTTTTATTTATATGAGACATCTAGTGACTTATTTTACAAGTCTGGAAAGAAATATTCAATTTTATTTTTTATAACTTATTGAAGTTTGTAAGCCTCATTGTAATATTTAATCATTGAAGAAGATAATATTAACACATCCCAAATGAACCACGAAACGGGATTTATAAAAATGGAGGATAATAATTAACAAGTCTTGAAGTTGAAGTATGATATCGGTGTAAATGGCGTAAATTGAACTGGTCTCATTAGCTAAGTTGGTTAAGCGGTTAACCCGGATAGGTAGAGGTCCTGGGTTCCAGTCCCAGATGCGACTGAAATCTTTTTAATTTCTGTTGTTTTTTCGGTTTCGTGGTTCATTTGGGATTTGTTAATATTATTTTGATCAATGATTAAGAATAATATTGTTGCACCGGTTAGATAAGAGTGAGATTTTTGTTTCGATTAAATAGGAACAAGAAGAAAATCGTTACTTAGAATAAATAACAAGAAGATTGTTGCATCGGTTAAATAAGAATGATATTGTTGCTTCGATTAAATAAGAACAAGAAGAATATTGTTGCTTCGAAGAAAAAATAATAAGGATAAGATTATTGCTTCGATTAAATGAGAAAAAAATGATTGTTTGGTTGAATAATTATATTAAGTGGAAGATAATTTCGTCGATAACATAAGAATAAGATTTTTGTGTCAAATAAATAAAAGTTTAAGTTCAGTCAACGTAATTTTGGCTCTTGAAATGTATATTTGACATTTTTTACAATGCTCTGAGAAAGGATATGCCATAAACAACCTTCAATGAATCGCACGAGTTTTCCGATACCAAAATGACAACGGTAAAATGGTATGCTATGATCGATTGGGTTTTTGAGTAACGATCAAGATACGAATGGGAATATTTATTGGATGTTGAAAAAAATATAACAAAGTGTATTTTTATGGATTGCTGATTTGCATCCTCAATATTCAGAAAAATGATTCTAGCTAGCTGAAAAAGTAGAGTTTTAGCAGAACAGGTAGAAGTAAAATAACGCCTAATATAAATTTTTCATAATAAAGTGTCCTTGAACTCCAAAGGCTTTGGATGTGTATTAGTATTATGTAAAACGGGTACTACAAGTTTACCGATTAACTGATAACCCTGGAAGATTGATGTAAGACGTTGTTGGGGAAAACACCGCACCTCGTGACTTAGAAAATGACGCAACTTGTATCAGTTTCCACTGAGTTGTTCTGGTTTAGGTACATATATTTTTATAATAAAATTTTACGCATTTTAGAGTGAATATTTCCATTTACTTGACAATACGTAACGACAAAAAAACTCAAAGCCAGAGAAAGGAAGTGGATAGACTCCCTCAATATGTGATGCTGGAGGAGAATTTTCAGGATTCCATGGACAGCCTAGCGCATGAATATATAAATTCTAGAAGAGCCTGGAATCCACAATAGGCTATAAACTGTCTGCCTGTAGTGTATCCTCAGATATTTTTGACTCCGAGAACTCCAACCTGGAGAATCTCATAGTCACCGGCAAAATGGAAGACAGGAGAAGCAGAGGTAGATCACCGATGCGTTAGATTGCTCAAATTTCGAAGGCGTCTGCAGCTCTCCACGGAGTGCAGGATCCCGCAATGGTGGAGCATTGTGCACGAAAGAGATGCGAGTAGGGGTCACGATCCTCAGTAATCAGGAAGCATCGCATGTAAAATAATACGTAAAAGATTATTTATTTATTTTTATGATATTATTTTTTTAAAGCAAGCTTAAATTTTATTTTTATATGGTTACACCCATTATTCCACCACTTTTCACACCTTCATGCAATTTTATCATACATTTTAAGCTATCTTTAAATTAGGCAGTACTGTTTTTCATACAATGTTTTAATCTTATTCTATTTAAATTTCTAGTCTTGTAATAACATAATATGTATATTTTTACAAAAAAAAAATCATATTTTTTTGAGGTCATCAGTAATTAGTTTTGACGAAACATCCTCGATGCCTTCCTGTTTTAGTTAATTTGTCCGCAATCTTATTGCTATCTTTTCTATTTGTAGCTTTTATACAAACCAAATTGATATCTGGAAATGCATTATAACTTGAATGTTGCTCGGGTACAATAATTGTTTTGACAGCGAAAGTAATTCCAAATAATAAAAAAAACATTCATTTGATTATTTTATTTCATTCCAAACGTTTATTTTTCAAAGTATATCTAAATCATAAAGTTCTTAAGTAGGTACCTACTCGTGTTTTCCATTTAGCAAATATTCTACCCAAATTCTTTTGAATATTCAATCTATGGCTTACCAGAGTATTATATTAATGGGCCAACCTAAGTAAAACATGGCGGGTTCAATGTTTTTCATACTAATTTTAAAACGTTATAGCAACAGTTTTACATATTGGATTTCATTCAAACTACTTTCTAAACCTTCCCGGCACTGATAAAAACAAACTGTGCTATTTTCAGCGAAACTGGTAGACAAAAAAACAAATTTACAAACTTACATTGATTTTTATATAAATAGATAAATACATATAAAATATTTAATAGTACAGATACATCTTAATAGATAGTGATAAAAAAAGTATAAATTCATTTAACTAAAAGTGCCCAACTCAATAGAGAAAGATTGAGTTGGGGAGCAGCGCCTTGTAGCGACAGTAGTGGTAAGTATAGAAAAAAAAGTACATCAAGAATAATACAGATAAAGTTTGTGTTATTGAACACGATAGTAAATAAAGTAGAAGACAATGTGTGTTTCACTTTCAGTATTTATTATATTTTTTATTGATAATTCTAGGTTATCAACTTTTGAAACCAAAAACACATTTCTTTTTTTTTTAAAGAAAGGCAAATATTCCCTGGTTACGAATAACCTGACAATATTTGAAAATCTCCTACTAACATCACAGTATGCGGAAGATGTTGCTTGTGTCGTAATGGAGGACTTAGCCAGCCGAGGAATTGAACTCACGACGCCTGGGTGAGACCCAAACGCGATGCCAACTCAGCCACTGACCGGACAAATTATTTTGCATCACTTCGCATTGCATCGCCTTAACTAATAATATCTAATGTGATTTTAAATATATGTCACGTCGATATTTTTAGTTAAGTTCCGCAAGTTTCCAAAAAAATCGTCCACCATTTCAGAGAGTTTGTCGAAAGAATCAACATGCCAATCCTTATTGTAACTATTAAAACGGTGTGTTATTCGCAGAGTTACGCCAAAACTGGGGAACCGTCGCTGTAACTGTAACAGTTTACATTCACGCGTCTGTGTTTAATAGTTTAATAGCACGGTCCTACGTATGCCCTAACATTCTCTCTCCACAGTCAACCCTCAAAACACATTCTGGAATACTGTTACGTATTAAAATCATCTCATCACCGCCATCTTGGTCACTCGCCTCACGTAATATCACTAAAACGGCTTTGTTCTTCACGGAAATTTAATAATTATTTTTAAAGGATTTACTGAGACTAATGTATAATAATAAATTATAATAAATGTATTAAAAATTACTTTGTAATCACGACTTTATACATATTGATATTACGACCCCTTGGAATAACAAGGTTCCACCTGACACAGCAATGTTATGCGATAATGAGTGTTTAGGTTATCTTCTATAGAGCACATTATCGCATGACATTACTGTGTCAGATGCAACCTTGTTATTCCAAGGGGTAGATTACATGTATTTTTTTTAATATTCTCAATTATTTTTACAAATTTTAATAAATTACTTACCTACTTTCAACACTTATTGTTAAATTTTGTTTAATTTTTGTTAGTAATTTGTAAATTCTTAAATTATTATTTTTATGTTTATCATTTGTCTGTACTTGTCATTATTTTTTAGTGTAATGTGTATCCTGATGAGGGAAGCTTCACTTCCGAAACATGTTGATATCATTGTATATTTATAAAGTGGTGAATACTGAGTGTATTTTTAAATTCATTTATTAATAATGACGCTACAAAGTGAATACCAATCGTTCGAAGAAATTGTAATAAATTATAAATTGGCACTGTGTTTAATACGTAGAATTTAAGGTAAATCAAAAACAATAATGTTATTATAATTTCTTCAAAAGATTGGTATTCACTTTGTCCCGTCATTATTAATAAATATATTAAGAATTATTTTGTATTCACCACTTTATTAATATACACATATCTACATGTTTCGAAAGCGATGCTTTCTTCATACTGTCAAATATTTATTTATTTTTATCAAATATTTTTTTCAGAACGCTATCTCTTGAATTTATTTTCATATTATTATTAATACTAAAATAATTTGTTTTTAATTTCTAATATAAATTTGTTATTCAATGTTTTATAATATTTTTTTATTAACATTTTTGATAAATTACTTACCTACTTTAATCAATTTTTGTTCATGTTTATAATTTGTCTACTCTTACAGTATCGTGTTCTATGTTTATTACTTTACATTATTATTTTTTTAGTATTCTATATATTACCGATGAAGAAAGCATCGCTTTCGAAACATGTAGATATGTGTGTATTAATAAAGTGGTGAATACAAAATAATTTTTAATTCATTTATCAATAATACTATTATCAAGTTCTGCAAGCATTTTAGTTTTTTTTTATTTTATTATTGAGACAGCTGTTTCGGCATTCAAAGCCATTTTTAAAAAATTCACATAAAATCTATTAAAACATATTAAACAAAAAAATAATTCGTACAGCCCGGCCCGTTAGGGGCGCTAGTGTATCATGTTGGTATCAAATTTCATAAAGTGAACGTAATATGTATTTAATTAATTTTATTTCAAACTGAGGAAGTAAGGTATTTACGATGAGTTTTCATAGCACTACGTACTCACTGAATCAACGGTGCTTTTGCAAATGAATTAGATAAGGATCTGCAATGTTTTAATTTTAAGTGCCTACCCAAATAAAATTTAAATAAATATCTCACGATCTTCTAATGACATCTAATATAATGAAAATAAAACAATAACTTTGTTTATAACCACGAGAATTTTATTTAATTTTATAACGACCGACCGGTTTCGCTTAACATAAGCATCTTCAGGGTATAAAAATTAAACTTTTTAATTAATTTTTATACCCTGAAGATGCTTATGTTAAGCGAAACCGGTCGGTCGTAATAAAATTAAATAAAATTCTCGTGGTTATAAACAAAGTTATTGTTTTATTTTCATTAAATATGTCTAACCACAAAGTGACTGCTTTCTATCAAAAAAAAAAAAAAAACATCTAATATATTTCACCATCACGTACGAACATACGAGATACGATTGAAAGAAAAAAATTGCTACATCAGTTTTCCCGTACTGGGCAACACGGGGATGCAAATAGCGAAGAGAGTTATGTGGAAACTATGAAATGGTACATATCGTCTCCGGGGGTGAATGTGGCAACTCGTGGAATTTCCGTCTCAGGCCACTTGCTATTCATTCCGTGTAATACTGCTGTCACGTCGCGGGAATTGTGGAATAATATCGCAGGAGAGAGATTACTTGAAAAGATTTTTCATGGAAGCGTGTATTTTTTTAAATGTAGTAATCATGTAAAAGTCCCAACTGTCCGGAGATGATGTTGGATGCTTAAAAAAATCCGGTTGTTCAAATCTTTACACTATTTATTTATTAATGTCATTATTTGTAAGATACAAACAGCTTTTTTAACGGGGAGAGGGACGTCGCAGAGTTATTATTAATTAATTCAAAATAATGTTATTATTATTACGCAATACGATAAACATAATGTTTTTAAATAGAAAAAAAATATCAAAATCCAATCAGAAATATTACTTTTTTCAGACCGTTCCATTGTATGTTTTACAAAATATTTGAAATACGAGTATAATTTTTAAAATGGAGAAAAGTATGTTAAATAATTTGTCGTTGCGTTTTTATAAATAAACGTAACCAAAATTTTTTAATCCGCATTACAAAAAAAAAAAACGTTTTTTACAATCATTATTTTGAATTAATAAATAATAACTCTCCGACGTCCCTCTCCCCCTTCACAAAGATAAATATAAACAATGGCGGAAAAAAACAAGGTTAAGTAAAAAAAGTTCCTTATGCTAAAGTCGGTTAGAGACAGGAGTTTAATTTTACATTAAACTAAGGAAGAGAAGTCGGAAGGGGAAGATAGGAAGGGGATATGAAATGCTCTTAATACATACTCGTTCTTTAGTATTTGTGAATTAATTTGTGATCGTACGTATTACTTCGGTTCGATAATTCTGGAGACTATTTATTAAGGGTGGTAGATATTATTATCAAGTGGTAGTTATTGTTAGTTCAATGGGTAGGTTTTGTTGACTAACCCAAAAGATGTGAGATTAAAATACAGAGCGATTTTTTTTTTTATAAGGATCATGATTTTTTGTGTAAATATTAGTGCCTCGTTTTAGGGTCTGTTTTCGAGAACAGTAAGGCTATTTTTGTCTATATTTTATATCGATACTTAACGGGGAGAGGGACGTCGGACAGTTATTATCTATTAATTAAAAATAATGATAATATTATTGTGCAATACGATAAACATGGGATTTTTAAAGGGAAAAATATTTATTACGTTATTTTTTTTAAATTTGCATGGGCTTAGCATTTATCAAAATATTATCAGAAATATTACACATTTCTGACCGTTCTACGCATGTTTTACAAAAACATTTAAAAAGTTGAATATCCTTAAAAAATGCTGTGAAGGTTTTTCTGTAACTTGTCGAAAAGATAAATTGAAAAAAAAAGATCAGTCTGTAGTTTAATTTTTCATGAACATTACGTAACTTTAATGTTTTTTTTTGTAATGCGGATTACAAATCTTTGGTTATGTTAATTTACAAAAACGCAACGATAAAGGATTAAAAATACTTTTCTCCACTTTAAAAATCATATTCGTATTTTAAATATTTTGTAAAACTTACAATGGGACGGTCAAAAAAAGTAATATTTCTGGTTATATTTTGATAAATGTTAAGCCTTATAAAATATTTAATATATATTTTTCTATTTAAAAATATTATGTTTATCGTATTGCGTAATAATACTATCATTATTTTGAATTAATTAATAATAACTCTCCGACGTCTCTCTCGCCCTTAACATACTTATAAAACATTAGAAGGCTAACATTAATTATACAACGAATATTTTTTTTTCCATCTTCATCATTTAATTTAAGAAAATCTTTGTATTTATTATCAATGTATCTCTTCGGGCTGCATCCCCGAGTTTCGTTGTCGGATCATAAAGCTGAGTGATACGTAAATCAATCTTATCGATATTACTCGATAATATTATCTTTTTTAGTATTCAATTTAAACGCTTTTTTTTCTCATAGCACCAACCACTACCTATCAAACACACATATATATATATATATATATATACATAATCTCAATCATTAACCGATTTAATAATATTATAATGTAACGATTAATTAAATCTACGTACATGAATAAAATATATTTAATTTGTTTGTAATTAACTATTTGCTGCATCCTCTTCGGGCTGCATCCTCTAGTTGTACTATATTACCATACTGTCAATACTAGCTTTTTTCCCTTCTGTTTTTGTATAATGGCATTTAATATGTATTAAACTTGTCAATTTGAGTGTCCTAAAACGGAATTTGTCCCTAGTTGGGCAGTCAAAGCTTTCTTAAATGTTGATGTTAAATAATATGTGTTTCAAATAAATGAACATTATTATTATTATTTAAAAAAAAAAATAACCGTCTTTCACAATTTGGTTTTTAATTTTTTTTAATCGCCTTTTACCTAAAAGGTGTTATAAATAAAAAAAGTTATTTTAACATTTAATACGTACCTCTACTTTCACGGAAAAAGCAATGAAAAAAGGAATGCGCGTTTCCAAATTTTGAATATTTCAACAAGGAAAAACAGAAAAAGGCATTTTATTAATTCAAAAGCTAAAAATAGAAAAGCTTCATACAGTTCTTCAACGCCAGAATAATAAATAATCTTCCCGGAAAAAGAGAAAAAAATATGTGAAACACCACTGTTAATAAATTCAATAAAAAATCCTCACTTTGACTTTGAAGACCTGTTGAAAAAACCCGGTTTGTTTGCGTTGGGGTTGATTTTTGCATCTCATTTGAACCAGAGTTGAATTCTAAGAAGTTCAAAGGAGTTTACCACCCTTCAAAACTTCAAGAAAAACAATCTAATATGTTCAAGTATTGAAATCCGCTTTCCATTGTGCCAATTCCAAAGCCTGTTTTTATTGTTTCCCCACGTTACATTCATTTGTAAGTCGCTTTAAAGCATTTCAAATCTGAA
This sequence comes from Halesus radiatus, assembly GCA_022606495.2. NCBI lineage: Eukaryota > Metazoa > Arthropoda > Insecta > Trichoptera > Limnephilidae > Halesus > Halesus radiatus. Next base: position 44,881 of record JAHDVE020008201.1, read on the forward strand.
ATAATTTCTGTGGATTTAGAACGATATTCACGTTTCATTGAAATGTCGCGAGTTCATGCCTTCGTTATCAAAATAGAATCGGCGATTTCGGTGTCGAGAACTTGTTTCTGTTTAGCGTGTTTGACGTATGCGACTAACGTGCGTATAGAATAATGTAACTTCCGTAAAATAAGTAAAAAAAATTGGTGCAGATAACATTTGTTGAGACAGAATTTCCACACAGAAAAAAGATAAAAGTATACTGTGGGCGTGTCCGTGTGCCCGAAGTAAGGTAATTCCTTACTTTTGGTATTGAAATCAATAAAAAAGATTATCGAAATTCTTTCTTGAATAAGATTCTCCATATTCATTGGCTTATGCATATCTTTTCATATTTTTTTTTATATGAATACCGCACAAGAGTCCCAACTGCTCCCAACCGTCTGGAGCCAGTGAGGCTATGGCATCCCCAATTGGGAAATGTTGTAAGGCTGAAGGTATTGGGGAGGGGAAGGAGAAGGGGAAGAGGAAAGTGGGGAAATACCTGGCTATTCAGATTTGGTCACCAAACACGGCTAAAAGCCATTTCAAGTAACGTTTCAATTCTGAATGGTGGTCTTTCACCAGGGCGATACTGAGAGTATCTTCCACTCTGGAACGTGCGCAAATATAATATATATTATTTTTAGATGAATTAATTGAGAAACAGCACAAATTAATTAAATAAAATTTACTTGCGCACACCGGGATTTGAACCCGCGACGTTCGGATTCGTAGTCAAGACACTTACCCCTCGACCACGGAGGCCGTCATATCTTACATGTATTGGCGACAAACCTTTGCCTTTCAAATGTATATCACACTTCTAGGGATTTATCTGTTCACTAGGTTTTAACCATTCCCTTACAGTGCTAGAAATTGCCGCGAGCTCCGGTGCTGTACAACTCAGTGTACAGCAGTGGCGTGGGTTGATCTATTACCAAAGGTAAGCTGTGTGTAATTTTTCAAGTATGGGCATTAATTTTTCATTGAATATTTATAAAATGGTAATTTTATCGTCTTAATAAAAATGTTAATTTGTCATATAGGAACATTGTATCATTGTAGAACGTTTGTCACATTAAACAAAAAAAAATCGCAAATTTATAGAAAAAATACATTTTGACTAAAACAAACATCTTCTTTAAAGGTTTATTTTTCTTCGGGTAGGCACAGCTTTTCCACCTTTATGGACTGCACCCCACTGATGTAAAAGAATGTGTACACCTTAAGAGATTTGTGATTTTTCGATTGTATAAAAATTGGTAACTTACATTTAATACGTATGTTAATCATTTTAACAAAAGTACACACATATAAGTTAAATGTTGTGAATTAATGCTGAAAACGAAGGGAAAACATCGGCCACGTATAATAAAACAATTGATACTTCAATTACCGCCGGAATACCACCGGTTACTACTGACAACCGCGCATCGTGGCACAGCGAGGGAAACCCCGCACCGTTATTGCTTACTACCACACCACTCGGCAAGTTAGCAACGCAGGCGAAAACACTTAATAATATTGACTAATTTTATTCCCGATTTTTCAACTAAACATTTTTGTGTGGCGGTCGATAAATACATTTGTATTTAATTATTTTACTAAAAACATAACGTAACGTGGAGGAATACCTAAAATACAATATCTGCGTTTAGTATATTTACAGAGATAAATAACAATCAGCGTTAAATAATGAAAAAAGTTTAAACACAAAAATGTCTTAGAATATGATGTAGAATCATCGCCTTTCGGAACGTACCACTAATTTCTGAAAACTGTTTGGTTAAAGTAAAAATATGTGCATGGGCCATTGTCCTTTTTTAAAATTACAACCTATCCTATGAGAAATCTTGGTGACACAAATTTGAATATTTTAAACGATCGCAATGCTCCCATTTTTTAATATACCATTAAATGTTTTGTATATGTGACAGAATGAACTTTTTTTTTTTAAATTTCAACGTTTTTAAATCTGCTGCCCCTGGAGTTTGTTTTCTACTGAAAAAGCTACCATCGTTTGAAAGAAAATGCGTGGACCACTGGATCAAAACATTGTGAAGTTATGTCTACAAAATATGTCTTGTTCACAAATTTATTTAGCTTACATCAATCACTTTCAAGTACCCTCTAAAACTCGTCATCAACCGCATTGTTGTCCGGCATTCGTCTTTGCTTTTATTTGTATTTCTCAAAATAATTTAATCAAAATTTCACTGAAAATTAACCGACGTACTTGTAATGCTCATAGTAACAGGATTTTGGCGTTTCATAGTATTAAATTATCTCTCTTTGGCTGGTATTTTAAAGCGCGAAAAGATTTTCAGAAAAAAAAGGTCTTCAATATTTGCACAATTATTTTGGCACTGTTTTTAAATTATAATAATGAAACACTTTGTTTAAGCGGTTCCATGACATTAACGAACTCCAATATGTTTTATACCAATAATGTCGTTCTAACTGAAATACCAGTACTTATAAATATTTTTTTCTAATTAGAGTTTTCATAGAAAAAATAATTATCAAAGTCTCAATTTTTCAAAGCCCACCAACATGCTCCAAATCTATGGCCGGTCGGTATTGAGGTTAGAATATCAAATGTCAACAAAAGGATGAGATCTACCGTACATATGTATTTTTATATTCTATTCATAGTGAACCACAAACAAAAAAAGTAATAAATTTATGTACGTTTTTAGAAACTTCAACCAAAATAATAAGAATAGTATTTAATGAGTCTAGTTTTTGGATTGATAATTCGTGGTTGAATTCCATTGTATTAGAATTGAAATTAAAACACTTTTGTACTTTGTTCCACTTATTTATTTTCACCAGGACCGGTTTCATCCTACTACGGACATTTTCAGACTGGTAGTTGAAATTCTTATGCTACGGTATTTATACAAATTTAGGCAGGAGTACACAACATTGTCTCTATATAATGAATGTTTCTATTTTGTTAATTTAAGGTATTATAAGTTATTTTGTTAATTTAAGGTACATATAGGTATTTATAATGCATAATATTAAAATTGTGACTGATGTTACATAGTAAATAGATATTCCTAATTCACATGAATGTATATGAATTTATATCATTGAAAAGGTTTGTGATTACTGATATTTTATTTTGGTAATATTGGGATATTCACTCCTTGTTGCTTAGGGCTTAATTGACAAATATTGATAGCGCTATGGTAATTATTATTATTGGGGTTATCCGTGTATTTGGATTATTACATTTTTAAAAGTACATATTTAAATTTAAATAACAGTTTTTTTTTATTATTTAACAACAATTATTGAGCTTAAAATCACCCAAATTAAAGTTAAATATCACCAAAACTAGGAAAATAAACATTTAAAATTAAAAAAAAAACAAAATCGTCAAATAAAAGTTAACACAAATCAAATACCAGAAGAGTTGTGGCTAATATCGGTGACGTAAAATGTTTGGAATGCAATGGTACCTACATAATAGGGTGTTTTGATGAGATGATTTTTAATAAATTTTAAATAAATAACGATTTATAAATGCTAAGGATAATTACACATAATAAAACTTGTTTATTCTGAATGGGCGTTAGTTGATCCATATGAATATATATATTATTGAGTCTTTAAACATATGAAGAAAAAAGCCTAAAAACACAGTTTTTTTTTAAATAATTTTTCATGAATTTATATCACTTTTCAAAGATGTGGTGATTTATCACTTTGCCTAATTGTTTGATTACCGTTTAAACCACTGTTTATTAATCAACTCGAAATATTTCAGGAACCGACGGTCCCATGTATTAATTTTACGTTCCAAAACATATTCAGTTAATTAATAAACAGTGGTTTAAACCAAGTCCTAGTGTTACATTATAATTTAAATCAAATTAAGGAATATCTCTAAATCTCCCTTCTAAGAGAGATTTTTCTTGATATGCCTTAAATTCAAACAAATTGTTTTGTGATAGGAAGGTAGTTTAAAAAGTATGCTTTTAATACGAACTTAAAAAAGATGACCGCAATAGATTACGTTAAAATTTAATTTTTTCGTGACTATCAGTACTTACTTTTTAAAAAATTACAGTGATTTTTCATGCCTAGGGGTAGTTCAATCATCGTTAAATTTGACACCACATAATACCATCAAGTTCTCATTCCAAAATGAAAATTTATTTTTAGGAAGGTTAATAATAAACTAGCTAAAAACTAACTAACTAACTAACCATCACGCCGTTTCCCCGCAGGGGTAGGCAGAGAGGACGCTCCGCCAAACAACTCGATCTTGGCATACACTTCTTACTTCATTCACATTCATGCATCGTCTCATACATTCTCTTCTATTATTCCGACTTCTGACATGGCCCGACTCAAGTATTTGTTTCACTTGATCGTGCCATTTCTTCCTCGGACGTCCCCGGCTTCTTCTTCCATTCACATTCGCGTCATACATTCTTCTTACACTCCTTTCTTCGTTCATTCGGTCCACATGCCCAAACCATCTAATCTAGCTAGCTACTGTTAATGGTATAAAAATATTAAGTCTTTCGAATTAAACAATTTTGTTTACGAGTATGCAATGAAAATTTAAAAAAAAATTATTTGCTTTCGGGTATTGTGCCTAGAACCTCTGAGTCCATAGCCGATACGTCAGAGTTGTTTGAATAATGGTGTAGAATAACAAACATGTTAGTGTAAGCACTCTCAGTATCGCCCTGGTGAAAGATCGCCATTTGAGAAACGAAACGTTGCTTGAAATGGTTTTTACCGTGTTTGGTGACCTGGAGGCCTATTCTGGTTATTTTTAAGGAAAATTACTTATCGCTTTCCTTAGGCTTAAATACTAAGACTTGCTTAACCACGGTTCTGGTTCTCTCGGATGAAAGCTGTCATCTGTCATTCAGCGAATGACATTCATTAAAAACATCAATACGTGCGTGGTTTTAACAAAAGAAAAACTCAATATTAAGTAAGTTACCATTGAAACAAAGACTGTTAATAATAAGTTAATAATGTTAATTATAAGTTAACAATGTAACAAAAATCTTAATTATATGTTAATAGTGTAACAAAAAATGTTAATTATAAGTTAACAATGTAACAAAAAGTTAATTACAAGTTAACAATGCAATAAGTAAAAACAATGCACAACGGCATTCATATTTGTGCTATTTAAAAATAAAATAAAAATTGCATATAATTGTTTCGGTTCAAAATCTTGTGTCATTTTAAATGATTTGTTATCAATTTATGTTTTCAAAAAATCTCTTAACAATCTGTTTAGAATATTTTTACTACGTCTCTCCGGAATTCTGCAGTTAAGCGAGAAATCTTTAAGTCTAAGGAAAAAGACAGGGAATTTTCTGAAAAAAGAACCAGAATGATCAGGTACTTTTCAACCCCCCCCCCCCTTCTTCCCCTCAGCCACACAACGTTCCATAATTGAGGATGCCAAAGTCCCACTGGCTCCGGATAGTGGGGCGCAGTTGGAACTTTTCTTCCGTATTATTTACATTAAAAAAAATCCGTTCGTTACACCAGATTATTTAAGACTTATTTAGACTAATTCAGTTTAGACTGAGGTGGTTCCTGCCTAGTAGAACGATTGTGAAATGTATTAACAAATTTATCTAATAAAAATATTTTTAATGGAAATTTGTTGTATTTTTATTAACAAATTTTTCTGGTTCATTTTAGGGTACGCAAAGCTTCTCAACCTTTATGGACTGCACGCCACTGTCGAGTGCATAGGTAAATATGTTTTTAACAACAAACGTGAGTTTTGTCCTCCGGAAGGGGTCATATGATTATTTTACTATATTTATTTATTAATGGGCCTGTAATATAATAATGTTATAGTTGGTGGGAGATGAACTTTACAAGTGATTTATAGCTTTGCTTATCACTTCCATGGCTGATGTAATCGATATAATTAATACTGCAGCGGCGGTCCATTGACGTAATTTCATAAGTGATAATGAAACCAACACAATTTATTGCTATTTTAAGGAACGTTGGAGAAAAATATTGTTGCTTTTTTTTCAAAATATACGTAAATCACAAAGTTCTTAAGTAGGTACCTACTCGTGATTTCCATTTTGAAAATATTCTACCCAAAAACCTTCTACTTTTGAATATGCAATCTGTGGCTAACCGGAGTGTTATATCTATGGGCTAACCTAAATAAAACATGGCGGGTTCAATGTTTTTCATACTAATTTTAAAACGTTATAGCAACAGTTTTACACTTGGCACTAATAAGAACAAACTGTGTTATTTTCAGCGAAACCGGTCGAGTAATTTTCGAGAAAATCGATGACAAACAAATAAACAAACTTACGTTGATTTTTATATGTATAGATATATGCAGAGTGTGTAGAGACGTACTTGACTTACTTTAACCGGTGATTCCTGATTTGAAGTAAAAAAGTAAATAATTTTTTTAACTCCAAATAAGGTCAGGAATCACCGGTTAAAGTAAGTCAAGTACCTACATAACTTAATATACCGAATATACATTAACAAACGCTGATTCTGAATATGTAAGTTTTTTTTATGTAATTATGTACGGAGATTTAATAAATCGTTACATTATAATATTATTAAAAACTTCAATTCACATCTACCAGCACCGCTCAGTGCAGACACGTAAACTGGCAGGCACGGCAAAATTAGTTATTTACATTATCAAAATAAATACTGTGTAAAGTGAATACTCTCTTCTTTGTGGGGCCTGCCACTCTACGTGACTGCTCTGCGCGGTGCCAGTAGATGTGGATAGTTCTTAAAGCCGCTAAAGACGGGCCCGTAAGGAATAACATAAACTGCGTGGATTAAGAATGCGGGCAATGATGTTCCATGTCGCGTTGCGTGGACTCGTACAGGGGTCTGTAAATGTCACCACCGCTGTATAAAAATTATTTGAAAAGTATTAACGTTTTCTTGAATTCTTGCTTGTTTCCTCGTACTTTTTTTGGAAGATGT
>JAHDVE020008202.1:0-43061 GCA_022606495.2 Halesus radiatus
TGTATGAACAAATTCTCAAGTCTGATTTTTTATTATAATATAAAACTAATATAATTATACCCTTTATCGCATTTTTCTTGACTTACCAACATTTGGCAAAAATCCCACAATTATTTATCAATCACCTTATGACAGCAGCTATCAAAGCCCTTTTATGAAACTAGACAATCAAGATCAAATATGGATACATATGTTTTTCAGTGCTAACATTCAATATAAATATGTAATAATTTATTTTTAATTACAGTAAAACTTTGGTTTTACATCACCCCTATTTCACGTTTTCCCACTTTTTATGTCAAAAACCTGCAGTACTTTTTTTTTCATACATTGTCATATATATATATGGCCTAATTTACGATTTCATAAAATCCTAGCCTCCGGTTTTACGTCACTTTAATGCCGACTCTACTTAAAAGTATCGCCTAAATCCAAAATTACTACCCGGATCGAACCATTTTCTGCAAAATCAACATGATTTTATTATACAATACATTATGAGAGTTAATCCGCTTAAAACTAGCGCCGCGAGCGAATGCCGCCAGCCGGTTGCGCCACTCCGCTGCCAAATTACGATAGTAAGTCGGAGACAGGGAAGTAACTCACTCACTCAATTTATATAGAATAATAATGTGTGAGAAAAAGACGAAGAGAGCATCGACACAACCTTCGGATGTCAAGTTATTAGTTAAGTTAGCGGGGTTAAACCATCGCCTTTACGTAAATTTAAAATCAGCCCCTAGTTATTCACCTTTTTGAAAATTTTAATTTTACTCAACAATTTCTCGAAATGCGTGTTTTTGAACAAAAATGTCAACAAATCTAACAAAATTTGCATATGCGTAGTTCAAATTTGGTCGACGTTATTAACATTTTTATAAATCGCCATCCCTTTTATTTACATTTTTAATAGTATTTAAATAGTTACTTGTTCTGTTTTTCCTGTAAAATTATGTTTTTAACATTATTAACTCACAATTCCCATTATTTATGTTTTTAACTGCGTGTACCTATCTCATGTCGAGTTTGACGGGTCGCAGCCCATGTCAATTTGTTTTTCGGAACAAAAAGTTTCAAATGAAAAAAAAACCATTATGATATTGATATCGCGGAGAACATGGTATTCTTTAGAAATATTAAGCCGAGCATCGCAATCTCAATCATTTACACGGGAATATGTAATGTCCTACTTAAAAAAATAAATAGCGATTATCATGTTTTGTAAGAAGTTGAGATTTCCGCGGGAATGACAAATTTGTCAAAATGTTGTGTAGGAAATTTGACTTTTGTCTGAAAAAGTTTTATCCAGAAACTAATTTTAGATTGTGATAATTTCGGCACCAAATTCATTTGCGAGTGTTAAAATTAGTTGCATTTTCGACATGTTCATAAAATTGTAAATTATTTCCACTATGGAAAATAGTGAAATACAGGAATGTACGAAGAAAAGAAGCATAGATTTTTCAGATCAAAATAATTACAAAAAATGAGATTTAATGGTTTTTCAAACTAAGGAAGTTTTACAGTTTATTCATATGGTTATCGAAAATTGAAAGGGTACTTAACAATTCAATTTTTCCATACATTTTTCATTTCCTCAGTTTTACACATTGTTACCTTAAAAAATGTAAAAATGAAGTTTTACTGTAATAGGTGTATGAAATAGTTACCTGGATCTGTGCCAGCAATTCCACTTGCAGCCAGGGCAGCAGCGGGGCCAACCTGCGCCGCAGCTCTCAGATGCATCTCCAACATGGCTGCTGGGACTTCATCCTGAAAGTCACAAGTGCATAAAAGAAAGCCTTGGTAACAGTAATATTTTGATATGGACTTAATTTACAACTTAGTGGAAAAGCACAACAAACCTTTATGTTGGCAAACTCATCCATAGCAGCTTGTGCCGCAGTGGCTGCTACCCTGGGATCCACTACGGAGGCCAGGAAAGCTACAGCACTGGTCACTGGGTTTCCAGAGCGGCTGAAGGCTATTGGCTGGTAGGCTAGTGGCCCTAGTACGCCTCCTGCAAATAAACCCAAATCTTAGCAAAACTTATATATTTTTCCTCGTGCCTATGCGCCCAACCCACATATTTTACATTCCATATCTTCCTAGCTCCTAAGGCATATAATGGATTCAATCAGCAATGCAGAAAGCATAAAACGGACCCACTTGAAAAACAAATTACAGCATGACTGATAGATAGTGACACAAAAGAAGTGAAAAGCTTCCTCACCTACTTTATTGCAACAAAATTCGGCAATATTTCCGATTATAAAACCAATCCGCCATGCTAGCGATTCAAATAAGTTAAATTTTGTAAATTATTGTTACATAAAGTTTTCAGGTGTATAGAAGGGTTACTTTTCCTAAATTTCTGGATTTTAAATACATTATACGCAAAGCATTTTCCTGTCAGTTGGTAAAATGAAACTGTTCATATGAACCAATCAAGATAGGAAGGCTGATAGCTACAATTGGAGATAGAACCCAAACTTTAAAATACAGATACAAAACCCGCTCTGTAAATTTCTGCTCAAAATACTCTGCAAAAATTGTTTGAAATTCGTTGAAAGTAAATATAATATTAATATTTTGCACTAAATATGAAAAGAATAATGGATTTTTATTTAGATATTTGGCATAAAATTTAAATTCTTTTAATATTCAACGTGTTCCAAACAGTTTCCAGATTTCCAAAAATTCCAGAGGCTGTTTTGCAACTCCATGACTCACATACAAAACCTTCCTGTCCGTCATATTACAGAGCCACATTCAAAAAGACTACGTACTCAGTTATAGTACAGAGATCACAGCAGAGCTGATAAAAAGCTTAAAAAACCTCAAAACATTCTCAAAGTGGTTTCCTCACCAGCAGCATCAGAGTCCAGGTAGGGGTCCTCAATGGGCAAGCGCAGGAAGTGTAGGATGCACTCGTCCTGCGTCCGAGAGCCCACATGCTGACAGACCCGATTCCAGTCATCCCGGTACAGCTCCAGTGCCTCGAGCAGCAACAGAGTCTCCTGCTCTGTCCAGGCACGGGCGCCACCCTTCCCAGGTACCACTCCTCGGGCACCACTGCGGCCATACCTACATGAAGAAGTAAATGATAATATGTATCTGGATTAGCAGTTAGGTTTATATCTAGCATATTTTTTTATGTGAATACCACACAAGAATCCCAACTGCTCCCTGCTAACCGGAGCCAGTGATACTATGGCATCCCCAATTGGGGTATGTTGTGAAGCTGAAGGGCATAGGGAGGGGAAGGAGATATGAAAGAGGAAGGTGAGGAAGTTCCTGACTATTTAAATCTGGTCACCAAACACAGCTAAAGCCATTTCAAGCAACATTACAATTCTGAATGGTGGTCTTTCACCAGGATATTGAGGGTATCTACCACTCTGGAACGTGCCGCAAGTATACTACATATTATTTTTAAATGAATTAATTGTGAAACAACACAAATTAATTAAATAAAATTTACTTGCGCACGCCGGAATTTGAACCAGCGACCTTCGGATTCGTAGTAGAGAGCCTTACCCCTCGACCATAAAGGCCATCACCTAGCACTAATCAACGGCTCATCGCTAGTCCACAATATACTACTTGAGTAGAGCCCGCAGATACTTTAATAGTACACAACTGCTGACCTGTACAAATCGCAAGTGCGCCCCACTGTAGAATTTGGCAGCCACCTCTGGTCGGGAGTCCCAAAATATCTGAAAAAACCCTCGACTCTGTGCAGAAACGGGCGGTCCGTTTGATAGATTCGCCGATCTAAACAAACGGATTGCAATCTTTGGAGCACAGACGTCAGGTGGGAATGCTGTTCTTGTTTTACCGGTATTTTAATGGAAGATGCTCTGAGGAACTAGCGTCATTGATCCCTTCGGCACCGGTGCATAGTCGGGAAACACGCCAAACGCGTGCCCAACATTTGCACACAGTAGACATTTGTCACATGAGAACGAGTCGCTTTTACGACTCGTTCCTGTGTTCAACAGCTCGGCTGTGGAATGATCTGCCGGCCTCTGTGTTTCCTCCATCCTACAACATGGGTCTCTTCAAGACACAAGGTCACTCCTTCCTATCCTCTAAAAGACCCTCCACACAGCATCCCCAAAGATGATATAGGCCTTGAAGGAAATTATTTTTTTCAGGGTCATGTGTGGAGTTACCGTAGAAAAAAAAAGTTTTTTCAAAGTTTTAAAACTTAACCTTGAATATCATAATATTATATACGAAAATATAAAAATTCGTTAAAAGATATAATAAAGGATTTCATTTAACGTAAGACACTGAAAATGTTATTTAAATATGATACATACTTCAGAAGTTATAGATATTTTAGGTGAAACGTAATTTCGCACGCGAATCTGCAAAATCGCCCACTTTATAGAGGGGATTGATAAAAAAACCAGCCGCATACATTGTGTTAATACAGGATGGTCCTAGTGAGTGATGAAAATAATATTCAACCAAAGTTGGAGTTGGCAAACTAGAATGTACAAATATGTATGAATATGTATGCAATAAAAACGGTGTCTAAATGAAATAATATCTGTGAACTTACTGGTCAATCTTGAGTCCAAACTGTCCATTAATGTCAATAGGCGGGATAACAGGCTCCACCTTGGGAACTGCTGGATCTCCTTCAACTCGGGCTAGTGGACTATCCACAGATGCCAACTTATCTCCTGAAATTGAATTTAACATGAATATATCAACTGCTATGCTATGTGTGGTAAACCATGTGTGGATTTGGAAAGAATTACAAGGCTAATGTAAGCCAAATGAATAAGATTAAGAAAGGGACGCTTAGATGGTTTAGGCATGTAGAGCGGATGAATGAAGAAAGGAGTGTAAGGAGAATATATGATGCGTAATACATGTATGCCAACCTACTTGCAGTAGGTACAAATTTAAAAAAAATGAGAGTGGTAGAAAGTCAGGGACACACGGGGAACACACAGTACAATCAAGTGAATCAAATATTTCAATCGTGCCATGTCAAGAATCAGAATAACATAAGAGAGACGATCTATGAATGAGAATGAAAGGAGTGCGTGCCAATACAGAGTCAACTCTGCTATAATATAAACATGGTAAAATCAGTTTACGAGTATTCTTGCATCTTCCTACTGCCAACCGTATCAGCTATGCATAAATAAAAAATAAAAAAAACTAAGATAAATAACAGTTGGCTCACCAATGACGATGGGCTTGGCGGGCGAGGGCTGCGTGTTCTTGGGCGGGTTGACGGCCTGCAACCCGGAGGGGGTGTCGGACAGCACGTGGAAGTGGGAGGTGGGAGGGGGGCCCATGGCTGTGGGCCGCATATCAGCGTCAATCTAATAAACATAATTTTGTAAATATTAGAATCAATTTATTATGAAAAGCACGGCAAGCATTAAATGAGAAAATTTTATGAAAACATTATCATCGAAGATCAAAATGGATCAACATCTTCTGAAACGTGATTGCTCGTAGATTGTATTAATGTAGCAAGTGTTCAAAAAAATATTATTCAATGTATTCTATATGCTTCTACATACAGTTGAACCCCGTTAATTCAAACCCCGCTAATTCGAAAATTTTCACAAAAAAATATCTACAGAAAAATGTTATTATGCGAAATGGTTTTTTAATTTGATAAATTCGTAATTCGAAATTTATTTTGATCTGAGCATGAAAGTTTGCCATGGAGACAAAACCCGGTAAAATTTTTATTTACGCAGTTATACATCATCCTAACTTACAAGGAATTGTGTTGTATTTTTACAAATTTACTTTGAGAATCTCAATTTGATGGGTCGGCAGCGAAAGTTGGATTTACAAAGGAATAAGTCGTGTAATACGAATTTACTTTAAATACCTATTTGAATTTGTGAAACTCGACTTATTGTTGAATTTTTTTTAAATTCTTTTCTTTTAAATATCGAATTACATGGGAATTTGTTAATTCGAAACTTGATTTTCAAAGTACCATGAGTTTCGAATTAAAGGGGTCCAATACATTATATCAGTATTTCCCAAACAATGTATGGCGACCCGACCCCAGGTCACGAAAAAAACTGATGGGTCACATAAAAACGAAAAAAAAAATTCACGAAAATCACACACGCAAGTAAATAACGTTAAATGAATTAATCGAGACGAACCCTTTTTCCCAAAGTCAATACGATGCAATTTGAGGTTATAGTTAATCTGTATGTTTGTGGGCTTGTAATACTAATAAAATGCATGGTGAGGTTCCTTGCAAACATACAACTTAAATTTTTTAAATATTTTTTTTACTCTGAACCAAGAAAAATATTCGTCTGCAGCGCTTTGCCTGTTGGTCCTAAAACTTTTTTTTTCTATGTGGGGGGCATGGAATTTGTTTAAGCGGTGATATCAAGTGGATATTATATTCAAATTTCGAAATTCTTTCTTAAACAGGTGAACAATTTCATTGGTCTAACGCCCCGTCGCCTATGGGTAAAAAAAACTGATTTTATTGTTAAGATGGTTTTCATAAATTCTGTTTCTGGGCCCCACCTAGAAGTAGAATTTACGAAAACCATCTTAAGAATAAAATCCGTTTTTTTTACCCATAGGCGATAAAAAATTTGATTGGGTCACAAAAGAGAAGTATAAAAATAGCTGAACCACTGAAAAAAAGTTTGAAAAACACTGCATTATATTATTTAAATATAGAAAACTGTGAATTGTAACCACTTTCTTCAAAGCAGACATTGATGCATCAATTACCAAAAACACCAAGTTCAACATCCCACCAGAATAATATTGACCTCTTTTCTTAACATTTCAAAACAAAAATAATTAAGTTTTGTATAGTATGCCACATACGTAGGGAGTTCAAAAGTCAGTGGCGTGCATTGCTCTTTCACCAAAGGTAGGCTGTGTGTAGTTTTTCAAGTTTGGGTATGAATTATGCATTCAAATTGTTCTAGCCGACTGAATAAATGAGCGTACAAGTTTCTAACCAAATTCAAGTTAAAAATTTATTTTGGTAAATTCACCTGGTAGTTGAGGAGTCCCCACTGCTCGAGGAAGGCGTGCACCCTCATGATGGCGCACACGTCTCCGGCCAGGTTCCTGCGGCAGGCCGTACTGGTGAGGTACTCATTGGGGTTCAGCCGGTATGTGTCAATCATGAAATTTCTGTAATAAAAAAATCTCAAATGGTAAGAGCCTTGGATCATGAAATTTTCAGAATTATTTCTATCATGAGTTATGGAGCTTTGAAATATTCAGTTAAAAAATAAGCCATGACGCCATAATATTGTTTGTTCCAATAGAATTCAAAAATAAAAAATATTGTTGAGACTTCAGCAATGTTTGGGTAGTCAGAATAGTACAATGATAAAAATATTAATGTTAATAGAAGCGAATGAAAATGAAAAAAGGGGTGTAAGGCGAATATATAACGCGAATGAGAATGGAAAAATAAGCCAGAGATGCCCGAGGAAGACATGGCACGATCAAGTGTACCAAATACTTGAGTCGGGCCATGTCAAGAGTCAGAATAACAAGAGTATATATGAGACAATGTATGAATGTGAATGGCGCAAGTAGTGTGTGCCAAGACCGAGTTGTCTGACGTTCCATCTTCTCTGCCTACCCCTGCAGAGAAATGGCGTGATGGTTAATTAGTTAGTGATTTTTCACAAAAATACCACTATATCATCCGAATATTATTATTATTAGTTAATAAAAATGTTCCAAAAGCGCCTGGCTGTGAATAATGTGGAAACAGCTGAGGAGACCTTTATATTGCAGTTAATGATTTAAACCACAGGATCCCAAAGGGGGCGGTACTGCCACCAAGGGGCGTTGGAGAGATCCAAAGGGGCGGCGGTGGTCTCAAGGGCAAATGGGGGGCGGTGAAGGACTACAAGGGGGAGGTGACGGGCTGAAATGGGGAGCGGGGGCAACAAAAATATTTTTAATAATTTTTCCTCATGAATTCAAATTTGTCGCATGTGCATCGTTGAAAGAATCATGCAACAAAATGAACTATTCAATTATTCTATTAATTTATATACAAATTAACCTTTTTTTTGTCATTTTCTTTACAGTGTTATAATACTTAATTGAGGATTCTCGGGACCTGTTGCCAGGTGAACAATAATGTACTATATAATGACTGTTATACTTACACAATGTTTACCTACTATTCCATGTAAAAGGCCAATCGGGCGATAATAAATTAAATAAACATAATATGTAAAAATTGCATATAAATATGTATCAAGAGCACAAAGCTATCATAATGGAGATCAGGGGTAAAGACAAGATCATGTCGGGGTGTAGAGTCGACCGCGGAAATGAGAGTTATTATCTCTGTCACAGTGTTAGAATAAATTTAGATTTCATCACATTTTTGCGTAAGGAAGGGGGGGTGGGGCACTGATGAAAAAAATAGTCCAAAAGTGGGCAGTGAGACAAATAAGGTTGGGAACCTCTGATTTAGACCGACAATGTAAATTGTTGTAAAAACAGAGTTGAGGTACCGCAAATGTGTACGAACCTGTATGCAAGATATATTTCTGGAGTTTTTGATTTGTTCTTTCCATTGAAGAATTCTGGCATGGCGCGCTTTTCAATAGTGTGAATGGAATTGTAGTCGAACCAAGCTGAGTAGGATGGCACTATTATATGGTGGGTCTGCTCTGTCACATTGTCTTCCAAGTCATCCTTCGAGATAAAGTCCTGAAAGAAGATATGTAATTCTATTTGTAAAACATTTGTAAATAGAAAGTACTTTTTGTTGTTGTTATTGTTATTCCAAATTGTATTTCAACCAAAGAGTGTGGATACTAGAGAGATGGCATATGAAGTCTGCCCACGCAATCCAACTGTGCCTTTTCTAGAATTTTATCAATACGGCCGACATTAACTGTTATACCTCGGTCGCGTACTGAGCTCCTAGAAAAACATCGATAAAACGTAGAAAAATGGTTCACTGTGCCGTTAAATCATGTAAAAACAGTTATGTGAAGACAGTAAAAAAAAATACAGTCCTACTTAAAGTATTTAAACATAGATTAAATAGAAATTTTATAAACTTTCGACAGGTTGATTTCAGCCGCCATCAAAGTGTGATGCGGACGCCAAATGGCAAATGGGCGGAACGGTCAACTTCATTTTTAATAGTTAAAAATAATTTTTTCATGAATTTGCACGTGAGACCATTGATTCGAAACCTAGAAGTCACGGGTTCATAATCCGAATTGTATGGTAAAAAGTAATTATGCGTTTTTTTTTTCCGAAGTGTATTTGTGTATTCTCTGCATCTAAAATCAAAATTATTTTAATCAAATACTGAGACATGAAACGTTAATTAATCATGATATTAAATTACATAAAATAGAATACTGGAAAAATGTTACATCATATTGAATGCGTGTTATACTGTATTTTGTGATTTCCTTTTAAGAAAAGGCTTTTTAATCTTCCTTGGCTATTGTCATACCAGTTTTTTGCCGACTTCCTACTTTATTAATTACTTTTTGTGACAGCTTCGATCTTGTTTGGTTTTACAAAAACAACAAATAGTCGAGTCTAGCGGATTCACATGAATATTAGAATCATAACATTTTAAATCCTTGTCCACAACTGAAGACAGCTTTTTGTTTAAAAATACTATATAACTAACTAACTAACTAACTAAACTTCACACCATTTCTCATCAGGGGCAGGAAGAGGGGATAGACTATCACACAACTCTGTCTAGGCACTCATACATGCTCTTCTGTTATTTTGACTCTTGACATGACCTTTCTCGTGTGTCCCCGACTTCTTCTACCATTAACAAGTAATTATGAATTAAAAAGATTATATTATAAGATAATACTGCAAGCACCCTAACCTATTGCAAATGACGTATGAATAATAATTGCCTTCATACATTCGTCGGTCTTTGGTATCTTCTTTGTTCGGCAAATAATGCGGTATGTGTAATGGGCTAATGTATGTATATCAAAAACATTATGCGATTAAAAAACTTGAGAATGTTTTATATTGAAAAAATAAATAAATGTAAAGTGCAGCCCATTCACAATTCGGCCCTGATCTTTATGTGCGCTCACCCCTCCGCTCCGCCGACCAATGTTCCCCGCGCCTATCGTTTAGTGAGCTACACCAGTATTCTTCGAATTTTTACATTCTAAAATTATAAAGCCGACTCTATCCAATCCTCGTTCTATTAATTAATTAATAATAATCGGATTATTTATATGATTGCTTGTAAAATTTATACCCTCCCAACAAATAAATAGGTTCTGTAGCTGTCGCCAGTTCCATTTCCCGTCTCACAGTGGCGGCTCGTGACTTTTGAGTTAGTTAGAGTGCTAAAATTGAAAAATACTATGTTATTGATTGTTGTATTGTTGAAGCCAAAAATGATTTTTTTTTTTTCGAAAATTCAATTTTTTAAATGTAGATTTTTAAGTTTCCAACTGAAAAAATCCACAAATCTCCATACAAAAAAATGAAATTTTGGAAAAAATAAAAACCATTTTCAGCTAAAACAACATATAAGATAAAGTCATATTTTTCAATCTTACCACTCCAGCTCTCTCAAGTCACGAGCCACCACTGCCTTCTCGTATCTGACGCATTGGAGTATTTTGTCAGAATAAAAGGTAATTATGGAATTCTGGGCAAATTAAAACATGAACAGAAAGAAAAATTAACACAAATGTCACATCACACACCACGCATTATATTTAAATTTCCTTAATAATACATTCCATGACAATTGCTGCATGAAAAAACCGAAAAGGGAACTCAAAAATGCTTCAATATTCTTAACAATTAATTTTATTTTTAAACAAATCCCATACCAGTACAAGATTGAAATATGCATTGCCATACTATCACATAAATTTTTTTTTTGTCAATGGTTCAGAATAAATGTGCCTATCGGATGCATTTTTTCACAAATCACCGCCTGGTGTCACACCCCTCTTCCCTCACCTATTATTCCAATCCGCTCACTCAACTCACACACATTTGTATTTCTGTATACTGTACATAGAACATAATATTATGTAATATCATTCACCTGTAAAAAGGCAATTTTAAAGTTATCTGTATTGTTAGCGCCATATTCTAATATTGGTTCGCTAATCCACTGCCAGAGGAGCTGCTCTCATCTCTGTCGGCAAGGAAGGGAACTACATGTCACCCGCGAAGAGCGACCATTAAAATGGAGGGATTTGAATCAAATTACAAACATTACCTTACTCATTGTTTAATGAGCATGCTGATTTTATATTTTAATTTAAACATTCAGAATTTTATTTATCGTTAACAGTATGATGTGAAATACCTGTGTGTTGGTGTCGCTGGCCTTCCCTTGTGAGTCATCCTGCTGGCTGTCTGGGGGGGCGGGTGGACTGGGAGGCGCTGTTACGGGGGCGGGCAGCGGCGCAGCAGGCGCAGGCGGAACGGGCACCGGTGAGGGCGGGGCGGCGATGACAGCCGGCACTGGGGATGCGGGCGCCGGCTCGGGCGCGGCAGCAGAGCTGGACTCCTCGGCCGCCTCGCGGGATGCTGTGTCTTCAGACTCCACGCTGGCGCCACCGTCGCCACGGCTTGCGCGAACGTTGCGGCTAACAGAAAAAAGGATTAATAAAAACATTTCTAAAAAATTTGACCTTTGAAAGAATACGGCTCTTATACCGTTCTTCTAATAAGGTTTTGTAAGAGATCTTTATCTCATTATGTTGTGTGGAGTGTTTCTTACTATTTTTATAACCTGGGTGCATCCCTCTATATTTGATGTGCCAAGGCAAATAACCGCATATTCTATCATAAAATTATATATTGTACATAATATGTAAGATCTATCAAAATATGTATGCTGCTAACGGTGTACCAAAAGATAGAGACTTAAGGCCCTGTTCCATTAACCCTAGGAAAGCCGGACCTTAGGAATTGGTAGTTTGTTTCTGATTGAACTGTAATATTCATTAGTGGAATAACTTACCTCTTTCTCTTCCCCTGCTTTACAGGTGGCGGTGACGGGGATCGCTTTCTCTTATTCTTCTTAGTCTTCACGCTGCTGGTCTCGGAGGAGCTGCCTGACTGCATCATGTCTTCCACTGATAACCTCAGCTTGTGCACCTGGAAATATTATAAAATAAACAATACACACTTATTATAATACACGGTCACTTGTTTTCGTGTTGTCGGTGTCTTTTTGACATATTTTTTAAATTGTATGATTATTTCAATGTCATTTTACTGGTTCTTGTAATGCACATTGCACACTCAAGTAAAATGTTATAAAGTACCCAACATATTAACTCTAGTTTCAGTACTTCCTCCTATAGGGTTAATAATCTTAAATATCTATTGCTTGTAGTAAAAAAATGTATATAATTTAAAGGCACAAAATAGTATGCATCCGCAATACATTAATATCAACGAAATATTAATAAAATGAACACGGAGTCTGTACAACACAGGGTACATCAACACAAATCCAACAGACTTTAACCAGCAATTCCTGAGAATATTTGAAGTATTATTTTATTTATTGATACGGAAACGGTTTACATAGGTCCCGTGAGCACTCAGGCCATAGGCCCATTGTGATATCTCCCATTTTACCTTATTCCTTTGGCAGTAACTCGGTCCATTTTATAAAGTTCACCAGGGTTGTCATTGGATATTATGCTATGTCTCTTGGTTCCACAATTTCTTCCCAGGTAGCTGAGCCTTCTCCCCTGAAGCCGGGGCATTGGCACCATAGGTGAATAGGAGTCACATTTCCTGCGTCTATTGGTATTTTCCACTCTCAACCTCTTGCATGTGTCTCCTGAGGTGGCAGTGTTCCGTTAATAGTCCTACCAGTTCCCTCGGTGAGTTTCTGTCCATATTGAGTAGTTGTCTGGTTCGTCTGGGGTTAGGTCCGTTATGAGTACTTTGGATTGTCTCATTCCAAGTGCCCTCTCGCATTCCTTCCAGTGCTGGGATTTAACCCATCTTTCAATATGTAGTTTTGTGTGGCAAGCTGCCACTCCTACGGCAGGATTGGATCCCTCAAGCGTTGCTTCCGCCCCTTTTCCAGCCCGCTCATTGCCTTCGATACCGTTATCCCCTGGTACCCAGATTAGGGTTATTTTATTGATGGTAGCCAGTTCTTCAAGAATAGTTCTGCATTCCATCACCAGTCTGGAGTCGCATCGGTTACTTTCCAGTGCCATTAGGGCTGCCTGGCTATCAGACCATATGCTTATGTTCTTATTTCTGTACCCGATACGTACATTCTCCTGTGCGCAGGCTAGGGTGGCTTTCATCTCAGCTTAAAACACAGTGCAGTGTATTCCTAGAGGTATACTGAGTTCCCTATTGGACCCCTGCAAAACAGACCACGGCCCCGTCTGTAAACCAGATTTTCATTTGGAGGTTGGACATGGAACCGTGTTCCATTCCTCCCTTATGGGGTACAACTCTCTAAACTGCTGTCCGAAGAAGTATATCTCTCATTCCAGCTGTCAAACTAATTGCCCTCAGTCTTGCTCCGATCTCCATATGACTGTTTTTGGGCAACTCGCCTCTCCATTGACCTTTTCACTGTAACCTATAAGCCGCCGCCATCGCCGCTCCCTCTATTTCAAGGTTTAGTGGGGGTAGGTTCAACAACACTCCCATGGCAAGTATTGGAGTAGTTTGCATGGCTCCCGTGATTCCTCTGCATACAAGTCCCTGTATGTGGTTGAGTGTGACCATCACTGTTTTCAGTGTTGTTCTCCTCCACCAGACCAGGGCTGCACGCATGATCTTTGGTTTTACAACAACTGTGTACAGTCATTGCATCATTCTGGGTTTGAGGCCTCATGTTGTGCCGCAGATTCGCCTAGTTGCCCACATTAGAGCATAGGCCTTTCTACCTACAGTTTGCACCTGGTTTTTCCAGCTGAGTTTGGCATCTAAGATGACTTCAAGGTATTTAACCGCATCAGAGGGTTTAAGCTCCTTTCCATAGAAGGTTGGATTGTTCCATCCCTCTAGTTTTCTTTTGCGTGTAAAGATTATTAGTTCTATCTTGTCTGTCTTGTGCCCCGTCGACCAACTTTCAGGGCTCCCCTTTCAGTGCCCCGTCCCTTATGTCTCTGTCAATCAACCTCTCCATTGTCTTTAGAAGAAAAGAAGTGAGACTGATTGGACGGAATGCGCATGGTTGGTGATAGACGTTTCTCCCAGGTTTAGGTATGAATACTACCCTTGTTTTCCTCCATGGTATGGGTATATACCCGAAAGCACATCATGCCCTCAGGATCTTAGTCACAGGAACTAGGATTGTATCTAAGTCCCTATGTAAAGTGCTGGAAAGATTCCATCCTCTCAAACCTTTGATTGCCCATTTAACTTTGGAGGGAGTAACTATTTTAGCAGCAGTGTCCCCGTCCTTATCTTCCCGTGTAACTCGGAATGGCAGTGGTCCGGTCTCACCTGCTTCCAACTTTTTGTAGCCAGGAAAGTGTTTCTCCAGCAGTACTTCTATCTCCTCTCAATTGTTGGTGAACTGCCCCTGGGTCTTTGCCAAGAATTTTCTGAATTCTTGTACTCTTTCTGGTGTTGCTTGTAAGCATCCCAGTTTCCAGACTTTTTAAACCTGTTGGAGGCTTGTCTTACTAGTTTCCATAGCTCCTGCAGTCCTCTGCTCCACCACGGAGTTTTGTCCTTGGCACTTGTCTTCAAAGTGCATATACATGAATGTATATCT
This sequence comes from Halesus radiatus, assembly GCA_022606495.2. Classification (NCBI taxonomy): domain Eukaryota; kingdom Metazoa; phylum Arthropoda; class Insecta; order Trichoptera; family Limnephilidae; genus Halesus; species Halesus radiatus. Next base: position 14,747 of record JAHDVE020008202.1, read on the forward strand.
ATCATTATTTTATATATTCCTGAATAGGGAAGGGTACTTCCAAAACCGGTTGAGATTATTATATATATTAAATTAAAGCGGTTCAAAACAAATTTATACGTTTATATTATAATTATGACAAGCCACAAAGTAAATGCTTTTTATGAATACTTATATAGTTCTTTGCTTCTGGAATGTAAAAAAAAAAGATATAAATAAAAAAAAAAACAAAAATGCTCAAGTGTTAAGGCATGGCACGCCGATAGCTGACAAAACCGGCGGATTGGACTGGCGGGAGATCTAGGCGTTCGGACTGAACTCCACTTGCCCTTACACATATGTTTCGGAGCACATATTGGACCGAAGTGTGATGTGATCTTCGCTCCGAAGCATACGTATAATGTCTGCTATTGTATCATTGTTCATTTTATATTATTCATAAAAAAAATTGCAAAAACACTGCAGTGACAGAAGGAACAGAGTGGTTTGTCTACAGATCAACAGCACTCCTTCCACACTGCGTCACTTCTACAGAATCAATTCAGTGACGAGTCTTCAATGTCTCACCTTCTTCTTGCCATTCTGATCCACTTCATAGTCCTCCTCGTTCATCCACTCGTTGTACTGAGACAGATCCGTGGCCCACGAGGCTGACACCCTCCAGGGCTCTGTGCGGGTGAAGTGAGTGTCAAAAGAGGGGTTCTCTGGGACATCAACCTGGACAAAACATATTGCTAGTTCACAATAGATAAATAATAAATATTTATCTCATACAGTTCTATTAAATAATATTTTCATTAACCATATTTCAAAGTACTTGAGACTACCATTATGAACAAGCTAAAGATCAACTCAATTTATGTACATATTCGTCTAAGGACTAGGACTGGTAAAAGCAAGCAATGTTGGAATTTCATATAATAATATGAATAAGATCTCTGGTACTTAATTGGGGGATGCAATTCTAAAGTGGTCCAACTCCAAAAATGAGATTTTTTTTATTATTGGTGAAATCTAGTTTCAAACCTCTAAAACTATTTTAATAACAAATATTTTCATCATTTTAGCATCTATTTGCACCTAGATGGTATTATATTGTCGCCCCAAAAACAATGGGACACTTGTGCAATTTTGACATTTAGGAGTTATGAATGTGATTTCTTTTCAATCCGCAAACAGTTAAAATGCGTTGTACTCAAAAGCCATCTTTTGCCTCAAATGCCCTTATGCTTTTGGGTCGACGGTATGTTGTCATACTCTGAACATGTATGAACAGAAAAAATCTTTAGGTCTCATTATCTCTAAACCAACCTTGATGGATTTAGTTCACTTTAGCTGAACAAATTAAGCGATGATATTAAATTTTTACATTTATTATCTGACATGCAAAGATGTACATATTTTTAAAGAATTGGACATATTCTTTCGCACACTTGAAGAAATTGGTTTGTCATCTCTGGTCTAGGACATAACGACGTCTATTAACTACTAAAAATATAACAAAACTCTCACTATCTAAATCTTCATGAAATCATATTTGTGTTACTGGGATAAGAGTAATTGTAATGTACTTTACCTGTGGTTGCTATAGCCAAAACAGCAGAGAAAGAATTAAAAAGAAGAATTAGAAATTATACTAGAGTACTTGGATACATCGTTATTGTCACAGCGCAGTAGGTATAACTATCTCATCAACAGTCATCTTGAAATGCCATTTGTACCTTGTACCTTGATTAAAATAAAATCATATTTTTCCAGCACCTGGAAATGGTCCTACAGTGATATTAGTATGATCATCTATTTGTTCCTTCTGAGATATGGTCAAATATGATATATGGTGAGATGTAGAAAAATTTGTATGATAGGTAACATAAATGGTAACTAATTAAAAGTAATAAAAATGAACTTATAAATAAACAATTAGTTTGCAAAACCACTCTGGTCACGTAGTGCCGTATTTGTCACAAAACATCAAAAGCCGCTGCATCACATTGTGCTATATCTGTCACCAAATCACACATGCTCATAAAACTCATTCCATCTCCTTTTCTATTATGGTCAGACATGATTATTAACAGTTTTAGAAAGAGAGAACGCCAAGCTTTCTCTTTGGATTCAATGATTTACCATAGACGCTCCCGAATATTAAATAATTCTACGAAACAATATTTGGCAATTCAAAAACATTAACGAAAAAAATGTTAAGTGAGAATAACCTTTATAATACGATTATCTAATTAAGGACTAACACCCAAATAAGGCGCTAAATGTCACTTTGCAGGTTGCTAACGCAAGCAATACAACAAATAATGTATCTGTAAATTCTATACGGGCAGTTAGGAAAATGTCTAAGGTTTATCCAATGATGAAAATCCAGAAACTGTAATCTTTTAAATTCTATGAAATACATACAAAATATCTGAAAATATGTGCAGTCTGAAAACCAGTGAAGGCATTTTTGAGAGTTTTACCTAAAATTCCAGTACATATTTCATATAGAAGTTAAAAGCTTATAGTCAAAGAACTTTTGTCATTGGAAACCTTATACATTTTCTTAACTACCCGTACAGAATTTATAAATTATTGTTTGTAGTATTTCTTGCTTTAACAGACAACAATGTGTGTATTTTTGAGTGCCCCCCATAAATGTGTTTTTTAGTTTGGTTTTTTAAAGGTGGTATTTACAGTTTACAAGAAAAAAACATTGATAATCAGTTTAAAAAACTGATCTATGTTTGCGTTCAACATTTTAAGATTTTTAATAGTATATGTCCATTTGTAATATTAAAATCTGAAAGAGTCTTTCATCTGCTTTCAAAAACAGTATTTCATTTTGGGATACGTTTAAAAACAGCAAATCTATTAGAAATTGAATGTCTAGTGGGAATATTACTAAATAAATCTCTAATCTGACAGATTTTCTAATTAACATCATATTATTTTGTCTAGACCCGAGGAGTTAAGAGGTAATTGCAACCTAATTGCATAAGAATTTAGTGAGTTTGTAATACCTCGGGTTTGCCACAGAGCACTTTTTTTTTTAAAGAAAGACAAACCCGAGTTACGAATAACCTGACAATATTTAAAATTATCCTACTACCATCACACTAAGCAGATAATCTTGTTGTTGTGATGGAGGATTTAGCCAGCCGAGGAATTGAACTCGCGAAGCCTGGGTGTGAACCCGACGCGCTACCAACTCAGCTGCTGACCACATTACGTGGACGGTTTCCTCTTTGTCTCCTGAAATATTGAAAAATTCAACATATAGGTAGTTTATATTACATATGTACCTGCAATTCCACATTGATCCAAGAGTCATGGCTGTCGGGCAGGTAGTACCAGTGCATGAGAGTGTAGCGCCCCCTCTTCAGCACGGGGCGGGCAAACTCCTCTTCCAGGGGATCGGCCGAGGGGTAGATTATGTGGGTGGCTTCCTCTTCATCTTCTGCAGGATTCAAATTACAATAGACTTAGTAAAATTTACGTTGAACAATAGGGGCAACGAACGGACTAATTGGCTAGCAAGGAAAGGGGTTGAAACATCACTTGCAGAACCTGAGTCAACTGTAAGGGTGATGGCTTGCCTCATTTAACTCCATATTGAGGAGTAGATCAAAACCCACCATTGGAAAAAATGGAACAAAGCACCGGAAACGAGACTATCTTAACCCTTTCCTTACGGTGGTAGAAAATCCCTCCAGCTCCGGTGCTGTGTACTCAGTGCACAGGGTGCACATTGAGAATTTTGTAATTTTAAAATTACAAGGATAAAAATGAATAGTTAATGTTTATTATTTATGTGAATCATTTTATTAAATGTACATAGATACACATGTACAAGTAAAATATTGTGACTAAGTTCTGAAAATAAGGTCACGCATAAAACGCATGATACGTCTATTACAGCCGGCTACTACTGACGACCGCGCATGGTGCACGGTGAGCGAAACCTCGTACCCCTCTCGTTTAATACCGTACCACTCAGTAAATTATCAACGCACACAGACATGTATATATTGACTATTTTTTTCCAAATTTTTTGACAAAACATTTTTTTCTGTTGCATTCGATAAATACTTGTATATTTTAATTATTTTTTCCAATACATAAACGTATTGCTTAGGAACACCAAAAATATGAACTCTGTCTTTAGTATATTTACAGAAATATTGACATAATTAGAGACATGTCAAATCAATTGACAGCACCGACAAATAAAGGTTAAGTGCTCATTAATGGTCCAAATCCTCAACTAGCTAGATACTAACACAAACATGAATAGAAACTCACTGAGGAGCTAGGGATGATAAAATCTTTATTGTACAGTATAAATTTTGAAAAGCAAAAAACACAGGATCTAGCTTATGGGGTGTATCCTATTTCTTACAAAATCCAAGAAAAAATATTTAAAAACATACGAGTGCATACATATATTCTACTGTCGTAAGTAAAAACACAGTATCATCCTTGGGAGTCTCAAGGAAGATACTGTGTTTTTACTTACCACAGCAGTATTGTATTAAATTGTGAACATTATAAAAAGTAAACACCACAGAGAAAATACAAAAAAGATTAAAAAGATAGAGTAGGACCAATAATTGGACACTGCCACTTTAGAAGACACATGCAGGTGCTAGAAGTGGAAAGCACCAATAGCTGTAGAATTGAAGAGGATTAAGAAACACCGATTCATCCAGCGATATCCCTGCCTTGATGGAAAGAAGGCTATGATGCCTGTGGAGCTATAATGTGGAAGAACCAGGAGATATCATCCAACATCCAATGACAAGCCTGCTCAAGTTTATGGGACTATTTAATGGGACTGCTAAAGGGAATACTATGAAATATGGGAGAGAGCGCAATGGGCCGATATAGGCTTATGGAAGTTTATGGGACTATTTAATGGGACTGCTAAAGGGAATACTATGAAATATGGGAGAGAGCGCAATGGGCCGATATAGGCTTATGGAAGCTATACAGACCTGAATCAATATAATAATTCGAAATATTTAAAAAGTAATTAAATTCTTTACTGGAATACCAGAAAATTTTGTAAAACGGGCAACATACATGGTTTTTTCAAAATGGAAAATCAAGTTTGAATGAGTATGTATAATCTTATTCCTCACCGCAGATTTCCCCCTGGTGTGCCGCGATGATGTCCCTGACCTTGGCAGCTGTGGTGCGATCCACGTCCGGACGCACAAACACGTTGGGCAGACGCAGGCACTCGCTCTCCAGCAGCGAACTCTCCACCTCCATCATCAGCTGGATGTTCAAGTCCTTGCGGGACGGATTCTGTACCGATTACGGGGGTAAAAGAATGGGGTTAGCGGATGTGATTGTTGACTGGAGCATGTCAAATAAGAAGCTTCTTTTTTTCATATATGTCTTGGTAACATCAGTAACAATAGTGTTATGCTATACTAGTCTCACTGGTAGGAGTTTCCGTGTCGAGACAGGCGTATTCAGATGGAATATGCCAAATGAGTTATTATATTACGTCTTGTAGTAGTACTAAATAATAGTGATTTAATTTTGAGTACTTAAAATATGGGTAACGATTAATAAGCCCAAAATTTTGATATGTATTAATACTAGTTTGGTCATCCAATTTTAAGATATTGCCACCGGAATTCATATTCTAGTAGCAAAATATGAGCAGGTAGCTACTCTAAAGAATTTACGTCGTTATTTTGTCTATTAGGTTATATTGTAAAAGAAATAATAGTAACTTAACCTAACCTATTAATAAATGAATTAAAAATTACTTTGTAATCACCACTTTATTAATATATACCAGGGGTGTTAGTTGAAGTTTGCCGGTTTTACTCATAGATGTCGCTAGAGATATGTATACATTTCTATGATTTGACATCTATGTCATATTTTTCTATGGACATTAACCTTCAAAAATACACAAGTTACATTCTGCCAAAATAATAGTGTCATAGTTAGTTACCTCAGTGAATATGTCGAGTTTCATTCCAAGCAAATCGCATTTGCGGCATTCGTTGCTTTTCTTATTTCATCAAAAGAAAAAACAGTTGAAGCTCATCGGTTGCTGGTAGAAACTTATGGTGAACATGCTCCAGTGATTAGAACATGTGAGACATGGTTTCGTCAATTTAAAAGTGGAGATTTCGATTTAACAGACAATGAACATCCTGGTGCAACGAAAAAGTTCGAAGACGAGGAATTGCAGGCGTTATTGGATGAAGACCCAACCCAATCGCAACAACAATTGGCCCAAACACTTAATGTGACCCGAGGAACAATTTGCCAACGTTTAAAAGCCATGGGAAAGATCCAAAGTATGGAAAATGGGTACCACACCAAATGAACGAGACAAATCGAAAAAACCGCCAAACCGCCTCATACAGCTAAAGTAGTGAAGAACACTCTCAAGGCATTGAATTGGGAAATATTATCGCACCCGCCGTACTCTCCAGACCTTGCCCCGTCCCGGATATGGAGGTGACCAATTGTTAAAAGCAAATTCCATGTCTTATCTCGATACCAAACCAAAAAAAAAACACCTACCCGTAGAACTAATTAATCGTATAATATAACTAACTGTAAAAATACCTAACTGTAGAACCGAGTGAATCACGTAGTTAAATAATGTTAATTGGTTCATCATGAAATATGTCATTTATTCGATTGTGTTAGCGTTTCATCAGTTGCTGCGTACAGACTCTCCGAGGCGAGGGCGAGATGTGCATTCACGGTAGGAATCCTCATTCCCCATTGTTCTAGGTATGGTAATCCAATTCAGGTATTAGGTCTCTAAGGCGAGTGCCGATATCAGTTAATGTAAGCCGAATAATAGTATTTATATTGTGAAGAATAGTTCGGAGTGCGGGAGATATGAAATATAAATTCAAGATAGTAAATTGTATCAGTCATTTAAAAACAACAGAAAGCAGCACCCCAAAGTCTAAAAGAACCAAAAGTTACCACACAAACCTGGATCACGTCCTGATGACCGAAAAAAAAATTACACAACGTGCGAGGGACGGATCCAAATAAACGAGGAAGAGGAAGGTCGGCTTGCTAAGAAATATTTAATTGATCAGGTGATTAATTAAACATATTTTAATCTTTTTAGAATCTAGGCAGAATCTAAGCGGAATCGGAGGAGAGCAGCGCGACCGTCGCAAACATTCGACAGGAAGTACAATTCAAGAGAAAAATACTATCGTTAGGGAGGGGGGGGGATCTATTACAGTGATCTATTACCTTTTCGCATCGATGAGACACTCACTCGCAGAGCACAGCGCTTCGCCAATTTTGAAAAAGTCGAAAAATGGCTCGTCGAATGGTTTGCCTCGAAAGAGAAATTTTTTTTTTGGAATGGTATCCATGATTTGCCTCAAAGATGGGAAAAATGTATAGAATCCGATGGTCAATACTTTGAATTAAAAAAATTTGAGATTCCCTTGAGAATTAAGCGTTTTCTTTATTGAAAAAACCGGCAAACTTCAACTAACACCCCTGGTACATATCGACATGTTTCGAAAGCGATGCTTTTCTCATCAGGAATATACAGAATACTTATATCGCTTTCGAAACATGTTAATATGTATATATTAATAAAGTGGTGATTACAAAATAATTTTTAATTAATTTATTAATAATAATGCCACAAAGTGAATACCAATCCTTTGAAGAAATTATAACCTATTAACAAATAATTGTGATAATCACATTGTGATCATTCGTCGCAGGAAAGCAATATTGCTGTAACAGCCAAGGTCATGTAAAAAACACGCGGGACTATGAGGCTTATTACATCAATTAAAAAATGTAATATTGACAAAACGAAGAGTTTTTCCAAAGTCGTACAGGTCTTATTTTTCATTGCAGTCACGGGACCCAGATAAAAAAAAACCCTGTGGAATGGTGTATACGGAACGTTTTCATAGGTAGTAGTGGTTACAGCAGTATTGCTTTCCTGCGACGAATATTCTGGCATAAAAAAAATTGATTTATTTTGTATTGCGTTAGTTTATGTACAGTTGCATTTGGGGTCTCATTTACTATTTTTAGAATATAAATATTATTTGGGTGACTAATTACTTTAATTGCCGTAAACAATTTGATGACCAAAAAATACTTTGATGTTAATTTTAATATTTTGAATAAAGTAGTTTTTCCACATTTGATACGTGCTTACTTCTTAAAAATGTTCACATAGATAAAACCTGTGTAACTATACGAATATAAAAACTGAATATGTGTGCTTGTATAAAAAAGCTTTTACACTAGTGTGTATTAAATTTGGGTGATGAAATTTTAAAACGAGAAAAGCTATAAAAATAATATGTATTGATTACGTTCAATTTTATTATTTTTTTTTTGGATGTGGCAAATAAATGTTGTGTATTAATTTTTTTTATGTATTTTATGATGTGCTATATTTATTTACTGCTATTGACAGTAATAATGTGCTATAAAAATCAATTATTTTAATATCCATTCATACAAAAGCGTGAAAAGTGACCCCATAGTTTAAATGTAGGAACCTTAAGCAAAACATATTACAAAGGCGGACTTGTATTATTCCCTATTAACAAAAATTAATTTGATATTATTACCATTGGGCACACTCTTATAAAAATATGTTATATTCAAATGTATTAATTTTACAAACCCCCTTTTTATCTCAATCCTGGAGGGATCTGCTAATCATTTATTTTATTTATAATTATTACATAAATTAGTTTCTAGTTAATCAAACAAAATGCACTATACCAGATGGAGTTATCACAGGGTGTTTGTTAGCACAAAACAAAATACTATTAACACGAGTTATTAAAATCACTTACTGGGGCTCAAGCAATGGAGATTCTGTGGTTACCTTTTAATTCTGTTCAGGGGACAAAACAAACAATGCCTGGATATGAAATGGATAAAGCATCGGAAAAGTTGACAGGAAAATAGAATTTATACAAAAATAGCCAGAAATCTATTTTCATAATATAAAACTAAAGTTATCGTGACTTTGGCTTCCATTTCCATTTGTTTAACTGTGAAAATAACAAGTGTCAACTTTTCCTGATAGCAAAGAGTTTGGTAGTAACAAATTGTTAACCTTGTTAAAGCTCAACATGAGATATGGCAGACGAGTTTTTTTATAATTTCTCAAAAATATTCCTAATCTGAAAAACATTAAATTTTTGTTATTTTCTTTGAAAACATTGTTATATATAATTGTTTATGTAATATGGACCTATTGTAATCTAGTCATGTTGGACTAGTCTTGTTCAAATATTAATACTGGTCTTAATGAAATCTAGGTCAAAATGTTGAATGATAGTCATGATAGAATCTAATTTGTTATCGCTACTAGCCATGTTGTGATCTAGTACTTAATTTAGCATTATGAAATCTATTTAAAATGTAAAAAGTTCAATTTATATATCCCTTTAAGGACAGTCCAACATGATCATGCACACTCAAATAAAAAATTCCCGCGCTTCGCTGAACCGTACGTACGTACAGTTGCAGCCCAAGCGTCACAATCGTGCAGGGATAGTATTTAACCTTGAGGATAGCTAGTATTTTTTCTATTATTTTTCACGCATGCCTTTTGGGGTCCTATTCCAAGATCAATGCAAAAAAAAAATCAGGCCTGAAAGGGATGTAATGTTAAAAGTCATTCCAGAATCTAGAATGATATCAATACTAGTCATGTTGGAATCTAAAAGTTTAAACCTAGTAATGTTGGAATCTAGCATTGTTGGTATCTGGGCATGTTGTAATGTAGTCATGTTGGAATCTAAAAGTTTAAACCTAGTAATGTTGGAATCTAGCATTGTTGGTATCTGGGCATGTTGTAATGTAGTCATGTTGGAATCTAAAAGTTTAAACCTAGTAATGTTGGAATCTAGCATTGTTGGTATCTAGGGATGTTGTAATGTAGTCATGTTGGGTTCCAGTCATGTTGGGATCTAGTAATGGTATGGTCTAGTCATGTTGGAATATAGTCATTTTGGGATCAAGTTGTGTTAGAATATGGTCATGTTGAAAGTTATTAAATTTGGAATCTAGTAACATTGGAAACTAGTAACATTGGGATCTGGTAATGTTAGGTTCTAATAATGTTGGAATCTAGTCATTTTGGAATCTATTTATATTGCAATGTAAGCATGCTGAATCTGCCATATCCCATGTTTAGTAAGCGCGGCACTGGCTGCCTGGGCGGAGGGTGTGGTTGGTTGGTGCGATGGTAGTGAAGAAGAGGCGACACGAACACTCGGGATGCATACCTTACCAACCTGGAAATCGAACTTGCGCCACCTCTGCTCCGCTTTGTAGCGGAACATGGTGGCGAGAATCTGACACATGGCACCCCCTGGCTTCATGTCCAGGAAACACTTTATCTGCAACAAACAAAAAGGACATTCAAATTATGAAGCGAAAAAGAACAATCCAATGACCCTGCATTGTTAATCATTTAATCCCGATCAGTTATTGAAATTATTTTGGGCCAAGATACCCATTATTATGATAAATAAATAAGATTCCGATGAGAAAGTTTAAAAATATTGCCAGCCATAACACAAGATGCGTAACAGACGAAAAAAACTCCTAAAATGTTAACCAACCCAAATTTCGTAAAAATATTATAACGGAAAATTAAAAACACTCTTATGCATAGTTTATTACTTACAAGGATTTAAGTTAATTGGTAGATAACAAGTTTTACAAAATAAAAATAAATCTTTTATTTGAATAACACATCTTCTAATAATATAAATTGAAATGTGTGATACGTAAATGAATTAAAATAAAAGAAGAATGTTCTACAGCAAATAAAACAATTCAATAATCAACAATAAGTAAATCAGTTTCTAGATTTCCAAGTAATATTAAATTTTCCTTATGATGATTGATTTGCATAATGATGATTGAAGAAAAGTGCAATTTATTTCATGACCTGTCAACTTATGACTAGGCGAATATCAAAACCGGAAATTCCTGTTATATATATTTTTAAATAATTATGTATAATAAACCATGAGTTAAAGATTTTTTGCAATTGAAAAGATTGTTTAGACCCCCATTTAACCCTCTCACGTGTGATAAGATAAGGCCCGATTTTTACAAATGCTTACGGGCCAAGAAGTTGCAATATTTGAAGTGGCAGATGTCAAAAAATTAAAAATGGGATTCATGGCAGATTTTATGACGAGGGAGTCTAATATGACAGGGTTTCAGAAAACATATTGATGCCTCAGTTCCAAAGTGTGACAACCCAAAAAGCATTGAGATAATTAGGAAACAGGGTTTGGGCAGGTTTAACCTTCTACTGTACCTCTAGTAATTGTAAATTTTAATGAAAATCTAGGATTTCTAAAAATACATTATATTTATAACATCATTAACTTTTTTTTTTTAAATATTAATGAGTTTTTATTTCACAGGATTTTCGTAGTTGTTTGCATCTAAAATAATTGGGATATTTCTGATTTAGTGTATGATGGTTATTTAGAACTATTGGTATAGTATAAAACAGAAATTTAAAAATATATATATATATATATTATTCTAAAGAATAATAACCACTGTCATTCTAAAATAACTACAGATTACCACTTGTTACATTTTGGAACTGGTAGATATCGGTATTCTAAGCATTTCCTCGTACTTAACTCAAACTGCATATTTTGAGTTGTTACACTTTGGAATAGTGGTGGGCGAAGCGGCTCGGTTTAGTGAGCCGGATCACTAAATCAGCTCTTTGTAGTCTACCGGTTCGGTGATCCGGCTCGATTGAACGACGGTTCGCATCCCCCCGCACTATGCTCTGTACCTAGCTCCCTTGACCCTCCAAAAGACGTCCTTAAGACGCTCTTATACAATAATTTTTTCGTCCAGTTTTCATGTGGATTGTCTTTACAGAGAGCAGATTTAGTGATCCGGCTCACTAAACCGAGCCGCTTCACCCACCACTATTTTGGAACCGAGGCATCGATAAATAAATACATAAATATATATATATATATTTTTTTTTTTATATTTGACTTCCAACTATAGTTTTAATAATAATAATAATTGGATGATTTGTATAGCGCCGTTTTTGTGAAAAATCACCCCAAGGGCGCTGTTTATTGACAGTTTGATATTTAAAAGTAGACAGAAATTGATGGCGCTGCGATCGTTTAAAGGCTTTTATATTACAACACTGGGGTGGCTCATAGGAAATTAAAGTAAGCACAATGGTCCAAATGCATATTTTTTACTTTAGCCAAACGGTCTTCAGAAATTAATAGTAGCACTTTCCGAAAAGAGATGATTCTACATCATATTCTAAGACAATTTTATATTTCAACTTTTTTTGAATTATTTAACGTTTTGCAAATATAATTTACATGGAAATGCGATTTTTTTGTACTTCTGAAATGTATGTACCAAAATACCCATTTATTAGATATTAAATAAAAATTAAAGTAAATCTAATTCACAGATAATTTTTTTTTATTGTTTCTTTAAAACGAACTGTCAAATTCGAACGTAATTTTTTTTTATGTGTGGAACAAATTTCAAAGAAAAATTGCGTAGCTTGGTGGTGCCATAGTAAATAAATAAATAAATGTTCCACTTTATTAAAGGTCTACATTTTATTGCCAAACTATAGTTGACATTTCGCTATAAATAATAGCCAATATTTTTATTACTAGTTTTCGAAATTTCTAAAAACAATATTGCGTCTCTAGAAGGGCTAATTTATAGAACCGTCCATATATTATAATTACTGTCGTGCTATTTCGCAAAATAGTCTGTGACTGAAGCGGCGTTATTGAAAAACCTCTTGTAAATCGAATAACTAATAATTAATACCGTTTGCCGGTAAATGCATAGTCATTATGAATGTATTTATGAATAAGCTGACGTCTCGTGTTTCGCAAAAATTAGTTTCGCAGGCTTATTCAAAGACGCGGCGATAGAAAAGGTAATTATCATAAGAACTACAACTGACGTCCGGCAGAAGTCACGTATTTTTAATACGATATTGAGACATTGTCATTCATTCATTCATTCATTCATTTAGTTCGTCAATAAATACTGCATCAAGTTCTAATAAAATATTTTTTAAAAACAAATGGATGTTTCCAATACAAGCGATTTTGTTAATACATATATCAGCCAAAAACGGCCTGTGTTCGTGTTCATTGCATTAGCGGACATTACACGCACGCTTAGAATTCGAGATCTCACCATACTTCATTCCAATACGTCCGCCGAAACGTGCTTGTAAAGGCAGCGACCTGCAGGCCGAACGCCCAGATCCCCATCAGTCCGACTCGTATGTTTTTTCTCAGCGATCGGCGTGCTATTCCCTTAAACGTAAGCGTTTGAACGCGCGCCGCGCATTTGTTTTTTTTATGTTTATGGTTTTTCACCGACTGCTGACGGAAAATCAATAGGTACTTAAAAATCAGTATTAATTAATTTTTTAACGAAACATTGCAAATAAACTATCTAAATTTGCACTGTTCATACGTAAGTAATTTATAATCTTCGTTAATATGACATACGACGTTATTATTGTAATTGGTAAATGGACATAGAGATGTCTGTCTTATGATGTCTATGGTCAAAGCCGTGCGACGTATCATTCTCCGATCTCTGAGAAATCCCTTTACACGTACACTTCCGCGTGAAGATAAGTCGATCAACGGATCGGCCAGCGCGCCGAAGTGTGGTGACTTTTTTACCCAAAATAACGCAACGTTTCGGCCGGCAGGTCGATCTGACGTATCGGCGCGCAGATCGGCCGGCGCTTTGGAGCGAAGATCTAGAAACGCGGGCGGAAGCGTACGTGTGGGAGACGCTCTTTGTTTAAAATGTTTTGTTAAACAACTAGACCCAATAAAACCTCAGATCCATAGATCTGAGAGAAAAACTATCCGAAAACGTAATTGAACGCAGAATGGATTATTTAGAATTTTTACGACTTCAATCCATAATATTTTACATAAATTTTATAACCGGTAGTCAATACTCAATTTCGCTCGAATTTAAACTTACAGTCTGATGTTTTATAGGGGACAGATGTTGTATAGGGGACAGCGCGCTGCGATCGTTTAAAACGTTTTAAATGACAACACAAAGATGGCTCATATTAAGATTATTTTATGTTTATAAAGGGACAATGGTCCAAATGGATGTTTTTTACTTTCACCAAACGGAATTCAGAAATCAGTGGTAAATTCTTTGCGAAATGAGATGATTCTACTTCACACGTTAAGACAATTTTATTTTTAAACTATTTTATTATTTAACGCTTTGTACGGAAGAATAACTACCTAGTACACGGAAAAGGCATTTTTTGTTTTCTTAAATTAATGTATCGAAATAACCAATAAATTTTAAATAAATATTAAATTTAAAAAAAAAATTCAAATTAACAAATCAAATATATAAATTTAAAAAATTACGATGTTTTGCATTGCTTCTTTAAAAATAACAGTCAAATTCGAATGTGAAAAAATTTTAACGTTAGGAACAAAAATTCAAAAACATAATTAGCAATTTGGTATTGCCATAGTAATGAAAAAATGTTGTTCCAATTAATTAAATGCCTACATTTTATTGCCAAGCTATAAACACTCCTTTCGATTTCTTTTCTTCTTATTGAAGAATTGAAAAATACAATCAACAATGTGACGAATTGCCTATTTTTTACAGTAACGTGAACATTTAAGCTCCCCTCATTTAATCTCATGATGAAAATGATGTGAGGGTTCTTAAAATAATATATGCGTTGATCTAGAAATTCCTGACAGAAAAAGCTGTCCTAATTTCATGACACCGCCGCTCACGGGATATAAAATAAAGCAAAATGGCATTACAGACATTACACAAAAGTGTTCGTTTCTGGCTTCATTCAACAGAACGACACTCGATTGATTTTTTCTAGTCGAGAACTTGTCATATACTTAGAAATTATGGTCAGTAGTTGGCAATTTTTTTTCCAAAAACTGCGTAAACTTTACGGACGGGCGCTTGCCATAACTCTGCCGCCAACAAAATAAAGTGCTGCGTGAAGAAATGGGATTTACAATGAAAACGAATCGGAATTACAGTAATAGCATTGGCGCAATCGGATACATAGTTCGCAATCTTGCAAATGTCCGGCGGGCTTGTCCGTGGAAGATTTCTGAGTAGGTACTCCTATATAAGCAGGTGATTCGCTCCGGCCGCACTCAGTCAATCAGTGATTACCTGCCGACATGTTACGTTGGCTTGTTTTGGGACTCGCGTTGGGCGCCTCTGCGCAACCACCTCCCGCCAAATACGAACAGGTAAAATACTGAATTAGTAATATACATATCCAATTTTATCTGTGGTTTCCATTTTGGGGTGAATAATATATCCCGTCTTGTCTGTGTCTTGTCATTTCGGGGTGAATTTGAAAATTGGAACGATGAAAACAAAACAACGATGAAATTTCAAAACAATGTTCCGAATCTTACAGTTATGCTGTTGTGACCACTACGGATCAGCGAGCATTTTTGTGTAAATTGTTTCTCGAGCTGATAGTTGGTTTTTTGTCGCTGTCTGTTTAATTCGGGTATTGAATAATCTGTGTTAGTTGGCTAAAACCATTTTAAAAAGTGATGTGAAAGTGAAGCTAAATAAATTAAACACGAAAAAAAATTACAATCTGGCGTGACATGGCCGGTGTGAAATAATAAGGAAATCGTGTTTGAAACAAATTGAAAACAAGTTTAATGTGAAGAACTTTACGATCGGTTTCTGAGCAAAAAAGATTTGCGAGAGATAAAAAGTTTAAATTGTTATTCCAACCTTGTGACTTATAACAATCATTGAGTAATTCAAAACAAAACATCTGAAGATTGCAAAATTGCACCGTTTAACGAGGGATATTGTTCGACGAGCGTTAAATTTACATACTTAAACATATTCATAATAACTACCTAAAAAAGCAGTTCTTCTCGTTTATTTTGAATGCTATGAAAGGCCAAGAGCATTATTTGAGAGGAATTACAACATCTCGACTGATTAAGATAATTCGACAACAAGTCAATCTAATCTATTGTTAGCCAATACCGGCTTTATATAACGGGTCACATACATAGGGGTAGACGACGTTTTGTTATTCGATCGAAAGATTAATAATGATGTGTATACAAAAAAGGTATTACAGGACAGCTATAACCCGAATACGTTTCATTATTGTATATGGTAGGTAGGTATTATGTGGACAATTTTATAGACGTTATTAAATTTTATAATGCAAAATTACGTATTTATTTTAAATTAGTGTCCGTAAGTTTTGCTTGCTTTAGTTAACAAATTAAATTTAAAAAAAAAAGTTTATATAGTTTTAATCAAATACTTAATTTCGTAATAAGTAGAACTACGAATTTAATAAGCACGAAACATCATCTGTCAAACGGAACCACAAATAAAAAGCGGAATTTAATAACAATGACGAAATCCAAAATGTTATTCGGTATTCAATAAAAATCAGTATCTACAAGAAAGTGTATTTTGAAAATCTCAATTGATTACAATGCAAAAGACATAAACATAATATTACGCAACACAGTACTGTATGTTTAACTCCAATCTCAATAGAAATAAGGGTCAATGGAAATGCTTTCAACGAATACAGCACAGCGTAGGGATATTTTAGGTAAGGGCAACCTAACAGGCGTTCCACTACAATCCTATTCTCAAGAGGGAGTGAAGAACCTAGACGCGTTTTGAAAATATGAGGCATTGTTGTAAAACAGATTACATTCATAGGCCAAAGGTACGCTAATCAGCCACCAAGGGAGTAACTGTTTATTTCTTTAAACCGGCAAAAAAGGTTTTGTACCACTTGTTTAAATTTTTTAATTGGATTAATCGCGTTTTTTTTTTCGACACTCAGTGAGAAAATTCCGATAACCCGGGGATATTGAATAATAACATTATTTTGCAAAAACAATAAATTAAATGGTGACATAATACAGCGCGATAAATGTGATTGATTTATTGATTACTTTGTCCAAGTATTACGTAAACTTAGATAAACAAAGGATTTGTATTGAAATTAAACACTTAAATTATCATATTAGATTAAAAATATAAAGGGAGTTGAAAACATGATGTAAATCGAGAATATTTGCCGACAGATAAAATAACAATAACATAAAATTCTTATTAAATCGTTAAATTAAATAAGACAACTTATTTATTTGTTAATTATTGACTATTTGCGTATATCAAATTAAGAAAAAAGAAAACAATAGTAAAAACTGAACTGCGGTTGTGATCTTACTTCTATTTCACGATAAGCTGTAACCATTATAAGTCATTGGCCAACCTAATTGAGAGCCCTGCCATCGTCGCCACTATTAAATTAAATGTACCGACGAGGAATACAAGACAAAATGTATCATTTTTCTGCAACGCACGTACACACCCAACTATCAGTATCACTCACAAACCAACAAGATGCATAATCTGGACAAGTGCCAGAGTGGAAGATACTCTCAGTATCGCCCTGGTGAAAGACCACCATTCAGAATTGAAACGTTGCTTGAAATGGCTTTTAGCAGTGTTTGGCGACCAGATCTGAATAGTCAGGTATTTCCCCACCTTCCTCTTCCCCTTCCCAATACCTTCAGCCTCACAACATTCCCCAATTGGGGAAGCCATAGTCTCACTGGCTCCAGACGTTTGGGAACAGTTGGGACTCTTGTGCGGTATTCATGTAAAAAAAAAAAACAAGTTTGGAGGTATTGTTGATATATTTGCTGACTCCATTTATAAAATAAAGCGTCGTCTATACCAGCAGTTTGATGAATCCTACAATTAATTAACGTAGCGTGGATAATGTAGCGTTAATGATTTGTGTTACATTGTTTTAGTTTTCTGTTTAATGCTACTGTTAAACTTTAAAAAAATATATATTTAACATTACTCTATATACTTATAATTTTCGATAGCTTATTATATTATGTTCTAAAAATCCATGTAAAAGCCCGGATGGGCGTATAATCAAATAAATAAATAAGCAAAAAAAAATTCGCATGAATTATTTCCTTTGCTTTAATTTTGACAACTAGAAGTCACTTAAGTTACTTGGAAACCAGTGTAAAGGGAGCAAAAAATTTTGGTTGATATTTTTTAACCCGTTTTTTTTTCCAATTCCCCAATTTTGTAAAAAAGCGATAACATCCTTCCTAAGAGTTATAGCTTTTCTCCAAAGCGAGAAAGAATTTTACTTTTTCGGGTGTAAAAATACCAAACAAGCACCTTTATTCTGGAAAATTTCAAAATCAGAAGAAAAGTATTGACTCGTAACTGTAAGATGGCAAGAAAAAGGCGAGAGGAAATCAATGTTAGAAGCAGAATTTCGAAGGAGAATTTCTTTTGTACGTTTTCAAGACTAACATACTGCAATATCTAAGAAAATAACATAGGTACGTATATTTTACACAGAACAGTTTTTTCTTTGGCATGTTGTTCTGTTTGTCAACTGTTCCGGGATGGTTAGATTGCCCTGATGACAGTCAACCAGTATTATTTGGTTTGGTCAGGTTTCAGGCCCCGTGGAGCACGGAGAGGGCCCTCACTGGAGTGACTGCCACCAAGCCCTGTTTTGGGTGGACATTCCCAGCGGAGACGTGTGGAAACTACACCCTGAATCCGGCAACATCACCAAGTGTCATATCGGTAAGCACCAAGTGTGGATATGGATGTGGAATAATAAGCAAACGAATTATTCTAGCGGAACTGATAAGTGATCAACGCAACAACTGGGGTCTATATTATAGATTGCAGAGGCATATCTTGGATTTGCTGTTACGAAATACTTGATAGACACAATATTGTGGTTTCGTATTTAAACTACAGAATAATAATATGCAGTTATAAGTTTTATTATAAATTTCTCACAATTTATTAAATAAATGTGTGTTTATTCCCTCTCTAAACAATCAGACCGAGCGTCGAGTGGCGAGGCTTATAACTGTTACCGCTAGTTACAGTATGTTGCCATCTCAATGTATGGGAAATGTCAGGAGCTGGGGGTGTTGTCATATTTGTGCGGTATTTGCTGGTATCCATTAATTTGTCTCTGGTGTAGGCGGCGACGTTACCGTGATCGTGCCCGTCAAGGACCAGCCCGACGTGTTTGTGGTCGGCATCAACGACGAGCTGCAGCTGCTGACGTGGGACGGCGGTAACCACTCCACCACGGCGCTGCGGCCGCTGGCCAGCGTGGCGCCGCAGCCGAAGGGCGCGCGCCTCAACGACGGCAAGGCGGACAGCAAGGGCAGGATGTGGGTCGGTAAGTACCAGTACTACAGCTGAACACTGAACAACCGCAAACTTCAACATACTCGTATCCCTTTCCCATTACTCCCACAAAAAGATCATCGGGGTTGCAAAACTGACGATCGTAACCACAAATAATAGAACAGGGAGATATAGAATGGAAGCATGCCGACTATCAAAGCGGCGGAGCTAATTAAATTTATACACGTATAAACAAAGGCGGGGCGCCGCTGTGCGATTAGCAGTAGTATGTTGGCGACACTTGTGCGCTGTTTCATACTAATAATCGTTCATGACCCATCCCTTATTTATTTTATTATAGTAATAATAACAAATAGCCAACTTTTCTACAGCGCCATTTAGGGATTAAAATCACCTCAAGGGCGCTTTACATTTTGCTAAAGTTTGTAGGCCCTTTTAAAAGATGTTTGCATTCAATCGTGTTTAATTCGTAGAACTTTTAAAGGTGCCTCTAAAATCACGAAAAATCTATTCCTTTAATGGGCGATATTGCATAAGATAAAACAAAAATAAATAAAATACTTCTCATCCGTAGTAGATATTTACTAAACCTCTAATTAAAAAAATAGATCATTCCGTTTGAGTGGGTATTTTGGCCTCAAATCTAAAATTCGGAAACAGGCACCGCAGCCGTTCCCCTTAAGAAATACAAGTCGATATAATAGATGTGTTTTGAAGTGAGGAGGAAACGGTAGATAGGACCACAATTTAGTTGCTGTGTAAATAATCTTGTATGTAATAAAAGATTTGATCGCATAGCGTTTTTTTCTAGATCAAGGCGAGATTCTATTCTGCAAACTGGAATAAAGGTCGACGAACGCTATTGCATATATTATTTAATTTCAATAGATAAAACGGATCGGGTATTTGGTTAAAATTTGTTGCAAAGCTGTACAAAACAATCGTTGTGTCGTGTGTTGTTTTATTGTGTTCAAGTTCAATTTGTATATAAATATAAAAATAAAAACCTGCATTCCAAATTGAAAATAATTTGGAAACGGGAATGATAACCATCTTAAGGACCTTTAGTCAAATTTAAATAATATTACATACATTACATATAGGGAAACTTTACAGTGAACTTTAACCATTAAACTTTAACCAGTAAAATAACCGTCAATTTACTCAGAAATTAATTAGAGCAATGGTAATGAAAATGAGAACATTTTATGAGTTTCATTACGGGTACCTACGTAGAAATAATATAAATGGATCGTCTGTTAGTGGCCTCACCACAGTTTGATAATGCCTTCGGAAGGCGAAACAGCTATCACGTGTAATAATAATTACCTAGCAGAACTTTTTTTTAGAAATAAACCTTTTTTTTAATTAAATACACTAAATATAATTTACACTAAATGAATAGATTAAATATATTGTTTAACAAGCCAGACTGCTAATACAGAACAGGCTGACCTGCTCACTTTCAACAGACCGGCCGTCTTCTCTACCTGTTCCCATATAAATATATCATCATCCCATCATCTTTCCAGGCACAATTGGCCCCGAGGTGAACGAAGTGGTGACTGAGAACCAGGCCACCTTCTACAGGGTGGCTTGCGAGGGAGACACCTTGCCCAGGGTGACACAGGAGGTGGCCAACGTGTCCGTGTCCAACGGGCTGGCCTGGTCCGCTGACGGGGCCATCATGTATTACGTAGACTCCCCGACCAGAAAGATCGATGCCTTCGACTTTGAGGCAGTGAACGGAACTATCAGTAAGTTATTTTTACATGTCGCTTTGAAAACACAAACGAAATCTCAGCAAATGTCGCAAATAACATCAGATGAAAAATTAAATAAAATTATCCTTAAAATATGATTAGATATAGTTTGGACGTTTTGGGTTCAATCGGTTGAAATAACGCGTGTCGGTTTGCGTGAAAATAATATAGGTTAGTTATAATGTTATAAATAATACAATACATACATGCTTTCGAGCGGAAATATAAAATTTGTCCGCAATCGTTTTGCCACGGATGCATTTTTTTACAAATAAATAATGTGAGATGTGCGATTTTAAGAATTTATTTACTTGCTTGTTGCACAACGACATAAATCATGCCAGTCTCATCAATCAGGAAATGTATCAGAAAGAGGAAAATGCGAATTAGTTGACAATGCAACTACTGCGGAAGCGTAAATTTTCGAAAAAAAAAATTATTGCTTGTTTAGTAAAGTAACCTTCGTGTCTAATTCTTGCGAAAAATTGCATTAAAATACGGATAAAACACGAGGTTTTGTAAGCGGGACGAATAAATTCTAATTCTAACGGTATACCTATTCATGAATGAACACAAAAGGTTTTGTAAGTTCGACTTCTAATCCTAACGATATTCATGAATAAGAGATCACTGCCAATCAAGTCACGCTTCGGCCTCAATTCTCGACAGATACCATCGTGTTTATTAAATTTATATTATGATTATCTCTAGTACTAACACCCAGTCCCTTTCAATGCAAACGGCATTCAACCTTAAACGGGAAAAAGTCAAATGGAAAAAATACAGTGATAATAAATTGTTGCATCGGTAGTGAAGCCGTTCTACTTGGAGGGACACGCGACTAGAGCAAAATCACGGACCGCTGTTCTTTAGTGGTGAACGATTATTTCGTCTTCAATGAACCGCTCGAACTATGAGAATTGTATCGAATCTCACGAGGTCTCTGGAGTAGTAGATTTTGAAGTATGCATCGTTGAGAATTTAAGGACAGGGCCGTAATTAATCAAAGGACGATTTAGCGAGGCGTGACTGATTCGCGTTGAGGTAGGGTGGTACCGCATTGTATAGCGAAAAACGCCGAATTCAACAGAAAAATCTGTTCACTTTTTTGGTGGAACAACGTAGTGGTGGCAGCTCGTGACTATTGGGTGAGCTAGAGTGCCAAGATTGAAAAATACGACGTTATTGATGTTGTTGAAGCCGAAAATAAAAAAAATTCAAAATTGAAAAATAAAAATCATTTTCGGCTTCAACAACATCAATAACGTATTATTAAATCTTAGCACCTTAGCTCACTCAATAGTCACGAGCCGCCACTTAGTTGCCATTTTACGCGAATCCAGAAAACTTGGTTTTTGCAATACAATAGTAAAATGTTTTCGATACAACAGTATTCTGGGCATGGGGCTCTACTTTGTAATGTAGCGAATAAAAATAATATGCAATACACATACCATAATATATTATTTGGGAAAATAAGAAGAAATACTTTTTACATTGAATTTTAAATCTAGTCAAGAAGCAATGGCTCATATTTTCGAGCGTTTTGATGATTACATACATATATTTTAAAATAAGGATAAATATATGTCTTTGACGTATATATATCGTCGCCCCAAAGCAACAGCGGGATAAATCTTGAAAAAACTGTTCCAAGATATGGGATATTTTAGGAGTGAATGAATTCTAGCACAAATAAATGAACTAAAATAGAATAAGAAGAAACCTTTTAATGTTAATATGCTGAAAAAATTCTTAGATATTACCTAAAAATTAATATTAATATGAAAAGCTATACTGATAAAGCATATGCATTAAATTGTTCAAAGTGAAAAATACAAATATTTTTATTCAGGTAATCGCCGCACAGTGTTTGACCTGGCAGCACATAACATCTCCGGAGTGCCTGATGGTATGACCATAGATGCTGATGACAACCTGTGGGTGGCGGTCTACGCAGGAGGCATGGTGAGAACTAAACCTACATTTATATCCATTGTGCAAATAGCTTCACTAATAATGGTAACATTAGCATTAGCCATAGAGTTCGAGTATTGACCTTTCTCTTCTAGTGATATAATCAATAACAATAATAAATTGCATAATGCTTTGTTCGAGTACCATATTGTATTCTCAGGGTATTGTTCATTACTGTGAGTCATTATGTACCAGTTATTTTTATAATGGTAAGGTTAATGAATTAATGACATCAAGAAGGTGTGAATGATGGAAACATTTGGGAGCATAACATAAAGAAGCTACTATAACTCTTGCACAATTAGGCTGATGATGCTGATGAAATAGGCATTATGTTCACACATACATTGTCGTTTATGTGTAGATCAGTAAGTTATAGTCATGTAAGCCATTATGACCGCTCGAATCCATGGGAAACCAGATAGCACGAAAGCTTTTAGGAGATTTTAAATTAATCTATAGAAGATAATTTTGGTTTTATTAAATTTGGTTTCAGTACATTTCTTTTTCTATTTACATGAGAAAAAATTATAAGGCTAATAAAGACAATTCAGGATGTTTTTCATGGTCCTCCTCACTAGGAGTTCTTGTGCCGAGGCAGACTAGGTTTTATTTAAAAATTGATTGTTTTATTTCAATTTCAATTCTAAAGGATTGTTCGATGTCTGTCTCACTGGGAAAATTCCTGTGTCGAGACAGACTTTGGATAATATAATATAATTAAATTAAATAAATAAATACAAGAACAAAGAGATGGAAGTTAAATTATAACATATTATTTAAGTGTACAGGGGTTAGGTTGTATACATATGTGTTATGTTTTGGAAGTTTTATAATTCAGGTAAAAGCAAAAATAAGATTCATCAATTCAAAATTGAATAGGCACTTCTAAGAATGTATTTTACAGTAGTGAGCAATAATTGGCCAACCTAGTTTAATAATACAATATTTTATTTCTTGTTTAAATTAATTCAGTGTTTCTATTTGTCTAGTCGTAGCTGGTAGTGTATTGTACAATATGTGTGCTGTATTTAAAGTGTCTTTGTCCAAATGTAGTTTTAGTAAACGGAGTTTGCAATAGTTATTTATTTTTGGTCTTTGGGTGCATATGGCCACAACTGTTCCACACACAACCGTCACAAACACTGTACGAGTATGTGTGTGTAAACATTCCCTTACGAAGGCTTCAATATAGGCATATTGAAGCCTTCTGATAGCTCTATTATAACTTTCCCTCTACCTCATAAGCAATGCATATGACAGAAATACCCCGTAGGGCTCACAGAGGCAGGACTACATTTCCATTTATTCATTTGGATGCAAAAACTTATTCAGAAGTTGTGATAAAATATATATGTGTGCATACATAATTAAGGCTGGGAATGCATAAACTGCTGCAAGCAGTCGATATTGACAGCTTCAAGCAGTGACTCCATAACGGTTTGCAGTTCTCATAGAAAAAACATAGCAAAACAACACAGCAATCCATGTATTTCGAATATCAACTGCTTGTAACAGTCCGCATATTCTCAGCCTTACGTATTATCCCTCTCTGCAGGTGCTTGAGGTGAACCCCCATCTGAGCATACTGCTGCAGAAGTTCCCCCTGGAAGGAGTGACAAGGGTGACCTCCGTATCATGGGGCGGCAAAGACCTGGATGTGCTGTACGTAACCACCTCGGGCCGTGGCGGAGGCGGCGGGGGTCAAGTCTACACCCTGAAGGGCACGGGGGTCCGCGGACGCCCCGCACACGATTTCTCACTAGACCTATGTCAAGCTAAACTCAGTTAGACCGCTTGTACTGTCACAAATGAGTTGTTAATATAACATTATTGTACTGTGATAAAAAAAATTATTCATTCATATTTTTTAGCGTGTATCAGAATTTCCTTTTTATAAATGCATGTAAAGTACAATAATAATTAATATCTAAGCAAAGAAAAAAAATTGTAATTGTATTCGTTTTATTATCATTGCACTATCAAAACTTTTTCATTTATTGACCAGTCAGTGGCTGAGTTGGTAGCGCGTCGGGTTCCCACCCTGGCGTCGTGAGTTCAATTCCTCGGCTGGCTAAGTCCTCCACCACGATACAAGCTACATTTTCTGCTTAGTGTGATGATAGTAGTATGGGGGCTCCATCGAAGCCAGAGTAAAGTTAGCCTCTCAGAAGCTGGGCGTACTGTACAGCGCCTGCAGATATTTAATAGTACACAACTGCTAACTCTGTACAGGTGTGCCATACAATTTGGCAGCCACCTCTGGTCGGAAGCCCCAAAATATCTGAAAAAAACCCTTGCCTCTGTGCAAAAACGGGCAGTCCGTTTGATAGATTCACCTATCATAACAAACGGATTGCAATATTTGGAGCATAAACGTCAGGTGGGAATGCTATCCTTGTTCTACCGGTATTTTAATGGAAGATGCTCTGAGGAACTAGCGTTGTTGATCCCTTCGGCACTGGTGCAGTCGGGAAACACGCCAAACGCGCGTCCAACATTTGCACATGGTTAACATTTGTCACATGAGAACAGGTCGCTTCTACGACTCGTTCTTGTGTTCAACAGCTCGGCTGTGGAATGATTTGCCGGCCTCTATGTTTCCTCCCTCCTCCAACATGGGTCTCTTCAAGACCCAGGTTCATATCCTCTTTAAAAAAAAACCCACACAGCATCCCCAAAGATGACATGAGGGAAATTATTTCCATAAGGGCCTTCTGTGTGGAGTTACTTTAAAAAAAAATATGTTCAAATATTGTCAGGTTATTCGAAACCCAGGAATGTGTTTCTTCCTTCAAAAAAAAAATAAAAAAGAAGTGACATTTGTGGTGTAACTTTAGGGCATAGAAAAACGATAAGTGTGATTTATACCGATTAGAAAAAAAATTACTTTTCGATTCCCAAGCAGGCCAATGAAATTGACTATCTGTTCAAGATCGATAATTAAAAATATTTTATCAATTTCTTCAGTTTATCCCTTCTGTGTATTAAGTCATGTTGTGCTTTCTCCTCCTACCTGAGCCAACGTTTCAGACAGCCTTGCAGTTGTACATCATCAGGGCAGATGCAACCTACCAAAAGTCTAACAAATTAATATAGGTCGAGAGAATCTTGAAGCAAATTTGACCGAAGATAATTAACACGAAAACATTTAAATTACTGCGCTAATCATATTGTCTCTGAACACTCGCAAGGTAAACCATGGCTTTAATTAGAACAATTAAAAAAGCACGCTGAATCATTAAAGATGAAATTGGTATTTTCAAATTACCAGGAAAGCACTGAACTGTGACATCCTTTCAATGATAACTTTATTAATTTAAATCTGCAATAAATAATGGTTACAGTTGCAAGATTTGTGGTAAGAAAAGCCCAGCTTTGTGCCTTTTTTATTAGCAAATTTAACAAAGGAAACATACATAAAGTCCTATCTTGCCCTAAGTACCATTTCAACGGCTGGAGGCTTCGGTCACATGACATTTTGGCATCAGCTTAGTTAACTACCATCCACGTTTGTTTCGCGTGATTTTGACTTCAGTAAGTGAATTACAAAACATTTATAAAAAGGGTCAAGGGTCAGGTTTTTGTAAACAAGCCTCGCCTCCCTTATTTTGGTTTCTTCCCTTTGCGCATTAGGGCACCTCTATGTATTATTTGCTCTGTGATTACATCGGAGTGAAATGACGATTTCCCTTTGAAATACTATTGACACTAGCATTTTGCCCGTTGCACCCAACGGGGGTGATTAAATTATATTATTATTCTCAAACATAAATTCATAATTTTATGCTTGCAAATTGAAAGTTGAATTAATTTTCCTTTGACACCTACAATTTAATATTTTCATAATGCATATTATTAATTGAAGTCACCCGTACATTTCAGTCAACCCGACTGAACCTAACTTAGTCCAACCCAACCTAATCTAACCAAACCACAGGTATCTAACCTAAACTTACCTAACCTAAACATACCTAACCTAAACTTACCTAACCTAAACTTGCCTAACCTAACCTTGCCTAACCTAACCTTGCCTAACCAAAGCTAACCTAAATCTTGAGGTTATCATAAACTAGAAAATAATATTATGGAATGTGTGAAAAGTTCACGTAGCTACAAACTCACTATTGAAATTAAATGTTGTTTTTAGACCCATGCATGCAATAAATCTATTTTTAAAGATGGCCTGCAAAAATAAGCTATAAAATATAAGATTATAGATAGGTACCTAACCACTTTCATCCGTCGGTTCCGACACCTAAAATTCAAAATCGAATGAAAAAGTGAAACGAATCACAGAGTTGAAGGCCTCCCTGGAATAAGGACCTAAATGAAAACTCAATTTTGTTCAGGAGAGGCAAAAAAGGGTTTCACACATTATCTATATCGGATATACATTTTTCCCCCCTTTGTTTAGGGCTTTAATAGTCAGAGATGACAGTTTGGCCTCGTGAGGGTCCACTATTTTGGGTAACATACATCCTTATATTCGTAGAAAAAAATTCAACCACAGGTATTAATCATAGCAGTGTTGCCAAAATAAAAGATAAAATGTCCAGTATATTATAGTTATATTATTGTCCCTTCTTCCGGGGAGGTCTCCAATTAAGGACAAAAGAAGCTTAAATAAAAATTATTAATAGTAGCGACTCTACTGATCAAAAATATAACCACGATAGAATAAGGTTATAAGAAATTTTTCAGTCGTTTTTTATGTAGTTCACATTCACTCCGCTAGGTGGGCAAATAAAAATGTTGCAAATGAAACTTACATTTCAACTTTAAATTCTATTCTAACTCATGTATATCTGAATCTATTGTATTGTTTTGTTTTCTGTTTTCTTTAAATTTTCCTTTTAAAATATAAATGTACTATTATGCTCTGATGTACTCCTATACCTACTATAAACTCGTATATATATAAATTTAGGTATATAGAGTATAATGAATCCTAATATTTGCTCTGTTTCACGTCTTCAAAAATGTAATCCTAGACCTGTTAATTTGCCATCATCATATTTCTTTTATTTATTTATGTTTCCCAGTTTTTAACAAAAAATAGAACATCTTATATATATAAAAATCAATGGAAGTTTGTTTGTCCTCGATTTTCTCGAAAATTACTTGACCGGTTTTGCTAAAAATAGCACAGTTTGTTCTTATTAGTGCCGGGAAGGTTTAGAGAGTAGTTTGAATGAAATCCAATATGTAAAACTGTTGTTATAACGTTTTAAATTAGTATGAAAAACATTGAACCCACCATGTTTTATTTAGGTTAGCCCATAGATATAACACTCTGGTTG
>JAHDVE020008203.1:0-21538 GCA_022606495.2 Halesus radiatus
TACTTGCTCGAGCGGTGCTCACATGAATAAAAGTGAGTTAGGTACGCTATAATTTGTTTTCATTATTTAATGTTCAAACGATGAAACAGTTTTACTAAAATTTATAATAGAAAAAAAAACGTGGAAAAATATTTAAAAAGAAAAATTAATAAAATCGGCACAAGTTGAATTTGACCTGTAACCACCGTAATTAATCAATAATTTGGTGACCGACGTAACCGCTCACCTAGTTGTCTGGTGGTGGAAATTGCTAATTTTAGCTATTTATAGTGATTAATTGTTATTTTTGTGAAAAATCGTTTATTATAAATTTATTGTTTGAGGACTGTACGATATATGATTTTGTATAAAAATTGCTTGAAATGGCTAACGCCGTCTTTGGTGACCAGATCTGAATAACCAGGTACTTCCCCATCTTCCTCTAACCAATCTCTTCTGCCATCAGCCGCACAACATACTCCAATTTAAATAATAATAAAAAAATTAAAGTAATAAATTTTAACAAAATTGTTTTAAGTTTACCATATATAACTAACTAATCATCATGCCGTTTCTGCAGGGTTAGGCAGAGAGAAAAGACCGCCACACAATTCTGTCTTGGCACACACTCCTGGCTTCGTTCATATTCATACATCTTATACATAATCATCTGTTATTCAGATTGATATGGCCCGACTCAAGTATTTAGTCGTATCATTTAGTATCAATATTACGTCCAAGATGAACAATTAACTTCATCAATGAGGAGACAAATTAATTTGATCTCCTTTGAAGGCTTAATGTAATTTATTAGCTGAATGAAAAATATTAACAAATCTCAAATGAAACATTAAACAAAAAAACCACATCGTAATGACGGCGTGGAATAATACCTACTTACATATAACTTAGATAATGCAAATTTGAACGGAAATTTTGAAAAATTTTGTTGCGGAAACAAAGGAACGGAATAATA
This sequence comes from Halesus radiatus, assembly GCA_022606495.2. Lineage (NCBI taxonomy): Eukaryota > Metazoa > Arthropoda > Insecta > Trichoptera > Limnephilidae > Halesus > Halesus radiatus. Next base: position 956 of record JAHDVE020008203.1, read on the forward strand.
ATATGAAACTTTCTAATCACAAATATCTCTTTTATTGAGTTAGGCTAGAAATAATCTAGTTTTAAATAAAATTCAAACTATGTTTTATCGGCGATATCAAACATATTTTTTACGCGAAAGAAACAATCTTCTAATGAGCGATTAATTGTACTATTTTCTCTTACATTAAAAAAAAGCTTATAGTTTAACCCAATATAATACTAAAAAAAATAATTACGTAGGTATAGAAAAAATATGTTTCCTACTTACATCAATCCCATAACTTTTTAACTCTTTTTATCAAAAGCATTCACTTGTGAATGGAGAGGAACTCACACTAATAAGTAGGTACCTTATTGGAATATAAATACCAAATAGAAATGAAATTTATAAAAATAAAAATAAGTTTTTTATGCTGACAATTTGTAATTCTAATAATTAATATTAATTGCACTAATTAATATAGATTCCAATTGTTAAGTGTTTTAGTGAATACAACATTTAATTCCTAACTTTTATTTTATTTATACCGTCCCCTTTATAGAATATTATAAAATATCTGAATTTTAACAATTTTCTACCACCTTACAAACTGTTCTTTCGTTGCTCAAGTTGAAAAAAATGTGTATAGTTTGTTGTCTTTCCAACGCATACACACACTATTTGAATGAAGAGAGACCTCATAATTATTGTATCGCTCCGCACCATCTCGCCCGCTACAAGCGGGTGACTACCGTGGATTTTAGGGAATTCCCTTATAAGGGAGAGTTCAATTTCTGAACAACGGTTATTTGCTCAACGCCGAGAGACGCTGGTGGCTTGAATGTGGGACTGAGAGAATTCGTAGATTTGCGTTCTATTTCCATGTGATGACCCCCCCCCCTTCTCCCCGCCCGGCCAAAACCACGTTCAAAATCTTCGTTGTACCTACATACATATTCATTTCTGGATCAACCTGTATCTAGAAACTGAATACACATTCATTTCTAGATCAACTTGTATCTAGAAACTGAGAATACATCAAACGGAGCAAAGAAAGGAGAATAAATTAGTAAAAAAAAACCTATCAACTTGTATCTAGAAACTGGGAATACATCAAACGGAGCAACGAAAGGAGAATAAATTAATAAAACATATATGATCAACTTGTATCTAGAAACTGAATACACATTCATTTTAGATCAACTTGTATCTAGAAACTGCGAATACATCAATCGGAGCAACGAAAGGAAAGTAAATGAATAAAAAATAAATTGAACGTATGCTCAAGGAGAATAAATGAATAAAAAATAAATTGAACGTATGCTCAAGTCGGTGCTTGAAAATAGATTGTAAGATTAATTTGAAGAAACTCAAATTAGCTGATCTAACAGACAATGAAATCTCTATACATTTATTTTATTTTATTTATTAAACTTAAAATAGTTCCACTTCATGCGGTCTAATATAAACTTATACATTTTTACGTATGGCTTATTTCCAATAATTAATGCACACATAATTTTTATATCCTACTCTCAATATTCTTAATTTAGGTACCTATTTTTTTTTAATTCAGTGTTTACTAAGCTATATACAAATTGATGCCTTTATAGGTACTGTAACAGTAAACAATTTTGTGTTTGGGATTTTTTTTTGTCTAATATCTTCTTTCTTTCTTGTATGGTATGTGTGGAAGTTTTTATTGTAATATAGTTTGTCTCTAAAGTAAGGTGGTTGTAAATTGTTAATATTCAATTTTTTAATATTCTATAGAGGGGACGGTATTAGAAATTAAATGTTTCATTATTTAAAACAATTAATAATTAGAATTAATATAAATTAACACAATTAAAAGTTCACAGCGTAAGATAATTAAAAAGTTTTTATCTAATTCTCATCTATATTTGGTATTTATATACCAAGAAGTGTAAATTCGTCTCCATTTACAAGCGAATGCCTTTGATACAATATAATAGTACAAAAAAGGTCATGGGATTGTTTTAAGTAGGAAACACATTTTTCTTATAACTACATAATTATATTTTTTAGTATTATCTTGGATTAAACCATAAAATATTTAATTATATAATTAATAATGACTCCACAAAGTTATCAATCATTTGAAGAAAACATAAAATATTTTTTAATATATGAGAAAATATCACAATTACTCGCTCATTAGAAGATTTCGCGTAAAAATAATTTTTGATATCGCCAATAAAACACAGTGTGAATAAAACTATATTATTTCTAACCTACCTCAATAAAAGGTGATTAGAAAGGTTCATATTATTATTTCGTTGATAAAGTTAATTGTTCATCTTTGAACGGAATATTTAATTGTTCATCTTTGAACGGAATATTTTTATTCCTTTGTAACTTATACGATTGTTAAAAACAATTACCACATATTTTTGTAACAGAATAAATTATTCAAAATAATACCATCTTATCATTTTGAATAAGAGAAATTGTTCTCAAATTAATTGCATTTTGTCAGCGCGCTAAAGGTGATATTTAAAAAGCAACATGTCCTCCCGCCGAAAAGCCTGGCTCAGCGGTGAACAACGCCGGCGGCTGGACTGTAGGACTGAGAGAATTCGTAGGTTAGCGTTCTCTTTCCGTGTGACGAACTCCCCCCCCCCCCTCTCTCCCCGCACGCCTCAACCCATGTTTACAATCTTCGTCGTACCTACATACATATTCATTTCTAGATCAACTTGTATCTAGAAACTGAGAATACATCAAACGGAGCAACGAAAGTAGAATAAATTAATAAAACATATATCATCAACTTGTATCTAGAAACTGAACACATTCATTTTAGATCAACTTGTATCTAGAAACTGCGAATACATCAATCGGAGCAACGAAAGGAGAGTAAATGAATAAAAAATAACCGTTAAACTGGAGCAAATTTGTTATATTTTGATGACGAACATACCGACTGGGGTCAGTTGCAAACTGATAACCTTGGTAATGATTAAGGCACTGTTGCCAACTCGTGCAGATGTATCCCACCGGAGCCAAGATAAACGGTGTTAAAGGTAGATCAACAAAGGTCATGTAAATCTTACTAGATCAACATAGTACGGGAAGAGGTGATTATATATATATATATATATGTTATGATATATATGGTGTTACAGGCAAAGGTAAAACATAAATCTGTTTTTCTTGTTGACAATAATCCATTTGCTCCAGTAGTCTGTCAACTGAATACGTAAAGAAAACAAAGATTTGATTTTAATCTCCTCTGTTAAAATCAGCACTCAATCAATTTGATTACTGTGAGTCAGAAATTGAAAATACACACCTTTATTTTGGCACATTTGCGCAAATACGTTAAAGTTTCACTTACATAGGCTTCCTTTGGTTTCTCAGCAAACATGTGTCTGTATTTGAATGCCTCCGTCATCACCAAGTTCTTGTGCTCCGAAGAGAACTTCATGGTGTCTACCTTCCTGTCCTTGCGCATTATCAGCGAGAACTCATTGGTGGTGGAGGCATTCTGCTTCCCGGAGGAAGTGAGGGTGATGATGTCAGAGTAAGGCCATCTGTTGGTCACCTCTAACTTATCCGGGTTGTAGGTCGTAACACCTTGGGTCCCGATCGAAAATATCCTTTTGTACTTTCCCTTCCACGAGTGTTTAGTGACCAAGAAACATGCGATGTCATGGTTATCCTTTATGGGAATCATTTTAACATGGCCTAAAAAAAACAAAAATAAAATGTAATTAATAAAACAAAAAACAAAACAATACCATCCAAATATCCAAATTGATGACGTGTTCCTTTTTGGACTATTCGAACAGACGGTAAATCTATTATCATGTTCATTAAAACATCTACACTCAACGGGAATCAAATATCACTGCTATCATTGTTGCGGGACACTATCTAATAAACAACTGGAGATTATCCCGTATTTTCAGTGATGAGGTAGACAAAATTCAATTCAACCGACGCTCGAGATTCTTTGTGGGAAATAAAAGGCAAAAAGAGGTTTACCGCTTTAGTATTATCCGTAAGATGAAAGTTAAACAAAAAAATTAAAAGCACACCCGAATATGACATTCGACTACCGCAAATCCAAATCAGCAGTTTGACATTTGACAACTAGAAAGCGAAAGCTGATTGGAATTTTTGTGATTGGCAGCACTGCTACTGCTGCCAAACAACCAATGACGAGCAGCTAGAACGCTTGTAGGTAATTCGCATTTCAAATACAATAATAATAAGGAACACCAGTTCAAAAAATTCAACAATGACGTTTTAACTATACCAGTACAGCTTGGCAGAATATTGTAGACAAATAATAAATTATGAACTGTGTATGTAATATTTATGGCATCCCCAAGGTCTTTGACATTTCGTTGTCGTTTTTCAAAAACTATCATAAGCAGTCATTATTGTTTACTTTGATATGACGGTGCGTCGGGCAGTAGGTATTATTCTAGGAATAACGCAAAAAGGGAGGAATAGAAATGCGATCTTAGGTAGTTACAAGTAATTTATTTTTATATACGTGGGTTTAGTCTTAAAACTAGAGTAAAACTTAATTAGACAATTCAATAAAACTAGATACCGAATTACTTAATTCTACTGTTAAAGTCTTTGTACTTAAAATTAGAGGTTCATTGGCTTAGGCAATGTGGGAGGAATTATCATTAGAGTCAGGCACTTCCCTTTTTGGTGATGGATGTCCAGGGTCCAGACGCTGCGTTGTATGTAGAGTCCTTGCGTTCGCACTACGTATTCGTGTACCTCCGGATCGGGAGTAGGTGCAACGCGGCGATAATCAGAGGCATGGGCGGTCTCCGATGTTGATCTCCGAAGGGCGAAGATCAGTTGCTTCCTTCTGGGATGGAAGCGTAGAATTCCCTCGTCGTCAGAGGACCTGGGTGGCCTCTCCAAGGAGCGAGAATAGGAACCTTCCTGGGCGGAAGGTTTCACTTGGCTGTGTGTCCTGGGCGGACTACTGCAACCGACTCTCCGTCCTGGGCGGACTCTTGCTTCCTCGGTGGAAGACTGCACCTCACTCTCCGTCCTGGGCGGACTCTGGCAATCGACTGTCTCCTAGAGCCCACTGTCCTTCTGTCTACCTGCAGGTATTATCTTTTAACCCGCATTGTTCAGCGGCTCAATTCCTTTGAGGTGTTTATTGCCGTCTCATAAAATTCCAACGGAATTGCGGGTTTTCCCAAAATAGCAGTTAAGATTATATTATTTTAGTTACGATTTTTCCTAACAATAGGCTCGGCTAGCCTTTGTACTAAATTCATTTTATGGCCGGTCTAATCTGGGAATTCCTATGATTTCAAATGCACATTTTAAATCTAAATATTTCGGTGAATTCGGTCATTTATTTTTAGGTGATTACAAAAGGCTATATCAACTTTAGTTATTTATTAATAGTAATAAATCATTAAAAATGAAAAGACCTCTAAACACTGGAGAGAGAGGAGTAGGACTGTGTCATACCTGTTCTTTTGCGATATTACCCATACTTAATATATTTGTTTGCCGGTATTACGTTATTTTCACCGTTCCCAAATATTAGGTACGCCTACTAAATGTTTACCCGGGGGGGAGGGGGTGTTCGTGGGGATTTTTTTTAATAGTTCATTTTTTCTAAACATTAAATTTAAACCTAAGGTTAAGTATCTACATAAAAAAAAATAAAAAACATGTAAGAATTATATAGAATGTTAATATTAATACTTAAATATATTTTAAAAAACAAAAAACAAATGACAACACTAAATCATACAAAAAATAATATTTTCCAATTATCCAATACAGAAAGTTCCTTTCAGCTAACAAAGTTTTCAACATATGATATTTATTAACTGTTTAGTTTTAATAGATTTTTTTTATTTCAGCAGGTGACATATTTAAACACCTAGAAATCAACTGATCTTAAGTTCTTTGTCCATATTTGTTTGTACGCTTAGATAATACTATATGTTAATTAAAAATAAAACAAAAACTCATTGAGACATTATGTACATATTTCAATTGTCCAAGTGTGTTACATAGCATGAAGTTATGATTTATGATGGATGTGATATAGCCTTTTGTAATCACCTAAAATAATTGACCAAATTCACCGAAATATTTAGATTTAAAATGTGCATTTTAAATAATAGGAATTCCCCGATTAGACCGGCCATAAAATAAATTTAGTACAAAGGCTAGCCGAGCCTATTGTTAGGAATAATCTTAACTGCTATTTTGGGAAAACCCGCGATTCCGTTGGAATTTTATGAGACGTCAATAAAAGATAATCCCCTCAAGGGAATGGAGCCGCGGATGGAACGACCGCTGAACAATATAGGTAGACAGGTAGACAGAAGGACAGTGGGCTCTAGGAGACAGTCGATTGTAAGAGTCCGCCCAGGACGGAGAGTCGGGTGCAGTCTTCCGCGCAGGAAGCAAAGTCGCGTGTAGTCTTCCGCCAAGGAAGCACGAGTCGATTGTAAGAGTCCGCCCGGGACGGAGAGTCGCGTGCAGTCTTCCACCGAGGATTGCAAGTAGTCCGCCCAGGACAGACGAGTCGGTTGCAGTAGTCCGCCCAGGACCCCTAGCCAAGTGAAACCTTCCGCCCAGGAAGGTTCCAATTCTCGCTCCTTTGAGAGGCCGCCCAGGTCCTCTGACGACGAGGGAATTCTACACTTCCATCCCAGAAGGAAGTAACTGCTCTTCGCCCTTCGGAGATCAACATCGGAGACCGCCCAGGCCTCTGATTATCGCCACGTTGCACCTACTACCGATCCGGAGGTACACGAATACGTAGTGCGAACGCGAGGACTCTACATACAACGCCGCCACTGGACTCTGGACATCCATCACCTAAAAGGGAAGTGCCTGACTATAATGATAATTCCTCCCACCTTGCCTAAGCCAGTGAACCTCTAATTTTAAGTACAAAGACTTTAACAGTAGAATTAAGTAATTACCTAAGTCAGTGAACCTCTAATTTTAAGTACAAAGACTTTAACAGTAGAATTAAGTAATTGCGTATTTAGTTTTATTAATTTTATTATGTATAATTAAGTTTTACTCTAGTTTTAAGACTAACCCCACGACTATCAAAATAAATTACTTGTAACTACCTAAGATCGCATTTCTATTCCTCCCTTTTTGCGTTATTCCTAGAACAATACCTACTGCACGACGCACCGTCATATCAGATGTATTGATCCAAATATAATGATTTTGGTTTTATAGAATGTCCCAGATACGGGGATTACCAAAAAAATATCACCGTTGGATCATCTGTGGCCTCTGACAATAAAATACGAAACTGTCAAGAACTACGTCCAGAAATCGGGTTTTCCCCCACGCGGTTACAGATCGACGAAGGCCGAGCTTTCCGGTATGACTGCTTCAGCATTTTTTGAATTCTTCTTTCCTCGATGACATTATAAAATAAAGAATTCAAATATTGTGTTCACGTATAATACTTGTGATAGGTCATTTTTAGTGGCTTTATAATTTTTGCAACGAAAATAAAGTTTTTAATCAAAGTAACCATTGAACCGTTTCACTGTAGGATTATGCAAAGAGGATAGACCGCCAAACAACTCGGTCTTGGCACATACTTCTTGCTTAATTCACATTCATGTATTGTCTTATACAGATTATTCTGTTATTCTGACTATTGACGTGGCCCAACTTAAGTATTTGGTTCATTTGATCTTGCTATGTCTTCCTCAGGCGTCATCGACTTTTTCTATAAATATACAAACACTTTTTCTCACTCATACATATTCTTCTGTTATTTTGACGCTTGACATGATCCGACTCAATTAATTGGTTCACTTGATCGTGCCATGTCTTCCTTGGGCGTCACCAACATCTTCTGCCATTCTCATTCATATATATTCTTTGTTGTTCTAACTCTCGATATGATCCGAATAAATTAATTGGTTCACTTGATCGTGCCACGTCGTCCTTGAACGTCACCGACTTCTTCTACCATTCTTATTCATACATATTTTTTGTTGTTCTGACTCTTTACATGATCCGACTCAATTAATTGGTTCACTTGATCGTGCCATGTCATCCTCGGGAGTCACCGACTTCTCCTACCATTCACTTTCACGTTAAACATTAACACTCCAATTAAATGTAGTATTATGCCAGGAACTGAAAACGTGCTTTTTTCGGAATCAAAAGTAGTGCTCTAGAAGTGATTTTATATAAAAACGGTGTTGTATAAATCATCCATTTATTATTATTATTATGGATTAATCACAGAAAACGGGATTGTTTATTTTATCAAATCTCATAATTACTTTTAAATCGTCAATTTCTAATGTATCTGTCAAAAATAATGTCAATTTAATATACCTACGCCTGCACGCGAGTATGGCGGCGGGCAGAATCGCGTTCAACTTGCCCAATACCGATATGGATAGGTACCTTGTATCTGTCAATATCTTATAACGATGAATACTGGAGATGATACTTGTATCGAATATATCGAGATCGGTCAATAACGCAAGTGTTAAATATCGATATACGATATACCGATACTGAATATCAGAAATCACGCATTCAATAAATATCGCTTACATATTCGTAACGGCCGGATCGGATAGAACGCTAATATCTATGGAGCCAGTATCGATATATCCGATGTATGGCGGTATTATAATACGTATACTTGTTATGAATATATTAGGTTCAGGCCTAGAGAGGAGTTATTTATTGTGTTTTCTAGCGCTGTTTAGGTGAATTTCAAGTTAGGAATATCCTGTCTAATTTTGAAGATGTTTACAAACGCACTGCTGAAATGCCTGGTAAATCATTGTGCTCTGTTGACAAGTTACATCAATTTCGTACATATTTAAAGAATATGTTTGTCGATTTATGTTGATTTTTAAACAATTATAGCAATGTACTTTTAGATTTGAGGTTAGGTTTCACGTTTGAATTTGACAGTTTATTATTGTAAACAAAAAGGTTTAGAAGAAAAACGACTCAAGTAAAAATTTGTAATTTTTTTTAAATATAATTTTGATCGTGAATTTTTTTTTAGCTGTTTGCGGAAAGCATGAAACATCGGGAAGCTGGAAACGAGAAACAAGAAGAAGATGCGAGAAGCGGCGAGAAGAAAAACCAAAATATAAGCGTGGGAAGCGGGGAGCTAGAAACTGAAACAAGCGGGAAACAAAAATGCTTTCTCTTAGTAACTAAATATTCACATTTTTTTGTAAGTATTTTTTTAATTAAGACATGTTATCAGAATTTTAATCATGTTTCTTCCAATAAGGAACACCAGTCAATTTTAAAAAAATTATTAATGTTGACATCCTAACTTAATTTTCGGGTTTTTTTAAATTTTTGTTTTAAACTTCGTTTTCGTGGTTAAAATAATTGTTAAAGTTTCAAGCCCACCAAAACGCACGAAATCTATGGCTCGGATTGGCGATTCAATAGGCGGTAATTGATATTGTATGGATTCCGTACAAAACTTTGAGAGCTCTATAGTCAAGTTTAAGTGCTTTTAATTGAAGAAAACATTCTAGAATATCAGCGTCTCGTTACTATTAATTGTAGGTGCATTGTACCAAAGTGCAAAAATACATTCATATCCGCAACTGATTAACAATTCATCAGCGTTCAAGGAAAGTCCATAGCTCACATTTAATACAACTTTTACTGGAAGACAATAACCTAGCATGTTGGTAACAGAAATTTGTATTATGATACCACCGCATATCTGATATATCGATACCGAGTCGACAGATATTAGCGTTCTGGCCGTTTCGGGATATTAAACGATATTTTTGTATTCATATCTATTGAAATATGATTTGGTACGTGATAATATTAATAATTATATTTTTATAATTTTTATTGCACCATTTTGACGAAAATCGCATAAAGGATTATATTTAACATATATTTAATATATGTTAAATATAATATGTAATATATTATACATATATTATAATTTAACATATCGCATAACGGTACTAGTGGTATATTATGTTGTCTATCTTATCACTAACTATACACAGTGTATCATATCGATAATAAGTACTGGCGTTACTGACCGTGCTCGATGTATTCGATATTCGTCATTGTCTAATATGAATAAATCTTTGGTATCGCCGATATTTCAATAAAAATTATTCCTTCGGTGTCAACAATGAAAAAAACTATAAAAATAGCCAGAAATGACAAAATATTACGAAATTTTAAACCGTCATGTCCCAGGCACTATTAGGTCTACAGAGACTATTTTGATTTCAAATTGTACGCAAATTTTGTCTACTTCAAAAAGTGGAAGATACTCTCAGTATCGACCTGGTGAAAGACCACCATTCAGAATTGAAACGTTGCTTGAAATGGCTTTTAGCCGTGTTTGGTGACAAGATCTGAATAGCCAGGTATTTCTCCACTTTCCTCTTCCCCTTCTCCTTCCCCTCCCCACTACCTTCAGTCTCACAACATTCCCCAATTGGGGATTCAAAATCGACGAAAATTGAAGAATGGTCTAAAAATGTGTTTGTTTTTAATCTCGACTACAAATCCGGAGGTTGTGGGTTCAAATCCCAGCGTGCGCATGTAAATTTGATTTAATTAATCTGCGTCGTTTTACAATTAATTCGTTAAAAATAATACATATAGTATATTTATGGTGCGTTCCAAAGTGAAAGATGCTCGAAATGGCTATAGCCGTGTTTAGTGCTTAGATCTGAATAGCCCAGTACTTCTCCACCTTTCTCTTCCCCGTCGCCTTCCCTTCCCCATACCTTTTACCCTTACAACATACCATAATAAGGGATGTCATAGTCACATTGGCTTCGGACAGTTGGGACTCTTGTGCAGTATTCGCATAAAAAAATAGGAGTGTCAGGAGAATTCATAATGCGAAAGTGAAAGAAAAGGCAGAAGAATGAATAAATCAATGCAAAAATGATATGAAAAAGGCCTTCTGAACACCCACGGTGAATAACATAATACCGATAGACTAATATATCAATATTACGTAATATCACAAAAGAACGGGTGTGATACAAAACTATTCCGTCCTCGAACTTTCTTAGCACATGGCTAGAATTTTTGGATGCGATTTTAACCTTTAATGCTTTGAATTACGTTTGAAAGGCAAATCAGAATCGCTTTCGTTAATAAGCCACTGTCACGCATGCGCATCTGCGGACTTGACAAACAGTCCGTGACAGTAGTAGACAGTAGTGAAAGAAATATCCTTATTTTGGAAGGTTTGAGACATTGAGGTACCTTTAATGGCTTGAAGTAAAAATAAACATATTATGCATTGTAAGAAATAATAGGTTTGAGGTATCATCAGAAAACCCCCGCTTCCAGAATAATTGAAGAAATAATTACCAAAGAAACTGCTGCCAATAACATTGTTTTATTGTGGAAGGGGTTTAGATTATTACGTAGACAAATTCGTTAAAATTTCTATTAATATATTGAATTTTCAAGCAAAAACTCTCAAGTAGTCGCAATAAAAAAACATAATGATTTTACGAGCCAAATGAACACTGTGAACAGCAAATTTATAAGCCATAAGCATGATAAACAGCGGGAGAAAATCTTATGTAGTTATAGTTGGGCTCGAAAACTCCCCGTGTGACGTCAGAAGCAGTGGTACCAACAGAACATGGTGTTTTGATGATACAGTTTTTAATTCACTTTTATATAACGATTTATAAAATCTACGTATAAATTTATACAATAAAAGTTATATATTCATAATCGGCATTTACTGATTGTTATTTTTCACTAGAGTTTCTGAATCAACTGTCAGGCGTATCGTGAAAAGCAGGAGTGAAAAATAAGATGGTAAAATTGATACACCGGGCAAAGGAAAGGGGGGTGCCCATAAAAAGAGTTGGACGACTTCGATATTTGTGCCATTAGGCAAAAGATCCATTTCTTGTATGTAGTAAGAAAAGAAGTCTCAACTCTGAAAAATTTACCGTCTGTTCTCAAGGAAGACATTGGATATGATGATAGCCGTGAACATTTGATGAAACTTTACATTATATCGGCTTTTCTTACAAAAAATATCAAAACAGAAGTGTACTCATCGAAAAAACGAATATATCGGCGAAGAGAGAGCACTATCTAAAAATTATCATGGATAATCGAAATTTACCCGAAGAACTACAAAAAGTATACTTTACTTACATGAAAGTCACATCCATTCATATAACAAATTGAAAAAATGCTGGCAATCAGTAAATGTTTCGGGAGATCGGCATGATATTTTGAAATGCAAACGCTGGATAAATGTTCATGCTGGGAGTAAAAAAGTAGAAAAGGGATTTGTCTCTAATGCTCTCTTAATTTTTAGTGGGACAAACAGAAAATTAGGCTATCACTCTGAAATAATGTTACTAATTTAAAAAAGTGGGTTGTCTAGAAACTCATTCCGAATATAACAGAGGCGCTTATAATTGTCATGGACATCGCACCTTATCACAGTGTTGTGAGGAACAACACACCAACATCCGCGACGAGAGTTGATAATATGAAGGCATGGCTATTACATAACAATATATATTTTTCATGATTCGCTAAGGAAGCCATCACCATTGGCGCTTGCTAGAAAGCATGAGCAAGAATCTGTGTATGATATAGATGAAATATTAGGGGATCATGGTCATGTCGTCGTAAGGCTTCCCCCTCACAATTGCGACCTTAACCCAATAGAAATAATTTGGACATTGGCCAAACGAAAAGTTGCGTCTCAAAATGTCGGAAACACGAGCAACATCAACGAGCTGACAGTAAACTCATAATAGTATAAGTGCTGATAACTAGAAAAACTGTTGCCAATACTAAACGTAAATTGAGGTAGAGTATTATGAACGAGGTTTTACATTATATGAGGATGTCGATGAACTCATCATACATTTGGATGAAGACACGAAGACAGTGATAGTGATACGGAAGATGAAGATTTACAATTTAAAGTGAACGAACAAAATAATAAATATTTATGATGTTGAATTTATAGACTCTGGTTTTAAAATATGTACTTTTAAAAATACCTACTTCATTAATATTTTCGTCTATCCACCTTTCTATTCACATTTATGAAGACCGTTTATATACAGTAATTTCAATGACTGTAGATTCACTTTGTGGCATTATTTTAAATTAAATAATACAAAATATTCACTTGGACTACTGTGCCCATGAGCCATATTCGTGTTGCCATTAAAAAATATTTGATTGATCGCTGCCCCCCAATTTTGTCTTCTTTTAAATGTCAGATTTGTATATATATATTTTTTCTAAAGTTACTTCTTATACTTAAAATAATGTTAAATTTTTCCAAGCCCGCCAAAACGCTTTAAATCTATAATCGGTGTGTTTTAAGGTTAGAATGTCAAATTTCAAAATTAGGTGAACTTTACTGTACGTAGATAATTTTATATTCTGTTCAAAGTAAATCATAACTCAATATAAGAAAAAAAATTATAGCTTGACAGAATATTGCAGACAAATAAAAAATCTGAACTAAGCGTGTCATTTCTACGGCAACCCCAAGGTCTTCGACATTTCATTGTTGTTTTTCAAAAATTATCATACCTAATCATTGTTGTTTACTTTAGTTATTCATCAATAGTTACAAATCATTTCAAATGAATAGACCAATACACAGTGGAATGGGGGACGTTATGTACTGTTTATTCGAGAATTTGGTGAGAAGAAAAACCAAAACACAAATCCGGGAAGCTGGAAACTGAAACAAGAAGAAGCAGGAAGCAAGAAATTAAAACCAATGCTCAATCCATTCCTTTAGTCCTATCTATTCTACATTCCCATATTTGCTCTAGGTTGCCATGTATACCTCCTAATTAAATTCTGTCCTCCTTCTCATCCTTAGAGCATTTGCTCCAAATTCTAGCTAAATCAATGCCCCCTGGTGTCCCGGTGGGACTCTCTTAGTGTACTCGTACTTACAATTTTTTTTTTAATAAATATTTTTTAAACTACTACGAATTATATATCAATGTAATATTTTCCTGATTCCATCTTTCTATTCACATTTATGAACACCGTTTGTATAAAGTAAAAGTATACTTCTTCAATGACTGTAACTTTCATTAAAATTAAATAATACAAGATATTCACTTGGACCATTGAGCCCATGAGCCATATTCGTGTTGCTATTTAAAACCGTTTGAATAATCATAGCGCCCTCAATTTTTGTCTACTTTTAAATGTTAGGCTATATGTACCTTTTTAGAAACTTTAACTCAAAAAATAATAGTAATAGTAAAACATTATTATCATATTCGCATTCACCATGGTTGGTTTGCCCATAAATATTCTTATTTCCTTCAAATAATAGTTTTTTTAAATTGAACAACCGTTAGAGAGCTTAAAGTCACCCAAATTATGTTTAAATTACTCAATAATCCAAAAAGGCATGTTAAAATACAAAACAAAATCCAGAATACTCGCGGCCGAGACTTGCGCCGTCAGGTGTTCTGAATGCATTGGTACCAACATAACAGGGTGTTTTTTTAAGATGCTCTTTTATTCACATAGCGATTTATAAATTTTACGTCTGATTTCATATCGTTCATCAGCGTTTAAAATAAAAACTCTCTTACAAAATGATAAATACACTCCAACAATGTCGTCAGAATGGGTTTGCTGTAAATTTTAGAAAAGATGTTTATTCACGAATTAAAATTTTTCAGTTAAATCATTTGAGATTATTTTTGCTTGACAGAAAAAAGTTTCGTTTCTTGGATGGTTTGTAGCTTCAAAAGTAGCTGTCATTTTGTAAGTTTTAGCTGCGCTGACGTTTCTCACGATTCTCACAATTCGTGCGCCACGTTTTGTGCAATACTGTCGAAGTGTGCCAGTGGATTTTTAAAAATAAAATCAACATGGTGTTGGATCTGGAACTGTTCCGGGAGGACAAGGGGGCGAACACCGACAAAGTTAGGGAAAATCAGACCAAGCGATTCAAAGATATCGCCTTAGTAAATACCGTCATCCAGGAGGACTCGCTTTGGAGACAGTTAAGACATAAAGCCGATAACTGGAATAAGTTTAAAAATGTGTGCAGCAAGGAGATTGGAGAGAAGATGAAGAAGAAGGAAGCACAGGGAGACGAAGCCCAAGTTGTCCCAGAAACTATCACTAAAGATCTAGAGAATGTCACCGCAGATGATTTGAAAGTTTTGACAATTAACCAAATTAAAAAGGTAACAGAATGTTCTATTACATTCTACTTTTAATTTGTTTTTTTACTGATTTACAACCTTTTATGTCACATATTACCTATAAAGGAGTCAAAAGCAATAGATAATCAAATCATTACCTGGTATTGATTGATATTGCATCAGATAAAATATTGACTATTTGTAGATATATTTGCTTACAAAGAGGCAATAAAAACTGTCGTGCATTTAGAAGAAAAACAATTTTATTAGTTCCATTCATGACTAATGCAAGTAAAAATGTTTTGAAACATTTTTGTGTTAGTTTTATCACATAGTTCATACATATAAGCACTTAATTCAAAACTAACTAACTAACTAACCATCACGCCGTTTCCCCGCATGGGTAGGCAGAGAGGACGGACCGCCAAACAACTCGATCTTGGCATACACTTCTTGCTTCATTCACTTTCATGCAACGTCTCATACATTCTCTTCTGTTATTCCGACTTCTGACATGGCCCGACTCAAGTATTTGATTCACTTGATCGTGCCACGTCTTCCTTGGACGTCCCCGGCTTCTTCTTCCATTCACATTCGCGTCATATATTCTCCTTACACTCCTTTCTTCATTCATTCGCTCTACATGCCCAAACCATCTAAGCGTCCCTTTCTTAATCTTGCTCACTACGCTTACATCTCAACATCTTTCACACGATCATATATGGTTTTACCACACATTCTTCTCAGAGATCTCATTTCGACAGCATTCAATCTATTTTCATCCTTCCTCTGCCAGTTCCATGCCTCACTGCCATACATCAGAGTTGGTATCAGCACTCCATTGTGGACTGCTAGCTTTGCTTCTTTGGACAACTTTTTGTTTGCGCCAACCGCGTTCAGTCCTCCGTTAATGGAGTTTCCTGCATTCACCCTTCTTTCAATATCCCTATCAGTCTTTCCATCTCTCGTAAACATACTTCCCAAATACACAAACTCATCTACCTGCTCCAAGTATTCATCATTCACAACTATATTGCACACTGTTTTCGTACTCTCTCTTTCAAACACCATGACTTTAGACTTACTTACATTCATCATTAGCTCATTCTTCATACATACTTCATTCATCCTAGATATGAGGGACTGTAGATCTTCTATACTATTAGCAATCAGCACCGCATCATCAGCATACAACAGGCAACATACTTGCAGACTACTCATTTACGAACAAAATTAATGAAAAACACTTTTTATCAGTTTAATTCCAATGGGGAACAACTATTTCAGCTACCGGAGAGGCAAAATAATGCATTTTTAATTAATTTAAAGCTTCGTAAAGTTTCAATTTTTTGTATGGCTTTTAGGTTATTTTTTTATTTATTTAAAAAAAACCCAAACAAGCTAAAAATGTATTTTATATACAATTAATACATAGTATTATATAAATTGGTTTTTAGGTTGTTAGTTTTATTTTTATTTTTAATAATAAAAAAAAACAACTAAAAGATGAAGTGCTTATCTGCCTATCTACTTTTTAAAAGCATTCAAGGAATAGTTTTAGCTATGTTTCATAATCAAGTCCGAATGGGAGATACTCTCAGTGTCGCCCTGGTGAAAGTACACTGTTCAGAATCGAAACGTTCCTTGAAATGGCTTTAGCCATGTTTGCTGACTTGATCTGAATAGCCAGGTATTTCTCAACCTTCCTCTTCTCATATCCTTCCCTTCCCCACTCCCTTCAGTCTCACACTGCCACTTAGGATGTCAATCAGTTTTGTTTCTTGTACAGTATTCACTTTTTAAAAAGTTCAGTTCACCTTTGCCCGTTCTTCTGTTTTTCTTCCTCTCAATTGTTACCTGTATCTCTGGACTCTTTTCTTTTTATAATTTGTAACAATGAATATATATTTTCAGGTGCGTGCCTTGGTAGATGCAGCAATTATTCAAAATGACCAGGACCTGTTAGTTGCAGAAAAGAGCAGAAATAATGCTCTCCGAGAAGTGGGTAACCATTTGCACGAGAGTGTGCCGATCTCTGACAATGAAGATGAGAATAGGGTGGAAAGGACATTCGGAGACTGCGACTTCAAGAAGAAGTATTCACACGTTGACTTGATTCACATGATCGATGGTAAATAATTATTTTTAAAGAGGTTTCAACTGCTCTGACTATACTAACATACAAAGTAGAATATGTATTTAAAAAAAATATTACAAGAGAATCTTTGGTTATTATCTTTTAGTGCGCCGAAATTACCCATGGGATATGCACAATTTTGTTTCCGTTGTACGCCGGCATATCCAATCGGCAATGTCAAAAACTCATTTCTCTGAATATAAGTAGCTTTTCTAACTACTATAGAAACTACTGATAGATACATACAATTTTTATACATATATAAACACATTATCTGGTAAGATGGTACAATAAGGGACTCCAGTGTTAAATATAATGGCTTTAAAAATATATATTCATGTAGATCAGCAAACGCCGATTCTGAATATATAACCTTTATTAAATACAATTATATGTAGAATTTATAAATCTTTATTTAAAAGTGAATTAAAAAATCATCTTATGAGAACACCTTGTTATGTTGGTACATTGCATTTGGAACATCTGACGTCACATGCACATTCTGTTTTTAGATTAGTATGGACATTTTTATTTTTCACCTTTGTTTTCTATTTTAAATATGTATTTTTTTTAGTTTTGGTGAAATTTAAACTTAATTTGGGTGACTTTAAGCTCTATAATTGTTGTTCAATATAAAAAAAAAACTATTATTAATGAAATAAATTAGAGTATTCATGAGCAAACCAATTATCAATACGGATATTATGATAATATATGATTTTATGATAATATGCTCAATACTATTATTATTCTTCGAGTTAAAGTTTCTAAAAAGGTAAATGATTTTATTACTTTTGTTTAGTTATGGTTTACTATGAATAGAATAGACAATTATGTACGGTATAGCTCATACTTGTTTTGACATTTGACATTCTAACCTCAAAACTGATCAAAACCGACCGGCCATAGATTTGGAGCGTTTTGGCGGGCTTTGAAAAATTGAAAATTATTAGAACTATGTAAAGTAACTTTGGAAAATTTGACTAGAGTTCCTTATTGTAATATATTTGTTATTTTCATAATATGTAATAACCTACCACTCTTGTAAATTGCCATCTCAACACATGTGTTACACACCTGGGCAATACGTAAGCAACAATAGCAAATGTTTATAGATTGTATATGTAATTTATAAAAAAAATAAATTACAAATCATCATTTTGCAAAACAACACGTAAGTTATTACGAAAATAGACTCACTTTCTCTTTCTCTTTCTCTTTCTGGCGGGCCGCGTGCTAATTTACCCTTGGCACACTACCGAAGTATTAGATCGCGGGAGCTCTGCATTCCAAAGGTTAATGAAGAATGATTTATTTGTTAGTTACAATTAAAAACTTGTCAAAGGACAATGGTACTACTAGTAATCTACTATAGAGTTATTATACCAATCCTGATATATGAGAGTGAAGCATGTATCGGATGGAAAAAGGATAAAAGTTGACTGAATGCTTTAGAAATGAGATCTCTGAGGCATATGCGTGGTAACACTGCGCATCACCGAGTTATGAATGAGATACGAAAATAATGCATGACTGATTTAAGCATAATGTATGACATTAAAATTACCCTTAAATTTTTTTATGTGAGTACCGCACAAGAGTCCCAACTGCTCCCAACTGTCGGAGCCAATGAGACTATGGTATTCCCATATGGGGTACGTTGTGAGGCTGAAAGTAGTGGGGAGGGGAAGGAGATGGAGAAGAGGAAGGTGGGGAAGTACCTAGCTATTCAAATCTGGTCACCGAATATAGGTAAAACCATTTCATGCAACGTTTCGATTCTGAATGGTGGTCTTTCACCAGGGCAATACTGTATGTATCTACCATGCCGGGATTTGAATCCCCAACCTTTTGCACTTGTAAAGTGAAAGACGCGTTAGCAAAATATATGATTGAGAGGTAAATAGGAGGAATTGGTGATGTCCCATTATTAGGTGTTATAATGATCATGTGATTCATATGCCTCTCGGGTCATGCGAATGAATCTGAATGAAGCAAGAAGTATCTGCTAAGACAGTTGCATGGTATTCTATCCTTTCTACTTGCATATCACTGTTAAAATTATTTGATTTTTCCTTTTCATCAGAGTTTTTGGTCAATTACCACTGCCCAAAGTCAGTTAAATAAATATCAGCTTATGCCTTGACCACACAATCGCCCAACGTACCAACAAGTTGGGACGTTGGCTGATCATATAGTGACTATAAATCGGGCAACTACACGATCGGCCAATGTTCTAACTACGAACTCCAAACTAGTGATGCCATTTTAGCTACAATCTATCGATCTACCGATTCATAGAAAGTCTATTGAAATTTATACAAATTATCCAATTATTATTATTATTAGCATAATATGCATAATGCATATTTGGGCATTTATTTGGGGGTTAGTTGCATATTTGAGTCTTTTTTCGTTATTATAAACATAGTTCAATCATATTTTATTCTCCGCGCAGCACATCCGTCGAGATCGCCTGCCGAACTCGTACTGAATGGCCAATGTGTGGAGACCGGTTTGTACGAGTTCGGCCAACTATTTTGAAGGTTGGGTTAACTAGTTCACCACCGGGGCGATCTCGGGCCAACTCGCCGAACTCGAGCCAATGTTGGCCCAACGCATATGAACTATCCCTCTACACAATCGCCCAAATGTTCGAGTTGGGAGGTTGGGCGATCGTGCAGTCAGGGCATTAGAATTACACAATAATAGTTTAATGTGTGTATTTACCCAACTGCTTAATATGATGACTCATCGACTTGTTAAATATATGCCGTAAAACTTTTAAAACCACCTGGTGTGTCAAAATTGAAAGCCTTCTAACATTATTTACTTACCAATTTGCCGTGTCCTCGATGAGCTGAGCAGAGAAGTTATAGCACCACACATTTTTGGTCTGATTTATACGCTTCACTTCCTTCTACGTCTATTTTACTTTTAGTTTACAACTGCTGTTGGTTTTTCGCTTCATTATGAACTCTTATTAGAAAAAATGATAGAGCAAGCTTCTTTCACCGATTTTTACTTTCATTGGTGACAATGGTGACTCATTTTAGTGATGAAAATAATTGAGGCATTTCAACACTCGAGTGCGATTTGCAATCGTAACATTTCTTTATCAACCGATATTGACTAAAGGGCCTTCTACACGACTGGTTTATCCTATGCTAGCTAAAACCACTTTAAAAAAAAATAAAATTATTAAAAAAACCTTTGTAACCCTTTTCAACTTATTTATTTTCGACCGGACGGGTTTCACCCTATCACGGGCATATCTATTCTCCAATACTCCATATTTTAAAA
>JAHDVE020008204.1:0-166983 GCA_022606495.2 Halesus radiatus
TATATTTGTGTATATAAACCGTGAGTTATGAATAATTATTATCAGTCTGAATATGGCAGTGTGCTAAACTATTAAATAAATATTAAAATAAAGTACTGAAGAGTTTTATAGACAAATTTAAACACTTATTTCGTAGACTGTGAAGTGAATCAGTGTGATAAAATGTGTTCATCTACTCGAAAAAAGACAAAGTTTTTCTACTTGGGGTTCGAGATATTGAGCCATTGATGAGGTTTAATTAACTTCCTACTCTTCGGCAAGTTTTACTCCGTTTTCACCACATATTAAATGAATCAAAAAATGTGAAAGACTCCGCGCATATACTTATTCCAGAACTTATAAAAGTATGGAGTAAATCTAGTATTCCGGCCGGACAACAAAATCATTGCATTAAAAAACTGATTAAGTTTCATAAGAACTGGTTGCTATTGAAGAAAAATCGAGGAAGAAATTCTGAAGCACAAAGAAAAAGAGAGTATTTGTTTACAAAAGAACTAGACAAAATTTTTGTTATTGCCCATGGAAGCGCTTTGAATTTGATCAAAATTGCGGAAGACAGAGCGTTTCTCATCGATCAAAGAGGAGAACGTAAGATGATAATGACCTCAATCGACAAGAAACTAGAAAAGGTCGAAGAACGCTCTCTAAAACGGAAACAAAGATCTGAAGAATTGAGAGAAATGGCTGAAATCAAGGACTCTTTCTTGCAATTACCTCCTGAGACTTGGAATGACAATGTTGATTACCTTCAAGGCAAAAACTGCGTCACAAATTTGCGTGTTGTTAATGATACAGCGGAGAGAGGAGTTGAACTGTTTGAAGATTACAACACGTTACTCACTAAGACTGAGGAAGAAAAGCAATTTTTACTTCACATCGTTGAACAAAACAGAAAAATCGTTTCCACTGAAACATCCAAAAAGGAGTTAACAAACATAGTTTTGAAAGATTGCGACTAATATTATGTTAAATATTACTTTGTTACAAAATTTTATTCATATTTAAATAATTTGTATACTTATTTGATTAAAATACTTGTAATATTAATAAACCTTAAATTACGTGTTTTATTTAAAATCCTGAAATTTTGTAAAAAACTTATAATTCGATGAGCACCCCCTTGTATATAAGATAAGGGGCTGAAATTTTTAACACATCATAGGAGTGGTAGGTGTAACAAATGAAGGGTACGGCTAGACCTATATTTGATTAATTTTTTTTTACTATATAGGCCTGGACCACCTTAATAACCATGTATGTACAATAAAACGTTATTATGTATTTAAAAACGACGGTTTGCGTTAAATATGAATAACGGTGTTATTTTTATTTTTACACGTGTTTTTAATAAAAGGAGTTATATGCATGAGCCCCCTGGGCATTAAAATAAATTAACAAAAATACTAATAATATTTAGATCGTATAGCGCCGTTTTTTGTGAAAATTCTCCTCAATGGCGCATTTTTTTTGTAATACTTTATCTTTTCACTAACCACAGACAACCTGTTATTATTGCAGCTTATGGGTAACAAATTACATTCACCGGTTCATCCTATCTGTAATATACTATATATATCTTACTAACTTAACTAACCATCTATGTTACACGGATGTACCGCAAAACAATATCTTGGCATGCACTCTTTGCTTCATTTACATTTATACACATAGATTTACGGCATCCATTGTTGAGGGGTAAGGCTCTCGACTACGAATCTGAAGGTCGCAGGTTCAAATCCCGGCGTGCGCAAGTAAATTTTATTAAATTAATTTGTGACGTTTCACAATTAATTAATTTTAAAATAATATATGATATATTTTAGCACGTTCCAGAGTGGAAGATACTCTCAGTATTTTCCTGGTGAAAGACCACCATTCAGAATTGAAACGTCGCTTGAAATGGCGTTTAGCCGTGTTTGGTGACATGGTATGAATAGCCAGGTATTTCCCCACCTTCCTCTACCTCTTCTCCTTCCCCTCCCCAAACACCTTCAGCCTCACAACGTTCCCAAATTGGGAATGCCATAGTCTCACTGGCTCCAGACGGTTGGGAGCAGTTGGGACTCTTGTGCGGTATTCATATATATATATATTTTTAATATACCGTCTCATACATACTCCTCTGCAGTGGCGGCTCGTGACTTTTGAGTGAACTAGAGTGCTAAGATTGAAAAATACGACGTTATTGATGTTGCTGAAGCTGAAAATGATTTTTAATTTTTTTCCAAATTTTCTATTTTTTGAATGGAGATTTAGATGGTAGGTAGGGCACCACTCTAGCTCACTCAAAAGTCACGAGCCGCCACTGCTCCTCTGTAATTCTGACTTTTGACATGTCCCGACTGAAGTATTTGTTTCACTTGACCGTGCCATGTCTTTCTTGGGCGTCTGCAAATTCTTCTGCCATTAGATTCCGCGTCATATATTCTCCTTACACTCCTTTCTTTGTTCATCCATTCCACACGTCCATACCTTCCTTAATCTACATTATTTAGGGCTAACGGTGATTTCAAAAAAAGTTTTAACCCATCTGCTTTGAAAATATAATGAAATATATAATAAATTTTATTTTTTAAATATTAAAATAAGCATTATGGTGGACTTTTAATTAAATTAAATACACATTATAAACCGTAAATTTACGGTGGAACACACATTTTCCACACAGAACTCAAAATATCGGCCAGAAAAAACCTCTTTTTAAATGTTTTATTTTTATATTTTTATTTATGTAATCGTACTTACATAGCAAACGTGATATATATTTTTTAAAAGTACGATAAACCACATCCTAAAACGGGATTTGTTCCTAGTTGAGCAGTCAAAGCTTTCTTAAATGTTTTTGATAGATAATGTGTGTTTCAAATATATATTATTATTATTGCTTTTTTCACAAGTATCCTCACTATGCAACTCGTTTTGGCCACGTTCACAATGGCATTCTAATGACCAATCCATCATATTTTAAATCATTGGTGGACTTACAAGTGTAGAGTTGGATGGATACGCAATGAAATGTGGGAATTTCAAACACGTGTTCAGCATACAGAATGAACGATAGATAAAATCCGCAATGGATTTGTTTGAGTTTTTCCAATGACCTAGGATGATTTCGCATTTGCTAGTATTACCACATTTTAGTTTTCAGTTGTACAAGGTAATTGACAGCTGGATACAAAAAACTTTGGATTTAAAGTTATTCGTTCGTTAGTTCATATTTAGAGTAATAATTTAACGGTAGCTATCGTATGCATTATTTAACGGTTCTGCCCACAGAGCAAATAATATATAGACGTGCCCTAACACGTAAGGGGAGAAATCCGAAATAAGGGGAGCGAGGCGTGCCGCCATTTTAATTAAAATAGCAAATAAGTAAAAAAAGACTGGGCTCGTTTAAAAAAACCGAAAATTTTGTTAGAGTATTTAGTTTGACCGTTTTTATAAAATTTCATCGCAGTCAAAATCACGCGAAACAAACGTGGACGGCAGTGAACTGGCTGGTGCCAAAATGGGTGTCGCGTGACGTTTGCCTCCAGCCATCCAAATGGTACTTAGGGCAAGTCTATTAATTCTAACGTCAGTGGTAAAAACAGATTGATTTCTAATATGAATTTTTTGATTAAAAAGCCTTCGTAACTATAGTTTAAAAAGCCACGAGACTCACTCCTGACATATGTGCTATATACTCGTATACCATAGGTTTTTGTTTTAATTGTACCAGTCTGAAGATGCCCGTGATGGGTGAAACCGATCCGGCTATTTAATAAAAAAATCATATTAAAATGGAATTCCACCATGAATTGACAATTTCAAAATTAGAAAAAGTTTGTTTTTTGTTTCTGACGATAGCTCTGTAAAAATTTTTGTAAGATGCATTTGTGGCAGTCATCTTGACAAAACAACGCAACGAAAATTACTTCGCATTTCTTATCCGCATAGTATTCAATTTAAATAATGCGAAATAGGTAGGTCCTACGATTAAAAAAAAAACGTTTCAACATCGTACGATCGAATCATACGACGCAAAACGACGGCTATTTCAATCGAATGCGAACTGATATGGTTCGAGTCTAAAGCAAACCATTGATAAGTTTTAACTCTAGAGTAAACCATTGATAACATCTGATTTATTATATTTAGTTGTTAGATAAGGTATACAGTTGTAAGTATACAGTACACACATAAATCACAACATACCTAATACGTATACTCTTCAACTAATACACGAGAACGGTCGTATGAATCATAAGAAGTATTAAAATGTCATTTTCACGTGATGTTCTACTACTGCGTTAAATATGTAGATAACGACTATGAAATCGCTTGGAGCATCAATATCACAAAAAATAGTCTACATTTCATAGTCTAGGACTAATTTGTCACAGCTATGCTAATGATTACTTTGTTAAAATTTGTGATCCTTGCAAAGTGGATGATTGTAGGTCATGTATTGTACACTGTATTGATGAGGTATCAAACTGGATATACAGAAATAAACCTGCTCTAATTGCAATACCGGCCATGAGTGCTGCTTTCGACAGAGTGAATCATAAAATATTAATTGGTAAATTGAAATACTAATATGGCATTGACAACTCTGTACTACAGTGGATAACCTGCTGAGACATCTTTCTAATTTTTCTTGGTCTTTTGGTGTGCCGCAGGGGTCTGTACTGGGTCCTCTTCTGTTTATATTTCTGTCTATATTGTACATCAGTGATCTGGAACCATTATTTTTTTCACGTGAACTAATTTGTCACAGCTATGCTGATGATTACTTTATTTTTAAATTGTTTTGATCCTTGCAAAGTGGATGATTGTACGTCATCTGTTATACGCAGTATTGATGAGGTGTCAAACTGGATGTATAAAAATTGGCTTAAGCTAAATACAAACAAAACTGAATTTAAGGTTTGCATCACCCGGACGACAGCATTTAATTGATAACAGTCCAATAACAGTCTAGAATGGATCTTATTCCCATAAAATCAGTTTGTTTTCTTTGTGTTTACTTGGACCAAAACATTGTTTCAATGAATACTCAACTTGGCAATACGGTAAAGTCTAGTGTATTTTGTAAGATAATTGAAATCTATACGAAGATGTCTCCCAACATATTCTGCTAAGACTTTGGTAAATGCTCCTTTAGTCTCCAGATTGGACTACTGCAATATTTTGTATGCTTGTCTGCCTAATTTACATTTGAACAGACTACAAGGAGCGTTCAACACAGCAGCTCGTCTAATATCCGGTGCCAACAAATACTGTCACATCACTCATCTTCTACGTGATTGCTTATACTGGCTTCGAGTCACAGAAAGAGCTCAATTTAGTTTGTCTTATGGTATTTAAGGCACTGAACAGGCTGACACCGTAAGGGACAATCTTACTCAGAGGAAACTCACGCTCAGGTAGGCCAAGTCTGATGCATCGAACAGACTGGTATGAATGCTGTTAAATTTGGAAACAGAGCTTTTAATGTTCTCAGTCCACATTATCGAAATGACCTTCCATTTTCTCAAAAGAGGCTACAAACTTCAACAAGATGTAAAGCGCCCTTGAGGTGATTTTAGTCACTAAATGGGGCTATAGAAAAATTTACAATTCAACCTATTTGATTATTACGCGTTCACAGATGGCGTTAATTTAAATATTATAGAAAAAAACACCGATATATTGAATTTAATATTCCATATGTACGCCCGCTAACAAAATTATACATCTCAATATTTAAAAGCATTCGATTATTGTCTGGCTTTTTATAGTAGACACAAAATGAGTACGGTGCGATCACTTAAAATGTTTTAAATGGAAACACCAATATAGCTAATGGGAAGACAAACGTATATTTAAAAAGGCGCAATGGTCCAAGTGCATATGTTTTACTTTAACCAAACGTTGCTCAGAAATTAGTGACATTTCCAAAAGGAGATGATCCTGCACAATATTTTAAGACAATTATTTGTTATTTAACATTTAGCAAGACGATGTATCGAAATAACGATGTATTAGATGTTAGATAAATAAAATAAAAAAATTGAAATTCACAGAACAAAATTATAAACTAGACTAGAATGTGAAAAACCAGTATGTGAAAATTTTAATGTGAAATACTAGAATATGAAAAACTACAATGTAAAAAATTAGAATGTGAAAAACTAGAATATGAAAAACTAGAATGTGGAATACTAGAATGTGAAAAACTAGAATATGAAAAACTAGACACTGAAAAACTAGAATGTGAAAAACAAGAATGTGAAAAACTAGAATGCGAAAGAAAAACTGGAATGTTAAAAACTAGAATGTGAAAAACTAGAATGTGAAAACTAGAATGTGAAATACTAGAGAATGTGAAAAATTTGAATGTGAAATACTAGAATATGAAAAAATTGAATGTGAAATACTAGAATGTGAAAAACTAGAATGTGAAAAACTAGAATATAAAAAGATTAGAAGGTGAATAATAAATTTCAAAGATAAAGTGAGTAGTGTTGTGTGGTCATAGCAATGAAAACAAGTAATTCCCCTTCATTAAATTTCTACATTATATTGCCAAGCTACACATGATTTTGGTAAATATGAATCCGATTTAAATTTATTCTAGGAAGAGGGGTTCTATTTGTCCCAGTGTAATTCTTTCCCATCTGCCCACCAGAAAATTCGCCAGTACGCCACTGTGTTTGCCAATACGGCGCTAGGTGACTTAGATCAACTGAACCAATATTAGTATGTGCGTACAGTGGGCAAATATTTGAATTGATAAGATGATATTCTTGATAAGTACGAATCGCTTTTACTTTTGCTGTTTGGTAAGGATTTGTCCGAGGATTCGATTTATTGGTTGAAGCCGACAAAGGATAATATTTGTTAATTTATATGGGCTTGTAATAAACCTCATTGAACTGTTTAATTATTCATGGAGATTACATTTATTTATTTGATTATTCGCCCATCTGGGTTTTTACATAGGTTTTTAGAACAGAATATAATGAGCTACCAAAATTATAAAATTATAAAATATAGCTAGTGGGCCTGACGAAATACCTGCCCTGGTATTGCAGAAGTGTGCTGTAGAAATTGCTCTAATTTTGGTGAAGTTTTTTAAAAGGTCCCTGAAATGTGGGCTCTGTGCTCTCTGGTTAGAAAAAAACAGCATTCGTCATATTCCCAGGAAAGGTGACTGCTCCAACTCGGCTAACTACCGCCCGTAGCGATCACATCAGTTCTGTCCAAGGTGATGGAACGTGTGATCAACGACAAACTGCTCGCATACCTCAAGAAGAACAAAATTATTACCGATCGTCAATTCGGAATCCGGCAGAATGACGATCTTCTCGCGTATTTGACGCATATTTGGGGGTATTGCCTGGAACGTTACGGTGAAACCAAAATGGTTGCTCTAGAGGTGATTTTTCACCAAAACGGCGCCATACAAATCATCTAAATACTCTTATTATTATTATTACCATTGTAGTAGCGTTAAACTAGACACGTGCTAACTTAACTAACGTATCCCCCACTGAGATAATGTGTACAAAAATAGCCCAATATCTTACTGCACACTCCACATCACATGGCAGTTAATTCCAAGAAAGTGGCTTGTACCACTTTCACATTGAATGTCCTGTCTTCTATCTTATATCCCTAGAGGAACAGGTGTAGTAACAGATTAGTTGCATCAGCCTTGATATATTTAAGCAAGTTTCTTTTGAGTAAGATTGTCCCTCACGCAGAGTACGATGGAGCCAGCCCGTCCGGTGTCATAAAACCATAAGACAAGATTAATTGTATGTTCGAACGGTCAGCGGCTGAGTTGGCATGGCGTCTGGGTCTCACGTGATTTCAATTCTTCCACTGAGTAAGTCCTCCATCTCGACACCAGGAACATCTTTCGTTTACTGTGATAGTAGTGGGAGATTTTCAAGTATTGTCAGGTAATTCTTAACATGTGAATGTTTATCCTTCTTTTTAAAACAATTTAAAAAAATAGCTTAAAAAAGTACTTATGCGCGTAGGTATCTCTATAAACAATAAATAATATATATAAAAAAAAATACACCCACCGGTGCGCAAATGTGTCTAAAGGCCGCAACACTGTTAAAATACCAACTCTTCTTGTGCTACCAATCTTCTAATAAATGTAACATCAATAGAAAAGGAGGATAAAATAGTAACTGTAAAAATCATATCTTCTCTAAGCTTAAATTTTCTAATAAAACTGTGTTCATCTGAAGCGACCTGCCAGGAAAGTATGTTTTTCTATATCTGTTTGTACATAATTAAATAGAGAATATTGATGATTTTTCACAAAAACGGCGCTATACAAATCCTCCAATTATTATGGAAACGTATTGTATACTTTTTAATAATAATAATAATACGTAGACTAAAAAAGTTGTGCAAATATCATGACGCCAGAACACAACGTTCGATAGTTTTCGCTGCTGAAGAAAAAAATCAAAATGACTTAAAACATTTAAATTCTTTAAAAGCCACTTCTGGAGATACGAATATTAAATTCAAAAGAAAATTACGTATTTTATCAGAAGGTTATATTCCGGAAATAAGTGAGTTTTTTTTACATTTTTAATAAACAGATTTATTTGCGTTTAATTTCAAAGGTCAAGGTAGATTGACATACAAAAATTAATGTTGTAAAAGGAAGTTTCTTCGACAAAGGAATTTTATTTTCAAATCTTTTGAAAAGATGGTCAATACAGAAATAAACCCGGAATTATTTAAATATCACGTTTGTTCAAGAAATGATATTTAAAAAACAAACGTTTGAATAAGGAGTTCCACTGAAATATATTTACGTACGTCAACAAACATATATAGTATTGTGAAATTTTTGTGTACAGTACAAACATTTCTCCCATTTCTTATGTCAACTGTGGTTAGAGGTGCATAAATGTGGAGACCCAGTGAGCGGGCTGCCTATTGCTAACAAACATTAAATAATATATAATATGCAAACGAACTTACTTTCCAACCCTCCTCTCCCCATTTCTTGGCTCTCCCCGCTCCTCTCCTCAACAAAACATACCCCAATTGGGGATGCCATAATCCCATTGGCTTCAGACTGTTTGGACTCTTAAGAGTTCAGTATTCACATAAAAATAAAAATAAACCAGAATAAAACTTTTATCTTTTATAATATTACATCGACGTTTCGGGAAATTTGCTTACTCTAACGCATTGGTGACCTTCCTCCGCTTCTTCTGCCTTCCACTTTGCCAGTGACCATGAGCTTCTCCAGGTTGGAGTTCTCAGTTTAGTGAGCAACATGTCCAAGGGACCTGAGGATACACTGTATGCAGACAGTTGATAGCTTATTGTGGATGCCAAGCTCTTCCAGAATTGATATATTTGTGCGTCTGGCTGACCATGGAATCCTGAGCATTTCTCCCAGCACCACATTTTGAGGACGTCTATCCGCTTTCTTTCACTGGCTCTGATTGTTCGTGTTTCCACACAGTAAAGAAGTTATGGAAAAAATCAGCGCCTGGACGAGTCTCATCCTGGTGGTGTTCGTTATGCCTCTGGTACTCTATATCTTTTGCAAATTCTCTCATGGCATCTTTTGTCAAGCAAATCTTTCCTTTCACTCCTGTTTCACAGCTTCCTTCGTCACTTATTAACGAGCCTAGTTATATGAAGTTGTTCACAGTTTCTAAGTCTCTGAGAGCATTTGTTCTTACAACCACATTTAAACCTACAATCAAAATGTATTCCTCTTTATATTCCGTATATAAACCCGCCAATAAATGAATCAACTTAATATTTAAAAAGAAAACATTACGTCCTAAAAGTTATTATTCATATATTTGATCGCGAATTTCACCTTAGGTTTTTTTTAACAGTAATATAAGTCTATTATTAAAGAACTGAATGATGCAATACACATGAAAGATAACTGGAAATGATGCAATAATCGTTAACTATGAACTAACCAGAGGTAGCCTTGAAGTTAGATGGTAAAACCAAATAGAAACGAAGCTAGACGTAAACGAAAATACGACAGATGACAGGATACCATATACGAGTAACATGGTGGGTATTTTGGGGTAGTTAAATTGTCATTAGACAAAACGTGTCTTTCAAACGTTGGGTTAGGTTTTTTGTATTAGGTTGGTGTTTATTTTTGGAAGCCACGCATTAATTAACCATTCTTTGTAATTATATGGATATATATATATATATCTCACCCGCAGGACAATGCTGGGGTATGCTACCATATCGGAGGACAGTGTGCTAACAATGTGACTTATGCAGATGACATGATTTTGATGGAACTGTTGAAAAGGGGGCTACGTATCCTCATAAATAGCTGTGAAGAGTTTGCAGGTGAAACCAACATGCTATGCAACTTGAAAAAAACTATGCACTTTTGATCATCAGATACGGGCAGGGTGCGAAAAGCATTACACCTGCTTTCCCGAAGGGCGAACTTCTGAAAGTGGCAGAAGAAATGACATATCTAGGACACCTAATAAATTAATGTTTTATAATTCAATTTATTTGTAAATTTTTCACATTTAGAATTTTTTCGAATTTAAGGCAATTTCAAAGACATTATGTTGATATAAATAAACATTATACAGCAAGATTTAACATGGTCTACAAAATAATAAAAAAAAAACAAATATTTATTTTTGTATTTCATGCTAGCAGCAATAAAGCTTGCCGTTTAAAAGCTGCTTCGTTGATGCTAAATATGGCGATATCCGAATTGATTGTATTCAACAACAAGATTGCCCTCCCCACCGGCATGAATTGGTAAGTTGGTCCCCCAGGTTGGGAGATAAAACAGTATATGCTCTCGGTGACGGAGATAACCATGAATGAATGCTCTCCATGATAGCTGAGTTTTCAAACCATCCGCGAATCGGTCTGAAGAAATGTGTAACAATGTGTACATCCCTTCTGACACGCAGATGGTTCATTCCGAGCATACCTAAGGGAAAGTCGGTAGGATAGAGTCACGGGTAGTAGCCATACTCCCTCAGGTAGATAAATCTCAGAAATTTCTTCTGAACTTTCTCCACATGATGGAATAATTTACCTGATATGGGCTTCAAATTATCGACCCACTCTCAAGAATACAATTGGTATAAATTTCTCAAGTCTGCTCCTTACTAAGGAATTTAATAAAATTGTGAGAACCCGGGTATCTCTAAACTTCCTTGCAGTGCGTAGAGGTCCTGGGTTCGAGTCCCAGCTGTTACCTTTTTCTTTTCTATATCTTTTCGGTTTCGTGTTTCATTCTAGAGTTGTTAATATTTTCTTCAATGGTTAAACACAATATTATCCCCTTTACTCCAGTCGACGATTCTATCTACCATATATCTTACTGGAGTCGATTGCAGTCTCCTAAAATTTGAATAACATCGACATGCAAAGACGAGAGTTCAGTGTAAAGTCAAACATGCTCAGTAGATGATTTCGGCTTTGCAGTTCACTCGTGAAAGGGATGCTATTTCTTGCGCTCCGTACAATTTTTTTATACGTGTGAGCTTTGGGTCATCTCCAAGAAGAGTAGCATGGAAAGATTTCGCGTGCAGTACAACAACGCCTACCGCGTGATCTTCGGCTTTTCTGGACACTGCAGTGCTTCCAACATGCTCACTGAGGGGCGAGTTCCTGGTTTTGCAGCCCTCATAAGAACCCGGGTGGCAGAATTTAGAGAAAATGTCCAGATTCCAACATAGAAGGACAAAGAAGAAATATATTGGCTCTATCAATATTCTATCAATCTCACATGTAACAGTTAACTAACATCATGTTCTCTTCATATTTTTATTTCCATCATTATTAATATAAATTCGCCAATGAAGTGTCCATTGAAATGCTTGGGTAACTATTTCACTATTTCTAATTATGAAACTTTCAATTCACGGTGGAATCCCATTTTAATATGTGTCTTGACAGCCTCCGCGGTCGAAGGGTAAGGCTTTCGACTAGGAATCCGAAGGTCGCGGGTTCAAATCTCGGCGTGCGCAAGTAAATTTGTTTTAATTAAGTTGTGCTGTTTCACAATTAATTCATTTAAAAATAATATGTAGTACATCATATTTGCGCACGTTCCAGAGTGGGAGATACTCTCAGTATCGCCCTAGTGAAAGATCACTGTTCAGAATTGAAACGTTGCTTGAAATGGCTTTTAGCCGCGTTTGGTGACCAAATCTGATTAGCCATGTATTTCCCCAACTTACTCTTCTCCTTCTCCTTCCCCTCCCCAATACCTTCAGCCTCACAACATTCCTCAATTGAGGATGCCATGATCACACTGGCTCCAGACGGTTGGGAGCAGTTGGGACTCTCGTGGGGTATTCATATAAAAAAAACTATGAAAACTAACTTTAGAAAAATAAATAAAAAATACTGGTATTTAAGATAGAACGATTAATTAAAATAATAATAATAGATTGGTTTTCCTTATTTATTGGGCGCAGTATAAATTACCCTTTACCGATTATTATTCACTGCACAGATTATTATCTAACATTAAAACGACTCACGTGAAGTCAAAGTGAAAAACAACCACATTATTCTAAGAAACTCGAATTTCCCCCCAAGGTTTTTCCCGCGACTGATTTCAATAAAATCGTCGTTTCTTATAAGTAAGGAAAATTACTCGAATTAATATTCTCATCACAAAACCAATATAGGTGTCAAGTAGGTTCAGATTCGTGTTCAAATTTAATGTATTCTAGTATTATTTTGATTGATATCAGATGAAATGTAAAAATTTATCATTTTATTAATTGATAAACTAAAGTTCTTAAAAACTTAAGACAAAATTTTTGTGCATAGCGCAAAGGGTAACAATTATTTTTATAAACAATAATTATTAGCCTGAAACACTCATCCAAATTGAAAAAAACCTTTCCGAGCAAAGATAAATGTCGCCATGTTTTTTATTATATGAAAATATAATAGAAAAACAGTAATTATTGAATGAAACACTAGTATATATTGATTAACTTGGCGGGTTTGCGATAAGCCGACGTAGCTCAACGGTAGAGCATCTGACCGGACATCAGAAGGGTGCAGGTTCGAGTCCTGTCGGCGACATTTATCTTTGCTCAGAAAGGTTTTTTCAATTTGGATGAGTGTTTCAGGCTAATAATTATTGTTTATAAAAATAATTATTTATCATTTTCGCTAACCTTTCTAAGTGAAGGCCTTTTAATACCCAGCACGAGCGGAAACTGAACATTGTTCGGAAAGGAAATATGTTAACACGGAAGAGAGAGGGAGCGCGCTAGTATAAATAACGTTTTGGGCGTAAGTGAACATAATTAGAATAGAGCAAAATTTTTAGGACTACTGACTTAAGTAGCATTTAAAGAAATGTTGTGAATTTTTTCATACCTAAAATATGTGATATACCAGAACCACAAGTGTTATTCATATTTTTTGTTCATACTTTGCGATTTAAAAAAAAAAAAAATTGTGATTACCGTACAAGAGTCGCAGCAACTCCCAACTGTCTCGAGCCAGTGAGACTTTAGCATACCCAATTGGGGTATATTGCGAGGCTGAAGGTAGTGGTGAGGGGAAGGGATTGGGAAAGAGGAAAGTAGGGAAGTACCTGACTATTCAGATCTGGTCACCAAACACGGCTGAAGCCATTTCAAGCAATGTTTCGATTCTGAATGGTGGGCTTTCACCAGGGCGATACTGAAATTATCTACCGCTTTGGGACGTGCCGCAAATATACTATATGTTATTTTAAATTAATGAATTGTGAAATAATGACGGGATTTGAACCCGCGTTATAGCCAATGATCGTAACCATTCAACCACGAAGGCCGTTTATCGATGTTATTTCATATAATTACCATTTCAATTAGATTTTCAAATAGAGACTTCAGAAATAACATTTTTTTTAGTGCATTGTTTTCAAGGTTTCAAGGGAAGTTTGTACAAATTAATAATAATAACAATTTGATGATTTGTATAGCGTCGTTTTTGTGAAAAATTACCTGAAGGGCGCCACTATGTACAAAGAAATTCTACATGCGAAAAAAATTAGCAAACCATGTTTTCCGAAGCAGTAACTACTCTCTTCATCTGTGAGATTTGACGTCAATAAATTAGCCTTTTGGTGTTTTTTTCTCTCTGGAACTTATACTTTAATCTCAACTATTTTCAACTTGCTAACGTCATTTCCATTATATTACATTACAACAACACAAACATTATCTATATTACATTATTGATGTACTTTTATTTCTATTACTTTTATTTATTTACTACTGTCGCTAGATGGCGGTGCTCCGCAACTCAAACACGAGAAATCTTTCTCTATTGAGTTGGGCGCTTTTCTTTAAATAAATTTATACTGTATTTGTGATTAGCTATTACGTCTGTACTATTAAATATTCTATATATATATTTACATTAAATAGAAATAAAAAAAGTAAAAAAAAATACGAGCTATGAAGCTTTGAAATACATGTTTGGTGAAAAAGCAAAATAATTTGAACGTTTAGAAAATCTTATTGGCAAGACATATTTTATATTTCGACATTAACATTAAATATTTTCTATCGTCTGTTAATTGTTTGTTAATTGTTTTTGTAAAATAGAAAAAAAAAATAAAGAAAAATAAAAAAAAATGTCAGAGAAATCATTACAAACAGATTTTTTTTAAATGAATACCCCACAAGAGTCTCAACTGCTCCCAACCGTCTGGAGCCATTGAGACTATGGCATCCCCAATTGGGAAATATTGTGAGGCTTAAGGTATTGGGGAGGGGAAGGAGAAGTGGTAGAGGAAGGTGAGGAAATACCTGACTATTCAGATCTGGTCACCAAACACGGCTAAAAGCCATTTCAAGCAACGTTTCAATTCAGAATGGTGGTCTTTCACCGGGGCGATACTGAGAATATCTTCCACTCTGGAACGTGCGCAAATATACTGTATATTATTTTTAATTAATTAATTGTGGAACAGCACAAATTAATTAAATAAAATTTACTTGCGCACGCCGGGATTTGAACCCGCGACCTTCGGATTCGTAGTCGAGAGCCTTACCCCTTGACCATGGAGGCCGTCGAATCTTCTGATCATCGAATTATTCTGGAAATCGCGCAATAAGGAACTCCAGTCTAATTTATTTTCATTTATTTTTTATCAATAATGATGACGTTCCAACATAAATATCAGTATACCCGAATTTCGTTTTTTTGTCTAAAGTGAGTATTCATGGATAAAATAATTTTAAAAATTTCTATTTTTAATGCAAATCTATGGCCGGTCGATTTTGAGGTTAGAATGTCAAATGTCAAAACAAGGATGAGCTTTAGCCTGCATAATTTTATATTATTTTCATAGTAAACCATAACTAAACAAAAGTAAGAAAATTATGTACCTTTTTAGAAACCTTAACTAAAAGAATAATAATAATATTGAGCATTAACATTATCGTAATATCCGTATTGATAATAGGTTTGCTCATGAATACTCTAATTTCTTTCATTAACAATAGTTTTTGTTGTTGTATTGAACAACAATTATATAGCTTAAAGTCACCCACATTAAGTTAAAATTTCGCCAAAACTGAAAAAAATCATATTTTAATTACAAAACAAAATTGAAAAATATTTTTTTACGTACAAATCCAAAATCAGACCACGCACGTGACGTCGGATTTTGTTTTGTATTTAAAATACATAACAAAATCTACAAATAAAAATGTTCATACTAATCCAATGCGATGGTACCAACATAACAAGGTGTTTTGATGAGATGATTTTTTATTCACTTTTAAATAACGATTTATAAATTCTACGTATATATATAATAAAAGCTACATATTCAGAATTGGCGTTTGCTGATCTATATGAATATATATTTTTAAAGCCATTATATTTTTCACTGGAGTTCCTTATTATAGAATTGTGGTTCCGACGGTGAAGTCAATGCGACCAACTCTACTAAAAAGGTCGATAGGGTATTGAATGATAATGATAATACTGAAGATAAGGCAACGAAATCAAAACGCAATGTGCAATTGCCCAATGGAGTAATGTTCGCATTCCTAAGTGTGTTCACTTTCTTGTCTCGTGTGCCGCAGTGCTATGCAGATGAATATAAAGAGTGTTGTTTAGTAACCCAGCAAGATTATCATTTTAATTATTAGCATTTTAAAATCAATGTTATTCGTTGTTTTAATTAAATAGATAGACTAGAGCACAATTACAATACGCGTCTCAATTTGTATGAAGGATTAATGGTTCCTAAGCATACAGACAAATATGGACAAAGAACTTTAGAACACATGATTCCTGGTTGTATAAATATATTACCCGCTGAAATAAAAAAACTGTAAAAAAACTAAACCATTAATAAACACATTGAAAACTTGGCTAGAATAAAGAAGCTATTTGTATTAGAAATAAGGAAATATTATTTTATTTAAGATTTATTGCTTTCGTTTATGTTTTTATTTTATTTGATATTTTTTTAATATATTTTTGCAGAAATATTTTATAGTAATATTATATATAAATTAATTGATAAACTAAAGTTCTTAAAAACTTTAGACAAGATTTTTGTGCATAGCGCAAAGGGTAACAATTATTATTTTTATAAGCAATAATTATTAATCTAAAACACTCATCCAAATTGAAAAAAACCTTCCGTTACAAGCCTCTCTCATACAAATAAAGTTGGTTGTTTACAGGTGAAAATATAATAAAAACAGTAATTATTAAAATGGAACACTAGTATATATTGATTAACTTGGCGAGTTTGCGATAAGCCGACGTAGCTCAACGGTAGAGCATCTAACCGGACATTAGAAGGGTGCGGGTTCGAGTCCTGCCGGCGACATTTATCTTTGCTCGGAAGGTTTTTTTCAATTTGGATGAGTGTTTTAGATTAATAATTATTGCTTATAAAAATAATAATTATATATAAATATTTATTTGTTTTA
This sequence comes from Halesus radiatus, assembly GCA_022606495.2. Lineage (NCBI taxonomy): Eukaryota > Metazoa > Arthropoda > Insecta > Trichoptera > Limnephilidae > Halesus > Halesus radiatus. Next base: position 16,950 of record JAHDVE020008204.1, read on the forward strand.
AGCTTGTTACACATGGTTTGTATGTTTTTATTTTATATATTATTTTTATTTTTTATATTTTTATTTTACATATTTTGTAACCTTGTCTGTAAATTTTATGTTTTTGATAAGAAGCTCCCGTTAGACAAACTACAAAAGTAGTAGTTTATCGGGACTTTTTGAGTTGTATTTTTTTTCTGTTGTAAAATTAAATTTAAAAAAAATAATTATTAATTTTTTTTTCACAATGTCATGCACTCATTTTATATTATGCACGTATAAATTATGGATCATGTAGATCAGGCTGTTAGTATTATTATAAAAAAAAAAACAAACGGTATAATCTACAAATTAAAACCCTTTCTCTTTATAACTTATCTGTGTCATGTACTTATACATTAGTACACATACATATATAGATATACCACAAATATGTTACACTTATATACCTATAAGTATCGTGTTCTATTTTTGTAAAATTAAAACCTTTTTTTTATGTCAAAGCCCCTAGAAAATTATAAATAAATAAACTTTGTATTCGGTTACGGTCTAAAGGTTTATTCATATCTACCAGCACCGCACAGTACAGAACAGTCCAGTGCAGACACGATAACGTTAGTTGCCTACGTGGTATATGAACACATTCATATTACAGCGTAAGAGTAAGACTGCTCTCTGACGGTCCGGTGAGGAACGAACTTTTCACTCGCTACTGGAGACATTGCACAGAAAAGTCAAGTTTGCTAAAGTAAGGTAACGGTTCGCAACGCAGTCCATTGTGGGACTTTTCTGCGCAGTGTCTCCAGTAGTGAGTGAAAAGTTCGTTCCTCACCGGACCGTCAGAGAGCAGCCTAAGCGTAACGTATTCGCTCATGCACTGACTAGCAGCGGCTATTGTTGGCTAAAATATTTTGACGTTGCTGGTGGCCACTAAACGTCTACGCCTGCGCGGTTAGTTTGAACGCATATCGTTAGCACCGCCATTTTCGTCAGTTGGCGTCATGAGACCCAGATATTGCTAAAACCGTAACGAAAAATGGATTGAATTGGTGAGAGAATTTAGATTATAAAATAATAAAAAATATGGGAATAGGATTATAAAATCCTCAAACATATTGTGGCGGACGCACGGAAGATCTGTTTACATCTACCAGCACCGCGCAGTGAAGAATAATACAGGCCGGTGCTGGTCCGTGCATGTGCGGATACGTTACGCTTGCATACGCTGTAATACGAATGTGTTCATAGTTAATCTAGGTGACTAATGTTGTCGTGTCTGCACTGTGCGGTGCTGGTAGATGTGAATGAAATACTCGCGTCTTTGCTGTGTCTGTACTGTACTGCTCTGAGTGTTCTCATAAAATTATCGCGGTGATAACATCCGTCACTAACTTAGTATAAAAGTACGAGATTAAAACCTCGTTAGAGCATGTACGAGTAGAGTAATTCATATAAAAGAATTGTTTATTTTTTATCGTTATTAACTCGTTAAATGATACATTCTCATCACAAAAATTAAATAAATTGCAGATAGACAGTGTCGGACAATGCCGCCATTATTTTCATGAAAACGTTAATCATGTATAGTCTAGGACGAATTATACTGCATATTGAAATTATGTTCGCAGCAGACTGAGCGTTAGTTTTGGGTACAGAATCGGTGTTTTCGATGTCAGTCTCTTTATAATATTGTGCTCTACGGTTCTGTGCCCGATTTATGTAATTCTGGTTGAATTTTGCTCTCATGTATAGCATCAATTTAAGAAAATTTTCAAACTATTTTAAATTCACAGCCTCGTATCTCTTTAATTTTTTGAGATACGCACTTGAAGCCTAAGTTGAATTATAACATATACACTCTTCTTTAAAATAACACTTAGTTCACTTACGGCCGTTATTCCGAACCCTACTGAGCAACTGTTGAGCCGAAATTTTGCCTCAACACTGTTCAAATGCGCAAATACACTCTTCTCAATTTAAGATACCGATTTTTGTGGTTTAAGTTCCCCTCAACAGACGAATAGTTATTAAAAAGTATCAACAGGGTGAACAAATATCAGTGAAATATCAAACGTCATTATTCGTTCGCGATCTATTTATCGCGAGTCAAATATTGCATGACAAAGATTTATTTCATAAAAAAATTCTTAGAAACAGGCGAACAGAGCGTTGCTCAACAAAACACTTGGCTGATCGGTGCCTCAGATTGATCATTCGTAAAGTTAGGAAGAACGGATAATTATTCTTTGAGATATGATTCTGATTATGGACACATGTCGAATTCAAAAAGTCGAAAATCATCGGTTCACTTTGCGCGTGCGCAGTTCGTGTCGCTACAAATGTCGCTACTGGCACAAACTTTCATCTTCTCTTTTTAAAACGAGATAAAGATGCGGCGCTATGTCTATTTTTAGCCGAGTTATTGAAGTTTGAAATTCATGTCGCTCATTTGGGCGCGATTACCTCCCCACACCCGGAATCGATTATAAAGTCGTTTTCACGTCAAAAATTAGGAGATAACATCATTCACTGTTCATATATTATTACAAAGCGTTTTCATAGCCTCTACTAGAACGTCGTGGAATTATGCTGTTAGCCTCTCGGTGTGCCCCAAGTAATGTATAAAAAAACAATCTTCTAATGATCACATTTTTTTTTTTTTATATGAATACCCCACAAGAGTCCCAACTGCTCCCAACCGTCTGGAACCAGTGAGACTATGGCATTCCCAATTGGGGAATGTTGTGAGGCTGAAGGTATTGGGGAGGGAAAGGAGAAGGGGAGAGGAAGGTGGGGAAATACCTCGCTATTCAGATCTGGTCACCAAACACGGCTAAACGCCATTTCAAGCAACGTTTCAATTCTGAATGATGGTCTTTCACCAGGGCGATACTGAGAGTATCTTCCACTCTGGAACATGCTCAAATATACTATATATTATTTTTATTTTAATTAATTGTGAAACAGCACAAATTAATTAAATAAAATTTACTTGCGCACGCCGGGATTTGAACCCGCGACCTTCGGATTCGTAGTCGAGAGCCTTACCCCTCGACCACGGAGGCCGTCTTTCTTTAAGAGATAAATAATTTCAGTGGTCTTTCCGGGGCCTAAGAATCGAAAGATCTTATACAAATCGGTGACATCAGTTTCATCACTTCTAGAAATTAACTGTTCGGTGGTGTCCTTTCTTCTGACGAAATATTCATATCCCAAAGGAATTTAATAAACAAAAAACTGCAATTTAAAGTTTGGAACAATCCTTCAGTGGCCAAATATAAACTCTATCTAAATATAAACTCATTTTTTTCACGGACTTTTTACGCGAGGAATGAATGAAGAATAATTTTCCCCAAAGCACATATTTCATTTAAATTCCAACGTTTGCTCGAAAAAAACTCAAGAAACTTCTGGTATTAATAATTTTGTAGCCTTATCAAGGGGCTTGTGAAATTACTTACTGAGAATACAACGATTCTTTCAGGAGTTAGAAAAAAACAATTTTTATTTTATTTTGCGAAAATAATTTGTTATTTAAAAAAAATAGAACAAAAAAAATCTGTTTATTTTAATAACTTATTGAAGCTTATAAACCTCATTCCAATTTTAAATCATTGGAGAAGATAATATTAACGAATCTTAAGAGGAACGGCTGCGCTGCCTGTTTCATACATAACTTAATTTTGGATTTGAGGCCAAAATATCCATCCAACTGGAATGATATGTTTTTTTTTTAAATTAAAGGTTGAGTAAATATCTAGTAACGACGAGAAGTATTTTATTTATTTTTGTTTTAAATTATGAATTATAAAATAAAATAAAAAAATCAATTTTCTTAAACTTAGAAAATTATTTGCGGGTTTATTATATTAAAAAAAATCATATTTGCTATGTTTTTTCGGGTCGATATTTTAAATTATGTACCGCAAATTTGTCCAACGTAAATTGGTCGTTTTTAATATAATTTAAAGTTCACCATAATGCTTACTTTAATACATTTTTTTGTTATTTTATATTACACTATATTTTAAAAGTATATTTCTTTCAAAGTAAATTTTTTTTTTTAAATCACCGTTAGCCCCCAAATAATTGTTAAAGGTGCCTCTAAAATCGCGAAAAATCATTTCCTTTAATGGCTCATTTTTCATAATTTAAAATCAAAATAAACAAATTACTTCTAATTCGTACTAGACATTTGGTGAGTATTTTGACCTCAAATCCAAAATTAAATTTTATATGCTACTGGCCGCGCAGCCGTTCCTCTTAAATGAAACACAAAACCGAAAATCGCAGAAAATAAAAAAGGGATTAGTCGCATTTGGAAATATTAACAAGTTCAAATTTTGCAAATAGTCATCCCATGACGACTGCCGGCAACTGTCAATGATTTTTTCCAATGCTTTAGAGTTCACACTTTAAAAAATATACCACAATTGAATACTAAGACTTTCTTTATTGTATTGGCACACGCCCTCGGCGCAAACTAAATCTGTTGACCCTCACAGGAAACACGTATTACATCGAAAAATAACTACAAGTAAAACTGCTGTAACAATTAATGTTTACTTTAATTGAGTGGCCTTTAATGCTGGTTTTATTTTATTATTATTATTAACTAGCCGATGTGTACCCGGCCATCCTCGGTTTTTAAATTTTTCGCGATGTTTCCGATTTTAGACACCTTTAACAATTATTTGGGGACTAACGGTGATTTAAAAAAAAATTTACCCCGTTTTGAAAATATAATGAAACATAAAATAAAAATTTTAAAATAAGCATTATGGTGTACTTAAAATTAAATTAAAAACGACCAAATTATGTTGGGACATAATTTAGTTATTTACATAATTTAAAATATCGACCAGATATAATTTTTTTTAAATATTTTTATTTACGTAATCATATTTACATAACAAATATGATAATTAAAAAAAAATACAGTAAACCCCCAAATAATTTTCTAGGTTGCCTCTAAAATTATGAAAATTGTTTTTTTTTTTCGTGGCATATACTTCATAAATTAAAACAAAAATAAATAAAATACTTCTCATACGTACTAGATATTAACTAAATCTTTAATTTAATAAAATATATATGTATCATTCAGTTTGGATGGGCATTTTGGCCTCAAATCCAAAATTAAGTAATGTATGAAACAGGCAGCGCAGTCGTTCCTCTTAATATACAAATATCAACATGTTTCTATGTATATATATTTCATGTTTTATATATATTCTTGATGAAGAAAGCATCGCTTTCGAAACATGTTGATATGTGTATATTAATAAAGTTGTGAATGCAAAGTAATTTTTATTTAATTTATTAACAATGACGCCACAAAGTGAATAAATTGAAATTATTATTTGACTAAATTATGTTAATTCATAAATTGTTCATTTCAAACAATATGTTGTGTATTTGCAGCACGTTCCAGAGCTGTAGATACTGTCAGTATCGCCCCGGTGAAAGACCACCATTCATAATTGAAACGTTGCTTGAAATGGCTTTAAGCGTGTTTGGTGACCAGATTTGAATAGCCAGGTACTTTCCCACCTTCCTCTTCCCCTCCTCAATACCTTCAGCCACTCAAGATACCCCAATTGGGGATGCTCCAGACGGTTGGGAGCGGCTGGAACTCTTGCGTGGAATCACATAAAAAAAAAACTTTTTGTCATATTTGCTTTTATCGTTTTTTGGTCTCTGGCTTCATATGAATACCGTACAAGATTCAATCTGCTCTCAGCCGTCTGGAGCCAGTGAGACTTACCGAGACTGGAGGATCTAGTCTAGAAAATCTAAGACTAAGACTAATCTAAGGATATTTTTTAGTGAATTTTACAACTCTGCTTGAATTGCTTTTTCGTAGATAGCAATTTCTTTGTAATTTGGCATATTTATTAAGTAAAACAAACAATTTGTTTTAAAATACCAAATTATTTTAAATACATCACCAACCGGTTTCGCTTATCCCAAGCTTAGTCAGGGTAAAATTTAAAACAAAACAAAAATACATAGAGTGAACATGTATATAGGTGAAATATATACAAAATATAATTGCTTAATATACTTTAATATAATAACATATTATATTTTATAAATCTCACATATATACATGCTCACTGTATTTTTGTCTTTAATTTTACCCTGACGAAGCTTGGGATAAGCGAAACCGGTTAGCCATGCATTTAAAATAAATTGGTAGTTTAAAGCAAAGCGTTTGTTTTATTTAAACAAAAAAAGATACTTTAATTATCTTGTAAATGAAAATGATTACTCTGTACTTTTTTCACATCTCTTTATACTTTATTATACTGTCTTTTTTCCATCTTTATTTGTATGATGGCACTTCATATGAACTATATTTGTCAATTTAACTGTACTAAAATAGGATTTGTTCCTAAATCAAACTTTATTTACACATATTGTTAAATAATCTGTGTTTCAAATTTCAAATAAAGTTACACTTGTACTTACATGAAGTCCTCGAAAGTTGTCTGGAATTGAACACTTGTAACTTGGACGCTGTGTTTTGCAATACTGCTCGGTGTTCACCGCTTTTCTTCTGTACAGACTGATACGTACAGTGGAAAATTTGCTCCCTTATATATGAAATCATCCCCTGTTGAAAGGCTGATTACCCTCCCCCCCCCCCATCAAGCGCAACCCCTATTATATTGCTCGCGGTCTGTACCTATATTTTACGAAATTAGTTCACAAATAAAATAATACAATTTGTTTATTACATCAGAAATACACAGAGGTAATTTGATAAAAATGTTAGGTGAGATCTAGACGATATTTAAAAATGCATAAAGTTATCAGATATATTAATCGATCCTAAATGTATTTTATTTAGTGATTGGATTTTACGTAAATACATATTTTTAACGGGGAGATCGACGTAGGAGAGTTGTTATTTATTGCACTTGAAGTGAAATAACACAAAACTGCGCTATATAAATGCTTTGTTATTATTATTAATTCAAAATAATGATAGTATTATTACGCAATACGATAAACATAATCTTTTTATTTTTTTGTTTGTAAGTTTTATTTACTATGTACTTTTGCTATTTTTGATATATTAAATTCGCTACCGGTTTCGACACAACCGTGCCATTGACTAGAATCAGAGAACATGAACTCTGTTTACGAAATAATAACTATTCCGAGTTTGCTAATCATTTATTAGAGACAGGCCATAGCTTCAATAGAGAAAAAACTAAGTTTAAACGTTCAAATATTGATACATATTTTAAATTGTGCTTTTTAGAAACCTTAGAAATTAACAAAAAAATTAAATCTAAAATTAATTTAGTAAATAAGATAATAAGCTCCCTGTAAATCACCTTTGCTAACCATGTTTCCTATTAACTTTGACTCCTCCCAACGCCCACCCCCCTCCAAATCACCACTCCCTCTACCCTCATCTAATGGTGACTAATTTTATTTCTGTACTTGTTTAATTTAAGTTATTTTTAAGAACGCTAGTGAATGGCACGGTTGTGTCGAAACCGGTAGCGAATTTAATATATCAAAAATAGCAAAAGTACATAGTAAATAAAACTTACAAACAAAATGTCTAGAAATTGCTATACAGTGAATTCCGAAAAAATACAAGAAATAATGTTTTTAAATTGAAAAATATTTATTAAATATTTTATAAATTTACATAGGCTTAGCATTTATCACAATCTAATCAGAAATAGTAATTTTTTCTGACCATCCCATTGTACGTTTTACAAAATATTTAAAATACAAATATGATTTTTAAAGTGGAGAAAAGTATGTTTAATCATTTATCGTTGCGTTTTTGTAAATAAACGTAACCAAAGATTTGTAATCCGCATTAAAAAAGAAACGGTGTTTAAAAAAAAGAAAAAAAAAGTGTTTCTCGGATACCCATCCAAACTGAATGATATATTTTTTAAAAAATTAAAGGTTTAGTAAATATCTAGTACGGATGAGAAGTGTTTTATTTATAAGTATATGCCATGAAAAAAAAACATTATTTTAGAGGCAACTTAGAAAATTATTTGCGGGTTTATCGTATTTGCTATGTAAATATGATTATGTAAATAAAAATATAAAAACAAAACATTTAAAAAAGAAAAAGATTTTTTCCTTATGATATTTTAAATTATGTACGGCAAATTTGTGTTCCAACGTAAATTGGTCGTTTTTAATTTAATTTAAAGTCCACCGTAATGGTTATGTTAATTTTTAATTTTCTGTTTATATTTCAATATATTTTCAAAGTAGACGGGGTAAAATTTTTTTTTAAATCACCGTTAGCCCCTAAATAATTGTTAAAGGTGCCTCTAAAATCTCGAAAAAACAATTCCTTTAATGGCCTATATTTCATAATGTAAAACAAAAATTAACAAATTACTTCTAATCCGTACTAGATATTTACTATACTTTTTGGTGAAAAAAAAGTTCATTAGGTTTAGGTGAGTATTTTGGCCTCAAATCCAAATATAGTTTTATATGAAACAGGCCGCGCAGCCGTTCCTCTTAACAAACGTATTGCAATCTTTGGAGCACAGACATCAGGTAGAAATGCTGTCCTTGTTCTACCGGTATTTTAATGGAAGATGCTCTGAGGAACTAGCGTCAGGCGCGCCCAACATTAACACACGGTTGAAATTTGTCACATGAGAACGGGTTGCTTCTACGACTCGTTTTTGTGTTGAACAGCTCGGCTGTGGAATGATCTGCCGGCCTCTATGTTTCCTCCCTACTACAATCTGGGTCTCTTCAAGACCCAGATTCACCCCTTTCTATCCTCTAAAAGACCCTCTACACAGCATCCCCAAAGATGATAAAGACCCTGAGGGAAATTATTTCTCTCAGGGCCTCCTGTGTGGAGTTTTCATGTTTTGGTCATAGCATGAGAACATAACACTATGTAAGCATGTAAATAAAGCAATTATTTTGTGTCAAGAAAGAGAATTGTGGGGCGATCCATCCTCTGCCTACTATCATTACTGTGATATAGCAAAATGGTTATTTTAATTACTTAAGGTTAAACGAAACGTGATCCGCGTTCACGGATGGCGCAAATTCAAATATTTTAGAAAAAACACTTATAGCGCTTAATGCTTTTAAAAATTGATATGAATTGTTTGTTGGCGCATGTATACACGGAATATGAAATAGAATAAATTATTATTGTAGACATAAGGCTTAAGTCCTTCAAAAAACTTATAAAAATATTGTATGTTCATTTATGATCTTAAATCTACAATAACAATTTATTCCTTTCATATTCCGTTTGTACACCTGCCAATAAACAATTCATTTCAATATTTAAAAGCATTACGCGTCATTTAGCCTTAAGAGTCAGCACTCAAAATTGCGATAATCGTCGCTTTCTGAATTTGTAGGACGAGCAATAATTGTAATGATTGATCTATGAATTCTTTACGGGTAGTTAGAAAAATGTCTAGATTTTCCAGTGAATATATATCTTGAATTGCATCCTTTCTGCAATTCTATTGAATACATATATTATGTCTATAAGAGGTGCAGTTTGAAAACCAGTGGAGGCCTTTTTGGGCATTTTTCTTAAAGATCCAATATATGTATTTCACATATAAAACTTACAAGCTAACAGTTTTCAATGGAAAGTTGACACTTTTTTAAAATTTTAATGATTATCAAGTTTAATAATGTTATTATTAAGTTCTGCAAGTATTTTTAGTTTTTATAATTGTGACATCTGTTTCGGCGTTCAAGGCAATTTTCAAACTGCGGTTAATCCACATTGTGACCACTTATTTATATGATTTTATTCCACTCCCTCCCCATTCTAATTTGGACGGGTTTTTAAAATAACGATTTAAATAATTATTACATAAATTATTATATATAATAATTAAAAAAATAATTGTTAAATTTAATGGAGTTCTGCGAATTAAACACAAAAACAATTAATTATACATTTTCCTTTATATTGTGTATTTTTAAGTGCTAGCATTTACGACTAGTTTAAAAAAACGAAAAGAACTGTTTTTGATAAAAATGATGGCCAATGTAAGACCGGCTCGAGGCTCCACGGGAGAAGGCTGTATGTATAGGGGGATGTTTGGCTGTATAGAAATAGGGTTCGCCTGGCAACAAGTGGAAACGATCTTCATTTTATTGAAATAAACTAGTGTTTAATGTAATAAATTTGTTGTTTATTTGGTTCAAATAAGCGTCGTGTTTATTTTTTCGTGAATTGATAGACTTCGTTGCGAAGTGGGAATGAAACTGCCTCGGGATTCAAAGGTTTTTGTGCAGTTGCATATCTACGGTCCCAACGAACAATGTCGGATGTGCAAATGGTAAATTCTTATTAGTTAATTGATAAACTAAAGTTCTTAAAAACTTAAGACAAGATTTTTGTGCATAGCGCAAAGGGTAACAATTATTATTTGTATAAACAAACATTCAAATTTTTTTTTAAGAACTTTAGTTTATCAATTAATAAATATTTGACAAGTCAAAGCAATTTTCACCAATAAAATGTAGACATAATTTGTCTCGACACCATCTATTTGAGGGATTTAGCCGTTACAAGCCTCTCTCATACTAATAAAGTTGGTTGTTTACAGGTGAAAATATAATAAAAACAGTAATTATTGAATGGAACACTAGTATATATTGATTAACCTGGCGGGTTTGCGATAAGCCGACGTAGCTCAACGGTAGAGCATCTAACCGGACATTAGAAGGGTGCGGGTTCGAGTCCTGCCGGCGACATTTATCTTTGCTCGGAAGGTTTTTTCAATTTGGATGAGTGTTTTAGATTAATAATTATTGTTTATAAAAATAATAATTCTTATTAGAGCTGTTTAAAGTTTCGTTTCTACGTGTTTACAGTTTCATGCATACATTTTTATTGTTTTTAAAATATATAGTGTTGTTTTTGATATTTTGCGTAAACCTCTGGAAAAAAACATAATATTGCAACTACTACAGCTCTTATGCAAAGTTGCCAGTTTACGTCGATATATTCGAATCAAACATTCATTGATGTTACTTTTACTATTTTAAATATAAACTAGGAATTTTATTGAACGGTGAGCTATGGTGACATGAAATTTGAGCAGATTTTTCCGTGTGTTACTTCTAAATCAATGCAACTATTTTCAACTCGTAACGTCACTGAAAAATAATTTATTTTGCGGCTTGCCGTGATTATAATGTAAACACATTAATTTGTTTTGAACCACTTCAATTTATTATATATTGATCGACCGAATTCGAAAGTACCCTTCCTTCGTCAGGATAATATTAACGGATCCCATCATTTCAACCGAACATATTTTTAATAAAGATACATGGGTTCAAATTATTCACCGTAATAATAAAAGCAAAAAAATTGATAATTTAGAAGCACTTGATATTAAAAAATCCCAGTACATTGAATAACCAAGTAAATTTATCTTATAATCCTATCCTAGATATTTTTCCAGTGAATTGCTTCGTTCCTCCCAAAAAACCACTAATTAACCCTTCCCAACAATTATTGAAGAAGTTTTTTTATATTTTTATTATTGAATACGTACGATTGCAAGGTTCTACCCGAATTTATTTGCAATACGAAATATGGGAATAATATTTTTTTTTGTGATCCCTCACAATAGCGCCCCTTTGTGTACGGAGCTATATACAGGGAAACTATATGGCTACCCGGTTGGGCAACGTTGTGAGGCAAGTTAAGCATTGGGCTGTATGAAGGGATTTGTTAATACGAGCCTTGAAGACGTACGGATTGAACGTAGGGGGAAAGACAGACGCCGGTAGCTCGTTCCATATACGACTCCATTTAAACAAAAACGAGTTGGCAAAACGGCGCGTTCTCATGAAGCCAACATCAACTGTGAACGGGTGTTCAACTCCTTTGAGCAGGCTCCATTGAAATATCTGTAGAATAGACTCAGCATACATATATTGGGTCTCTGCATTAGAGATGGCAACCGGTCTGCAAATAACGAATCAGACATGAAGATGATATTAGTAATTCTTAAAATGTGGTACGATATCAATAAAAATTACGGACAGTAATAGGGTCTCATTAGCTCTGTCGTTAGAGTGCTAGTCCCGATAAGACAGAGGTCCTGGCTTCGATTCCTAGATGCGACCGTTACCTGTTTTTTTTTTTAAATTTTCTGCATCCTTTTCTGTATCGTATATCATTTGAGATTCATTAAAGCAATATTTAATGATTAAATATATATTTGTAATTAAAATAATTGGTCAATTATTTTGATTTATTTAATAATTAAATATGGAAATGAGGTTTATGAGTTTAAATACGTTATTCCAATAAATTAAAGTACCTACTTATATTACTGTTTTTACTTATATTTAGTTTTCTGTATATCTATTTTTAATTTCCTTTTTATCACCTGAGTTATATACAGTAGTGTAGATTTAATAGATGAAACTAAAAATAAGTGTAGATTTTTTTTCCTTGATTTTAAATATTGAAACGAATTGTTTGTTGGCGGGTGTATACACACAATATGAAATACATTGTTATTGCTGGTTTAACGCTCAAGTCCCTCAAGAAACTTATTCAAATACTGTATATTATTAAAACATAATATACACTATTTCAATAAATTTCTTGAAAGACTTGAGCTTTAAACTGACAATACCAGTTTTTTTTTCATTTAATATTCCGTAAAAATTCATCTCAATATTTAAAAGCATTAATTCCTAATTTTTTTTTCTAAAATATTTTAATTGGCGCCATCTATGGGAGCGTATCACGTTTCGTTTAGCCTTAATCAATTGTTGAATCAGGAAAAATAGCGTTAAAACCAGGGCTGAGCTATTTTAATAAGAATAGTATAATATTTCTGGGACTATTTTTAATGATTCAGGAAAAGAATTATTCTTACGAACGCTTCATTGGAAGATGTATTTAAGTAAAGTTCCAAAATACCAAATAATGGTTCGCCCACTAACGGTCCTTGGAAGTAGAGAAAACCTCTTTTTATACGATTTACGTAAACACTGTTAATGATACCCACCTTCTGTTGAATAATAAAACAGGTTTATTTTTGCTAGATTTTTCATTTCCGTGAAAAATTTAAACATAAGTAAACAGCCTAAAATAAATCTCTAAAAACTTTTTTTTTCGGGCCAGAAAGAGGTTGGTAATAGCAATTCATTGTTCGTGAACGAGCCGTTCATATTATGTGCCGGCTCGTCTTGAAGAGCCGTGAGCGTACGACTCCTGGTAAACCGTACAATGGCTCTATTGAACTGTTTTCGACAAAGTTTGGAACCACTTAGAAAGATTTTTTATTTATCTAAAAATATAAATATTTCTCAGATGTTCGAAAGTATTCTTACGAATTTGTACGATGACGTATCTCTAAATGAAGTAATTTGTTCTAATTTGTTCTAATTTGTTCTAATTTGTTCTAATTTGTTCTAATTTGTTCTAATTTGTTCTAATTTGTTCTAATTTGTTCTAATTTGTTCTAATTTGTTCATATAAAATCACCGTACACGTGTCTAACTTCCACATGGATAAATTATGCCCACGGCCGTGTAGAGATAAGCAAAATTACAGCATTTACACGTGTGTAGGCACTGGATAATAAGTAAACGCCGCCTGACAGTCTGGCATCTGGACGTTTTGTACCTACATTTATACATCCATACGCTGATATCTGGGATTCGTATGAGCTTGTGAACTGGGAGTCGACTCTTAATATGTTCCGGCTCTTAAATGAGCCGTTGTTCAATTGAGTCGTACTTTTAAGTCGTACGAAAATGTTGAACTGGTTCCGTGACTCTCGCTCCTAACAAAATTAGCTAGTTGATAAGTTTACAATATAATAATAAATTATAATTTATAATGATGTAAAATGTAATGTAAATTTAATCATGTTTCGAATGCCCTTAACATTAGGAACGCAGAGCTTCTATGGTCTATTCATCCCGTCGTGTGTCGAGCGCCGGCCGCGGTCTGAGCGCCGGCCCGCCGTATGCCAGCTAAATCTTATTTCGTAATAACTTAATTGTTTTTTTGCAAAATGATGTTTTTGTAAATTGTTCCGTCTTACCAGATAATGCGTTTATATTTTTATAAATTTTGTGTATATCTATCATTAGTAGTTTCCTCAGAATAGCTACGTGTGTTCAGAAAAAACAAATCTCTCCAATGATATAAAAATATACATATTTAAATTAAATACGAAAATATTCTTGAAGTTTTATTATATGTATATCCGTAAAGCTAAATAAATGTAATTACAACACTTATTTACTTACATTTTAGAAGATTTTGCAGAATAAAACCCAAATTAACTGCGCGTCGAATAATGATTTTATTTAAAATTCCAGACGAGTGGCGTTTACTGAAAACGAAAAGCAAGAATTGCTGTCTGATTTATTATTTTGTCGGCAAACAAATGTTTAATTGTTAATTTGTTACGAACATTTTTAAGGTCGAAAATCGCACAAAAATAAAGTATGTTTTTTGTGTTACAAATCAGACATGACGGCATTCAACGGATACAAATTTTGCGTTACAAATAGGATACACTGGCGTGTCAGAGGTTAAGTGAGTAGCAAAAAATACTAGAAAAATATTTTATTGCTCATTAGGGATAATCCCATAAAGAAAAGTGCATAATTTGCCAGTTATTAAAATGCAAGACCCAAGTCGTTTTAACTCCAGTGTACAGAAAAGTGGGGTGGTTATGTCTAGAATATAATTGTCCACTAATGATAGGGTGTCTAGCTCTTCATACATTGTATCGTGAAAACCTAGGAAAGAAGATGTCTTTCGATAAGTACAACGATCCATTTTCCACCGGTAAATTATAAAATAGTCGATTTATTTGTCATAATACAAAATTATTAAAACAAACATTTTTAAGAAAAAAGTTTTTGGGATTCTGTTGGGTACACCTACTCGCATACGTAATTTTACGGTTGACAGCTGTTTCGCCTTTCGGACGCATCGTCAAACTGCGGTGAAACGACTGCTAGAAGATTTATTTGATCTACAATACAATTTATAAAATAATTATAGAATTGACTTGGAAGGAAAAAAACCTCTCAAATCAATGCCGATTTTTATGTTTAGCATGTCGTCAAAATCTGCGTATTTAATTTATTTACGCCTTGTTTGACTAAATATCTCAAAACCTTTAAACAGTGAGCTCTGTCGTAATGAAATTTGCATAGCTCTTTTCTGTATAGAATTCTTAGGCCAATGAAACTATTTTTAGCCCTATATGTCTTCTCAATCATGAGCTATAGACCTTTGAAAAATCATTTTAACTTCGCTCACAGTACATTATCATTTTTTTAAATAATTTTTAATGTATGGAATTTATAATGTCCCGAAACTCGTGGTACAACCGGGAAACTGGTGAATCTATATCGCACTTAGAGTAGATTTTGAGGCAATAAAAATAATTAATAATTAAAAATTGAATATATTTTTAGACTTTTATAAAAAGTCAATAGATAAATAGATATGTCGGATAAAAAATCGGATATTAATCCGAGACACTTCTAGTTTGCAATTGTGTTCCTTAGGAACTTTGTAATCATTATAAAGATATCTGCCAATAAAATGGGATAAAAATGAAGAATAATCTTGACAAAACTTGAGTTTGAGATATGATATCGATGAAGATGACATAAATTGAACTGGTCTCATTAGCTAAGTTGGTTAAGCGGTTACCCCTGATAGGCAGTGGTCCTGGGTTCGAGTCCCAGATGCGACTGAATTTTTTTTTTCTGTCGTTGGTCCATTTTCATGTTTCATTTAGATTATGTTAATATTATTTTCTACAATGATTAAATATTAAAATTAGGTTTTAAAATCTCAATAAAAATAATTAATAATTAAAAATTGAATAAAAACATAGTTAATAAATTAATTAAATAATACAAAACCCCAGGGCACACAAAAATTCACAACATTGTTCTTGACCCAACTGCCCTAGAATTTCTTATCCTAGAAAATTTCGAATTCCTCAGCTGTAATATTCTGCGTCTCGGATAATTTTAGCGAAGTTAATAACCATTAAACAATGTCCTTAATTAACTAAACAATACGATATACTAGATTATATTATATTACGGTACTTGCCGCTTGTCGCGACTAGAATCTACTTCTTCAACAAATCATAGATGGTATCTGATGCCTATTTTTAGAATGTATCCAATCTAAATTTCCCATCTCGAGATATTGTTTTAGATTCTGTTTGAAGTTTTTAAAAAGTGAGGAATTTTGTTATAATGGTAATCGATTGAAAAATTATTTCGCGATTCGGTGGATAAACGGTGGAAAAAAATAATTAATGAAGTTAATATGAAATACTTTATTTAATATATAAATATCAACATGTATCGGAATGAAATAAGTTTTAGAAATAAGCAATATGTAAATTAAAATGGTAAAATATATAAGTTTATATTAGACCACACGAAGTGGAACTATTTTAAGTTTAATAAATAAATAAAAAATCATTCGCCATCATACCGTATAAAAAAAAATTATTGCAACACTGGGATGTATAGTATTTTTATAATATATACGTTTTTGAAGCAGTTGAGCTTTAAACTGATTGTTCTTTTTTTTCTTCTTTTCTCTTTTAAAATATTTAAATTAGCGCCATCTTTTAGCGTATTTGATTCACCTCATCTTGCCACGATTTTTACGTTAATTCACCCCGCATGTCAAAACCACCTTAGTGTCCCTTTCTTAATCTGATTCACGCTTACATCAGCCATGAATTATTCCCAGATTCCACCATTTGTAACACAGTCATGCTTGGTTTTATCACACATACGCCACAGGGTTTTAGGCTACCTCCATTACTTAGAGAGAGAGCACTAGAATAGTAGGCTATGTGTGGTGTAACAATTGTTTTTAAAATTAATAAATTTCTTTTTTTATCGAAATTTTTCCTAGTTCTTCCAATGAAACACACCCTTTTAGCCATTTTTTTGCAATTAAAATCGAATTGAATGTGCATGAAGAAAGAAGTGTGTGCCGAGACAGAGACCTCTCTGCCCACTCCTGCGGAGAAATGGCGCGATGGTTCCCGAAAAGGAGGAGTTCGGGAATCTTCAGTCATATTACCTGAAGGAAAGGGTTTTTGCAAGAACCATCTTGTACCAGACGTGTGGCACACAGGCGAACTGTAGGGGCAGCTGATTCCGATCTGCGGAGAGGGCTGGAGGGGAGGCAGATGCAACATATCATTCCCTTGTGAAGGGGGAACGATACCGACAAATTGACGACTTTTGAATTTTGCACAATTTACACTTTTGTGCAAAAGTTCCCAATTTGTGCAAAGTAATTTTGCACATGAATTCCGGTGAATGCTCTGCGGGCCTTATCCATGATTGATGCGAGGGTATGGGTCCAGTAGGTAGTGGTAGTCTGTGGGGGGAGTCCAGGGTCAGCGGTAGTCAAAATGAAGAAGAAGGCAAGTCGGTAGAAGCAGAGTGAGGTGGGGCAGTCGAGATAAAGAAGTCTTGTCGGGGCGAGAGTTGTTGGCTGCCTGACGAAAAGCTGTTTTCGCCTTCTATTTGTGCACCAATCCAGCGATATCCCAAGCGCTCTGTGTGGGTTTTCGCGACGCTATTGGAACATTTCTGTGCCGGTACCATCGCGAAAGTTTTATCCGACAACACCTGTCTCCCTCGCACCGTGTTGCATGGCTCTTTCATTTTATTTTGTCATTCTGGCAGTGACGGGATACTCCCCGCCACCTGCACAATATATTCGTATAAGTTTGCAGAAAACGTTTCTTTGGCTAGGGGGGGTCGGACCAGTTACGAAATTCAAATATTTATTTTCCGCTTGGTCCCGGCCCCATGCAAGTGACGACAATATAATTAATAAAAAATATTACTCTTATAACTATCGCCGCACCAAACATCGCGAAAGAGGCGAAGACGTCCGACGCACATCTTTAAACTTGAAAATGGCTATTAGTTTGTCAAAAGCGATTATTGTATCGAAGGATAGGGATATTAGGTACTATAATCCATCGGATTATAATTAATTATTTTTCACTGCATTACAATAATTGTACAGTTTATTATTGTCATGAATAATGTATTTGTATTAACGCTTATGTTGTTTGCCATCACCCGCCACATTTGGAACAAACTGCATTTGCAGAAAATGACTTGACATCTTAAGACAATTTGTTTCCCGCGACTAATTAGCGATTGTTGACTTGTTCACTGTTTTACTTCGCTCACAGTAACTTTTTACAAAGACACACCTGATACCATGTTGTATAATAGAAACGCACTATTGACCATTCTCGTTGACCATAGTTTTACAAGT
Source organism: Halesus radiatus (assembly GCA_022606495.2). Classification (NCBI taxonomy): domain Eukaryota; kingdom Metazoa; phylum Arthropoda; class Insecta; order Trichoptera; family Limnephilidae; genus Halesus; species Halesus radiatus. Next base: position 35,266 of record JAHDVE020008204.1, read on the forward strand.
GGGCGACAGGCAGAGGTTATACATCAGAGAAAATCTTATGGAAGTAGTCATAGATTTATTATAATACATAATACCATTAGTTTGTTTATTTTAAATTATTTAAAATTAAAGTTATTTAAAATTACGAATAATAGCCTGGACTCACCAGAGCTCACTAACTTCATAAACATTCACATACCATCGATACCAACCCGACAAATCGATTTTTGTTATTTGCCCGCATGCAGGACCAATCTTAGGATAAATTCTCCAATTCCCCGTATTTGTGCGCAATATAACGCACAATTTCACCATATCGACATTCCTCACAATACTCTTTCAAAATATCGAAGCGATTTAATACGTACGACCACAAATTGATGCAAGAGTATAAAATGTATCGAGAGCATCTCCTGTCGCGATCCTATTTTTCTCTTTCTCTCCCCCCTTCCTTCTTATTTTGTTTTTTCTAATAAAACATCTATACTTAATCACTGTTAGCACAATAAACTTTCTTGGTTCACCTTTTGTTAAACTTCATTTGTATTAAAAGCTGTTTGTTTCTTACAAATAAAAAATAAATTAAAAAATTCTCCATTTTTAATTTTGACAGTCACTGTTTAAGGTCGTGACTATTTCCAAAAATGGACATACGAGTAAACCATTGGAAAGCCGTTGAAATTTGGCGGCGTGGCTTCGGCACGTTCCACAAAAAATCCCGCCGCTTTTTTTTTAGAATGAATTTGTTTTATCAACGCGTGTTAAGTTCACACGTGTTACGATTACCGGAAGCTTTAAGCTTCTTATCTCAAGTACCTATAGTATAATCAAAGCTTTCAACGACTCCAAAGAAAGATAATTCTTTATAGTAATATTATTGTCAAGGTTATGTCTCAGAGATATGAAAGGTATAGATAAGGATGTACATTATTTGTGGGCTTGTCCGCGCCAGTCTGAAGATAAGACGATTGTGGAAGAGTATTGGATAGTCAAAATTTCAAATAAAATTTTTACAGGATGTCATGGAATTCAGATGGAGACTTTTAACAAGGGTGTGCCACAAGGAACCATTCTTGTTCCTCTCTTTTTCTTTATTTATATAAAAGAAACTTCTGATTATTGCTGGAACAGAGTGAATATTTGCTGAAGATAACGCTTTGTTATTTGAGTGTACGGGAGACGAGTACAACTTTAATGAGCACGTTAACGGAACCTACCAATCAATAGCAAACTGGATGTTGTCGCAAAATTGAACACTCAAGTACGAGTTCTGAAATTTTGTAACACCCTCAAATATAAACTTTAATAATAATGATATCGAACCTTTGCAAACTTGCTCACTGCTGGGAATACAAATAGATTCAAACATAAACTGGAAAGGACATGTATCAAAAACAGTTGCGAAACTTAGTAGCTTCTCTTTTGTATTAGGCACACAAAATCGTGAATATCGATTAAGTAATTTCTGCACATTATGAACATGTCTATTCATTGATTAAGTACAGAATAGTGGTTTGGAAAAAACCAGTAAATGACAAAGAAGTTTTTATTTTCCAAAAGAGATGCTTAAGAAAAATTACAAATTCCGGTTCAGATTATTTGGATTCTTGTAGACCCCTCTTTAAAAAACTGAAACTTCTAGCCAATAAAACAATATTTCAAATATGACCTTACTACATGGCAATTAAAGGATTCAACAACCTTCCTCGTAACATCAAACAAACACATGATCTGCTTCTATTTAAATCATCACTAAAAACATTATTTCTGAACAAATGTCACTACACCTTAATCGAATACTTTGAACATATAGATTGAACGCACTTAGATTAACCGTCTCCATATTTTATACATAAATATGTATTTTTTATTCTAATTTATGTAAATATATAAGTATTTTGTGGGTTAATTGTAAGATATAGAATGTACCTATAAGCTGTACCCTTGTACCTACTTTATATTTTTATTTGTAGAAAAAAGATTTTTTGAATTTTAACGAAATAATTAGAGGGGTAGATACTCTCAGATACTCCCTGGATCTATGTATTTATATAAATATATAAAATGAATGTTTGTTTGTCTGTCTGTCTGTCCTCGATTTTATCGAAAATTACTCGACCGGTGTCACTGAAAATACCACAGTTTATTCTTATTAGTGCCGGGAAGGTTTAGTGAGTAATTTGAATGAAATCCAATATGTAAAACTGTTGCAATAACGTTTTAAAATTAGTATGAAAAACATTGAAGCCGCCATGTTTTATTTAAGTTAGCCCATAGATATACCACTCTGGTTAGCCACAGATTACATGTTCAAAAGACGAAAGTTTGTTTGGGTAGAATATTTTCAAAATGGAAAACACACTTACTTAAGAACTTTATTATTTAGATAAATGTTTGGAATGAAATAAAAAAAATTAAACGAATGGTTGTTTCTTTGTTTAGGGATAGTAATAGTTGTCACAAGGCATTAATTTCGCTATTAAATCGATTGTGGCATCCAAACGACAAACAAGAATTCACAATTTCATAACTTTTTTCAGAAAAAAAAAATCCTCAAAAAGGCCTCAGCTAGTAACTGATAAAGTCTTTAAAATGCTTGGCAAAATTCATTCTCCGAAATTCCAGAGACGTCAGGAATATTTCAACGCTAAAATTACTATGCTCTTCCTTAGTTCGTAGTCAAGTCGAATATAATTTTTTTATATTGTTACCTCACTATAAAATCCACTCCGACTCTATTGAAAAAGTTCGACATAAATTTCTAAGATATGTTAACTATAAACTCGGATTGCCCATTGAAACTATAAATAACAATTATTTAATGAAATAACTAAAATTATTAAAACTCTCAGATAGAAGACTTGTTTCTGACCAAACTTTTTTTTTAAATTGTTAACCGCATCATAGGCAGCCCTGATATAGTCAGTTTAATGAAATGTAATATTCCAATTAGAACTACTCGATCTAAAATTTTACTCAACTGTAACAATAATTTCAGGACTGAGTCATTAAAAATTCGCTTCTACCTAGACTTCACGCAGAAGGTAATACTTTTTCAGACATAGTAGATATGTTCAACTGCTCGGAATACAAATACAAAGAGACGATTATTGCATACATCCTCAACAATTATAAATAATATATGTGTCTAGAGTATAAGTATCAGTGAATGCGATGTATGTTTTGTAAATTCGCCTCTGTCGCTAATTATTTGGAATGGTACTTACAGTATGTTATTGCTGAATTTGTTCGTGAGACAAATGAAATATTTAGTTGTTGTATTTCGTGAAGGCTATCTATTCTATCTATGTACCTACTGTGATGTGTTTTCCACGTGTGTCACTGTTGTTATTTGATTTTTTATAACAATATAATAAATAAATAAGTAATTATGAATTTCATAATTATGATATCTCATATTTTGAAACCTAACTACCCGTATATAATTTACAAGTAAATTATTTGTGGTATTGCTTGCGTTAGCAACCTGTAAAATAAAAAGGGACATTTTTGAGTGCTGACCCTTAATCTGGAGTGAACTGCCAAAGTATTGTTTCTGTATCTGTTTGTACATGTAAGATAAACCCTAGCAAGTAATATTTGTACAGCGCCCCTGAGGTGATTTTTCACAAAAACGGCGCTATACAAATGATAAAATTATAAAAATTATTAGGAAGCAATGGAATTATTGAACGGATTTCTCATTAAAGAAACGTAAATTGTGATAATATAAAAAACAGATTTATAAAAATTACATATCTGTTTTCCAGAAGAGGTTCTTGTTATAAATACATGTAGGTATAAACATGTTTATTTAAAGCTTTATCATATGATTTCCTTTGATTTCTTTATCCGGGGCGTAGAGGAAAACATTCTAAACAGCCTTGAGAGCGTTTAAATATGAAAAAAATCATATCTCTTTAGAAAATCAGAACCATAAATAAATCCCCTTGTAGAATTTAAAAAATACCTTTATTGAACATCTAATAAAACCTTATACAAAGGGCTTAGGTTCGGGTTACGTGATTTCTACTGACTCGCCTACAAAGGATATAAAATAATTGAAATACCGACATAAAAATACAAGTAGAGCATAAAAATTTAAACGTATTCTTTATAAAAATAGTATGTTATAAATTCAAGCATTAAAAAAGAGTTCCAACTGCCGGAGCCAGTGGGACTATGGCACTGTTCGTTGTGGAGCTGAAGTGAAGAGAAAGGTTAACACAGACAAAGCCATTTCAATTTGGGAGGCGGGTATGGGGACTATTCATTGGATAACAAACACCACTGCCACAGGTTACTCCAAGTGGTTTGCTACGTTTGGTGACTTGGCAGGCGTGCACGGGTTCACGTCTTGACGGCGGATTCGTCTGCCCGCCACCTGCGTGATGGCCAGGAGGCCGGTTGGCGGAAACCTTTTGAACTCTTCAGCCGGCTTCTCATGACCCATCGCTTTGCAAAGCGATGGGAGGAATGGATTAATACGTGCGTCACTTCTAGACACACTGACCCCCAAATTCCTACCCACCCCTCATACCCATTTCCTTCCTAGAACTTCCACTCCTTTCTTTCCTTAAAAAGACCCCCCACACAGCATCCCTAAAGATAACTAAATAATAATAATAAAAAGAAAAAAATTGTTTTCCTCAAAGCCACCCGTGGGGAGTTAATTTAAAAAAACTATTATTCGGTTCTATTGGTGGACTTACACCAGGGTGATACTGGGAGTATAGCTGCCACTTCGCTCAATTTAGAAGTTTTAAGCTAGACTGTAACCTAGCAGAAGATTTAAAAAAAAACTTTAACAGCACCCAGGAGAATATCATCTTTGGGGATGCTTTGTGAAGGAACTTTTTAGAAGATTAGTGGCAAAGAAGAGTTAACTTTATTTGAAATATTATTATTTTTCAATTTTAGGACTGGAGAATTTTTATAAAATGACCGGCAGTATTAACCGGCTGGCCTAACTAAGCAATTTGTGTGTGCATTTCTTCCATTTATGGAAATGATTGTCTGAAAAGATGAATTTTAAGTTTAGTTCTGAATTGTGTCAAGTCTCTCGTTATTCTTATCCATATTGTGGCAGTTTATTCCAGGTTTTATTTAGGTCCTGACACTCCGAAAGCACGATCACCGAACTTAGAATCAGGTGTGCACTTTGGTTAATTCAACCTTCCGGCAGCTGATGACGCTGCTGACCTAAGGGTTGAATTGGTAATTCCAGGAATGCACAGTTCCGATAGGTAAGCCGGAGTCATCTCGTTAATTGATTTAAATACCATCCAGCAAAGGTTTAACTGAAATCTCTCAAGACATTTGAACCGGCGAAGATTTTTTAGATGCTCTGAAATGTGGGAAAAGAATTTAATTAAGGCTCATTTATCAAATGCGCAAATGCGAAGATTATGTAGAAATATGGATATTAAATTTATAAGTATTATTTAATCAAACGATATAACCATAAATTATTCAGCGTTCAACAAGTTTTGACAAGTAGTACGGTGGTGGCGCCATTGATTTTTATTTATTTTTCATATTAAAAATAAACTGATTAAAATCTTTCAAGATTGGACATGCACCAACACAAAATGTGACATGAATATACTTGAATAAATAATATTTATGCATAAAAGGAAACTGTTGACATTACGTATGAACCCGGAAGACAAGTATTAATTTATTGCACTGCGCTTTGCCCCTCCAAACAATTCTATGTTTTTAAATGTAAAAGTATTCAGAAATTTTATGAAATGAACTCTTCCCCATCTCTTCTTCCCCACCCTCTTCAGCTTCACAATACCTAATTGGGGATGCCATAGTCCCAATTGGTTTCGCAGTTGTGTGGTATCCAAATAATTCCAAGAGCTTAAGATTTTTCTAGTCTCTTGAGTTTCCTATCCATCTCATCTATCCTATCTATCCATTCATTCCATTCATCTCATCTATCTCATTCATCTCATCTCATCTCATCTATCCCATCTATCCTATCCATCTCCCATTCATCCTATCCCATTCATCCCATCCATCCCATCCATCCCATCCATCCCATCCATCCCATCCATCCCATCCATCCCATCCATCCCATCCATCCCATCCATCCCATCCATCCCATCCATCCCATCCATCCCATCCATCCCATCCATCCCATCTATTATCTCTATCTATCCTATCTATCTCTATCTATCTCTATCTATCTCATCTATCCATTCATCTCATTCATTCTATCTATCTCTATCTATCTATCTATTCTATCTATCTCTATCTATCTCTATCTATCTCTATCTATCCTATTCATCTTCTATTCTCCATTCTATCTATCTCACCATCCCCTCCATCCCATCCATCCCATCCATCCCATCCATCCCATCCATCCCATCCATCCCATCCATCCCATCCATCCCATCCATCCCATCCATCCCATCCATCCCATCCATCCCATCCATCCCATCCATCCCATCCATCCCATCCATCCCATCCATCCCATCCATCCGCCCGACCCGCCCGACCCGCCCGACCCGTCCGACCCGTCCGTCCGTTATTATTTCTGTGACTCGAAGCCAGTGTAGTGTGACAGTATTTGGTGGCACCGCATATTAGACGCGCTGCTATGTTGAACACTCCTTGCAGTCTGTTCAAATGTACATTAGGCAGACCAGCGTACAAATTATTGCAGTAGTCCAATAGTAAAATTTTACTCCTAACATCAATGCGCAATCACAAAACTCCAGTACAGTATTAAATAGGGATATGCCATTGGTACCGATCCTTGTAATAATTTTCTAAAACAATTGTAATTTGTACATCACTTATTTTATGCATGTACTGTTTACTTCTTAAAAAAATTAAAAATACAATTAAGAAGAGTTGCATGTGTTAGGGTAAACGGTGATTTTACGGGGTGGTTTGACATCACAAAAGGTGTTAAGCAAGGCTGCGTAATGACACCGTGGTTGTTCAATCTATACACGGATAATTGTATGCATGAATTGAAAGAGGTAGGCTTGGGCGCGAAAACGAGTAGTCTGCAAGTATGTTGCCTGTTGTATGCTGATGATGCGGTGCTGATTGCTAACAGTATGGAAGATCTACAGTCCCTCGTATCTCGGATGAACGAAGTATGTATAAAGAATTAGATAATGATGAATGTAAGTAAATCTAAAGTCATGTTGTTTGAAAGAGAGTACGAAAACAATGTGCAATATAGTTGTGAATGATGATGAGCAGGTCGATGAGTTTATGTATTTGGGTAGTATGTTTACGAGAGATGAAAAGACTGATAGTTGTCCAAAGAAGCGAAACTAGCAGTCCACAATGGAGTGCTGATACCAACCCTGATGTATGGCAATGATGCATGGAACTGGCGGAGGAAGGATGAAAGTAGACTGAATGCTGTAGAAATGAGATCTCTGAGACGAATGTGTGGTAAAACCATGTATAATAGTGTGAAAAATGTTCAGATTCGTAAAGAATGCAAGGCTGATGTAAGCGTAGTGAGCAAGATTAAGAAAGGGACGCATATATGGTTTGGGCATGTAGAGCGAATGAACGAAGAGATGAGTGTAAGGAGAATATATGACGCGAATGTGAATGGAAGAAGAAGCCGGGACGTCCGAGGAAGACATGGCATGATCAAGTGAATCGAATACTTGAGTCGGGCCATGTCAGAAGTTGGAATAACAGAACAGAATGTATGAGACGTTGTATGAAAATGAATGAAGCAAGAAGTGTATGCCAAGATCGAGTTGTTTGGCGGTCCGTCCTCTCTGCCTACCCCTGCGGAGAAACGGCGTGATGGTAGTTAGTTAGTTAGTTAATAAACCCCAAGAAAACGGACCAGTCCAGAGACTGTTATTGGACTGTTGTAGCAAATCATACTCGTATTGTTGATTTGTTTATATTTTGTAAACACTAAACTTTAACGAAGATTATATTGAGCAGTTGATTTATTGTTGTAGCTACCGGCTTCTTTTAATATCACATTTAAACAGTATATTGGAACGGGGCTGAACCTTAAAAAATAATATCAATTGTTAAACATTCAACAAACGATAACCTATTCTATCAAAATTAATGATAGTGTAGTTCAAATATTTACATATTTACATTTCCAAGCCGATGTTTCATTCCATCGTTTTTATTTGTATGTTTATACCAGGTCCCCAAATTGAATTATGAATATTTTATTATTTTTCTAGTTAATCGATAATAACAGAAGAAAGCATCTCTTTAAATCACGTTTCCCAAGTCATGAACACACGTAGACATACGTATATGTTTACTAATTGCTACTGCAGCGTTCGATAAGTTATATATATATATATATATATATATATATATATATATATATATATATATATATTTAGATTCAATATATTTGATTTTCTATTTACGTAATAACACATTACAAGACCAATAAGACAATTGTGATGTTTTTCATAGTTCCCCGCAATAGAAGTTTCTGTGCTGAGTCGGATTAGGTTTTATTTAAAAACTAATTGTTTTATGCTTCTACAACGATCTTTACAAAATGCTGGATAACTCGTCTTCTTTGATTTTTTTTTTGTGTATTTATCCTCTTGATAATAACATTCCGATTACAACTATACATGGAATCTCTGTTTAATGGATTTGGAGAGTCTAAGTTCCTTTCCATTTAATCTTAATTATCTGTCTGCCTTGACCTTGATAGCATTTCAGGTATCACTCCTACACTGTCTTATGTGTAACGTCGAAAAATTAAAAAATAAAAAAATATCAAAAAACAAACAAAATATATAAAGTCAATATATTTAAAAAAATATATTAATATAATATAATAATAATGATATTAATAAAAAATGTTGTCAAAAATTTAAAAATAATAATCATTTTAAAATATTAAAATTAATTTATTTGATTATTCGCCCATTTGGCCTTTTACATGGATTTTAGAACATAATTTAAAGAGCTATCAAATATTACAAGTACATAGAGATTCTAAACCATAAATTAATTAACAATCTTATTCAAACATTTAAGGGGAACGGCTGCGCTGCCTGTTTTATACAAACTGAATTTTGGATTGGAGGCCAAAATACCCATCCAAACTGAATGATCTATTTTTTTTTTAAATTAAACGATTAGTAAATATCTAGTACGGATGAGAAGTATTTTTATTTATTTTTGTTTTACATTATGAAATCACAGCCATTAAAGGAACTTTCGCGATTTTAGAGGCATCTTTAACAATTATTTAGGGGCTAACGGTGATTTAAAACAGAGTTTTAACCCATCTGCTTTGAAAATATAATAAAATATAAAATTAATTTTATTTTTAAAATATTAAAATAAGCATTATGGTGGACACAAATTTGCCATACAGAATTTAAAATATCGACCGGAAAAAACTTTTCTTTTAAATGTTTTTTTTAAAAATATTTTTATTAATGTAATCATACTTACATAGCGAATGTGACATATTTTTTAAAAAGTACGATAAACCCGCAAATAATTTTCTTAGCTGCCTCTAAAATTATGAAAAAAAAAATTTCATGGCACATGCTTACATAAAATACTTCCCATCCGTACTAGATATTTACTAAACCTTTAATTAAAAAAAAAAAAAAAAAAAAAACAGTTCATTCCGTTTGGATGGGTATTTTGGCTTCCAATCTAACATTCAGTTTTGTATGAAACAGGCACCGCAGCCGTTCCTCTTAACAGTGGCATAAAATAGAAAACCAAAACAGTATTATAACTGCTTATCCAAGCTAATGTATACATATTCTAGGATTCATCAAAGTGTTGAAAACAACACCTTCAAACCTGTTACCCAGATCATGAATCCCATTGGTTAATGAATGAGTGTGATAGTTGGTTATGTAAGTGTTGCAGATAAATGTTACTTTGGCTTGTGTTCCTCTTCGGTACATTTAGTTTAATAGTGGCGAGGATGGCAGCGTAATCAGATGTAATCGATTCATCAAATTTACTTAATATTTTCAATTGTAATTTTGAGTTCATAATTTATATAGCTAAGAAATTTGTGCTGAACCCGTTCTATATTGTTAGAGTGTACTTTATACAAAGGGGACCAAATAGGTGAATTACACTCCACTTGACTCCTAACTAATGAAGTGTAGAGCGTTCTCTATGAAATCTATTAAAGTTCTGCAAAGGAGGCCAAGCATTTTTAAAGCCTTGTTAGTTAAAAAATGAAAATAAAACAAAATTGTATTGCCTCAATAATGTAATTTCTAAGTAGCCACTTGTAACAGAAAATATAAAATTAGATAAAAAATATTTTTTTCTTCGTTGCCATGAAAGGGCGCCGTTTTTTAAATTCTACCCACTCACTGGACGTTCGTTTTATAAAAAATCGTCCACTCACTTTTCTGAGAATCACAGAAATTGGATAGATGGAAAATTTAAAGGGTGAACTGATTTTCTGAGAATTTTGGTAAAGGGGGAATGACACGGATTTTGTCTATGGAGAGAATTCACAAAAGGCTAACATTAATTGTTGCCTTTATGATTTTATTGTTGGAGAAGCGAATATTATTTAATCGAAATTATGGAGCAGAATTTGTTTGTATGTAATCTGAATTATGACATTATGAAATTCCATCCTTTCTGAATGAAAATTCTCAGACTCACAATTCTAACAATTAATAATAATAATTATTAATACGTTTTTTCAATGTTGAGTGTCGGAATAACATTAGAGTTTGTATAAATGACGTATGAATGTGGGTAAAGCAAGGAAGGTGTGTCAGAGAACAGAAATGTGGGGCGTTCCATTCTCACGAATTCCATGAATATTGCTAAAGCCTCACTCGCACGGGGCGATTTCGTCGCCGCTATTTACATTTGCCGTAACGGGGTATTCGCCGGGAGTAAATCAATTATTAGCAGCTTATTAGTTTTCTTCAGTCATTTTAAAAATCTGTTCTCCAGTCCTAAATTCGAAAAAAAAAATTCTCAATAAATAGCAACTCTTCTTTTGCCACTAACTTTCTAATAAATGTAATATCAATAACAAAGAATAATAAAATAGTAACTGTAATATCATGCAATTTGCAGTGTTTTCTAATATTGTGTCCCGTGCGTGTAAACTCATATCTTCACAAGCTAAAAAAAAAAAAACTAAAACTTTCTAATATATGTTAAAGTGTGATTGTGGAGTGACCTGCCACGTAAGTATGTTTCTGTATCTGTTTGTACATAATAAGATAAACCATAGCAAGTAATATTTTTTACAGCGCCCTTGAGGTGATTTTTCACAAAACAGGCGCTTTACAAATTATCCAATTACTGTTATTATTATAGCGTATTTTCGATTAGAACATGTTAAATTGAAATAGCGATAAAGGCGCGTTTTGTGGCGATCACGTGACGTCTTCACCATTACGCGACGCTACTATCACCTCGTCTGACATCTCAAATCGCTAGTTGTTGAATGTTTTTGGTTTGTTTAATGTATTTTTCGACACGTGAGACATTTCACTTTGCAGTTTCAGTAGATCTGTGTGACCGTCTACTAGCGGATACAACAAGTTGCAATCGCTCGCAGGCGCCAACGTAGCGTGTGATCGAGGCTTAAGACGAAGCTATCAATGAAATCACTATTTCGATTAATCTATACTACGAATCGGTTTACATTATGAAAACCAAAAAATATGCTTTTGATAAATTGAATCCTTTCCTAGAAATTCCCTTGATAAGAAATTTCATAATTACATCGTAAAAAATATAAGCGTAAAATACTTTTTTTTCAATATAAAATTATGAACGCATGTAAGAAACATTTTTTTTAAATACTGCTTTGTAGCTAAGGTTATTTGTGTAGGATTCTCTTAATTAATTCTGTTCTATTTTCAAAAAATCTTTACAAAATAAATAAAAACCCGCTATTTGCGCAAACATTTCTAGATTCCGCTTGCCAAGCGAATTTTATGTCGATTACCTTTATTCGCGGTGACATAAGACACACGGCTCGTGGCAAATATTTTTGGCTGGTAAGAGGACTTCAGGATTTTTATTGAAATTAAAAATATTTTGGAAGGGGGGCGTTTCAGAGGAGTATGACAGAAAATTATTTGTTTTTTAAATTGTCAGTCCGCTACTGGATAAAATTTCAAGTGAAACACTCAAACTAATGGAAGAAGGAGCAATTTTTATCAGAATAAATCAATACAAAGAGGTTTCTCCTTCATTCACTTGATAATGCAGTCGATATTATTTTCCTTCCTTTTCTAGGAATCACGAACAGGGGTAAAATTAAATCATTGCAGAAAATAATATTAACATAACCTAAATGAAACACGAAAACGGAAAAAAACGACAGAAAATAAAAAAAGATTTCAGTCGCATCTGGGACTCGAACCCAGGACCTCTGCTCATCCGGGGCAACCGCTTAACCAACTTCGCTAATGAGACCAGTTTAATTTATCTAATCTTCATCGATATCATATCTCAAATTCAAGATTTGTCAATATTATTGTTAATTTTTTAATCCCATATTATTGGCAGCTATCTTTATAATGATTACAAAGTTCTTAACGGACACAATTGTAACCTAGACAGTGTCTCGGATTAATATCCGATTTTTTATTATAACGAAATTAAAAAGGCGTAATTTTTTTTCAATTTACATTTCGTCAGAACCACTGAGACAGTTATTTAATTATTTTTATACTGACGTCCAATCATAAAAAAAAATACAAGACGACAACAATGTCAACGTATAAACCACACAATAATATAATTATGTAACATATGTTGTGCTTATATTTAAATATGTCGTATTGTATGAAACGCACAAGAGTCCCAACTGCTCCCAACCGTCTGGAGCCAGTGAGACTATGGCAATCCCAATTGGAGGATGTTGTGTGGCTGAAGGCATTAGGGAGGGGAAGGAGAAGAGGAAGAGGAAGGTGGGGAAATTGGACATTCAGATCTGGTCACCAAACACGGCTAACAGCCATTTCAAGAGACGTTTCAATTCTGAATGGTGGTCTTTTGCCAGGGCGATACTGAGAGTACCTCCCACTCTGGAACGTGCACAAATATACAATACATTTATTTTTTAAATTAATTAATTGTGAAACAGCACTTATTAATTTAATGAAAATTTTTATTAACATTTTTGTTGAATTATTACCTAATATAATCAATTTTTGTTTATGTTTATAATTTGTCTATTCTTGACATTATTATTTTTTAGTATTCTGTATATTCCTGATGAGGAAAGCATCGCCTTCGAAACATGTTTATATGTATATATTAATAAAGTGGTGATTACAAAGTAATTTTTAATTCATTTATTAATAATGACGCCACAAAATGAATACCAATATTTTGAAGAAATTACAAACATATACATTTGAGAGAACATTCCAGTCGTAGCCTAAACAAGGTTTTGATACAGTCCATGATTTTAGACATACTAAATGATGTAAGATTATTTTCATAAAGCCTGACAAAAATCATTTAGACTGATACCAAAAATTCTTCCATGGCTTGAGTTAACAAGTCTCGATATTCTGGACAGTGGAGAATGGTACCCGTAATTAGTAGTGTCGATTGAGGAAAGAAATTCATTGTTTCTGAGTCTACGGCAAGGAGTCTTGAACCGAATGAATTATTTGATTGTTTCAAGACCATCACATTAATTTTCTTCAATTTTTTCATACCAATTTTCTCTTATTTTCTAGTATTTTTCTCCCTTGTAAACGTGGTATTACAACGATATTAAATTGACCGAGATAGATTAGTTGCGGAAATTGCCGAGAGATGTCAGCAGGTGTCCAATCAGAGAACCTTTCTTGTTAGCAAATAGAATAGACATACTGATGGGTGTTTTCGTGATGTTCGTTGATCGAGGAAAACAAATAAATTATAAACACGTTCTCAGGGCGAGTTTAACCAGTAGGGGGGCTCACTGAAGAGAAAATCGCTAGACGTGTGATGTGTAATTTACATATAATAAGACCATTCGACGCTTAGGCCCCAGAGAAGCCAATAAAACTGCTTATCTGTTATTTAATTTTTTTTTTCCATTTACTTAATAATAAATTACAAGGCTAGTAAGACAATTCAGGATGTTTTTCATAGTCCTCCTCACTAGGGGTTAATTTGCTGATGCGCACTAGGTTTTATTTAAGGCCGTATAACTTACACTAAGACTAAGAAATTGCATTTCACTCAAAACTTCTATCCCGCGGAACCGACCTATCCTATAGTGTGGTTTCAATGAAATTATTGATTATTTTTCTAATTTTTTTTTTGATTTTACGGTTTCTTTCGTAATCTTCTAACTAGCTGGGGCTTATAGCAATACCCCTCATTTTTACTATCTAACTAGTACTGCGGCACTTTGGCCGTATTACTATCACCATCTGATGGTTGTATTTACTTGACTGAGTTTAATTTTACATTTCATGAGTTTTTAGGGAAAAGATAAACTGGATAAAAAAAATCCCAAACAAGGAAAGGGAGAAAAGGCAAACATTCAGTTCTGAACTATTTACTTTTGTTTGATTATTTACTTTCCTGATGTTAAATATTTCATTTGTAGGCTCGTTCTGGAATCTGCTACCCTAGTCCTGTGGAAATTATTGATTAATTCTCGTTTCGATATTAGGGTGTGCAAAGGATTTTAAGATTTCTTTGTTTGCATTCTTATGGAGTCTTTATGACACTCTTTTAGGTTTTAGACAATTGTTTAAAATGATTTGAAATGGTTGCTGATCTCCATTTTAGTACACTTTATTCGAGGCGGTAGTGGCATAGCGCATAGTCAACGTTTTTACTTATCATTTTGTCATAAAATGTTCCTAATATTTATTTATTAAGTTTCCTTGTAACACCATTTATGTGAGCGTCTCACTAAAGATTTTCGTCTATTTTTATTCCAAGATATTTAATACTTTCTGTATTTCAAGGGGGAAAAACATTGTGAAAAATTGGTATGGCATTCGTGTAATTTTTATTATATCCTTTCTCTGTGTCAATTGAAAAGTTAAGCACTTTGTTTTAATAACATTTAACGTACGTGAGTCGGTTTTCAAAATTTCATTTATGTAAATGAGAAATAATAATGGTCCTAGGACACTTCCTTGAGGAACTCCAAAGTTTTTTTGTGTAAGATACTCGTTTTTCCATCGATTTGATATTCGAGAAAGAATTTTGGTATTTGAAAATGTCTTAACAATTTAGTACAAATAAGGTAGAATTGAGCTTACTTCGTGCACACGACCACCTCCACTATACACACCTGTTGGCGCATCTCTTCAGTGGGGGTATACTCGCTTCACCAATGAGCCTTTTTTTCATCTTGTAATTTTTTTTTGATGGCTTATTTATTATACATAATACCAGAATAACAAACCAATCAAAGTTTAGCCATTAAATTTGTTTTTTTTTATGCAGACATAATAGCATCAATAAATAAATATTATTCGTATAATTTCTTTAAAAGATTGGTATTCACTTCGTGGTGTCATTATTAATAAATAACTTTGTAATCACCAGTTTACAAATAAATATTGATATCTACATGTTTCGAAAACGATGCTTTCATCATCAGGAATATATGAATACCGTATATAATATAGTATTCATATACTCCTGATAATGAAAGCAGCGCTTTCGAAACATGTAGATATCAATGTATATTTATAAAGTGGTGAATACTAGGTATATTTTTTAATTCATTCATTTGTTAATTATTATTTGACTGCCATCTGTCGAATTTTACATGAAGTTACTGAAAAGAGTCTAGACTCAAACCTATTTCATTCTTCCAAAAATAATCTGATTTGCTTTTTAGAAGTGATAAATAAGCCTATTGTTTTTGGACACAGATGTAGCTGTTTAAAATTCCGGCGAGCGGAAATCAAGAAAATAAATTACACAGGTCTGCAAAAACAAACTTTATTTCTGTTGCATTTTTCCTAAATTATGTTTTAAAGGTCACAGATTCTAAAAATGTATTCCGTAACACCCCATCACGTATAGGTTTTTTGTTAAATAAAAAATAAAAACTTGATGAAACATTAATTTATTACAATGGGCTAAATATACGATAAATAAATAATAAATACTCGTATTATATTTTCTAACAACTAATCAAAAAATTGTTTCTGATATTAATACGCAATTTTATACTATCAGGTTTTTGTTTTTTGCCTTAATCCTATTAATTCGGCTGCATCTTTTGAGAGATCTAAGTCTCTTACTGGGTCATTGAGCTCACTCTGCGAAAAAAGTTGAGGTCCCAGATCAACAGAAAAATATGAGCTCCTGGGACTCTAATGTGTCTGAATCTTCTGACTTACTCAGGATGTCATCTAAATTAGAAGGTGGCTGTGGAACTGGTATTTCAGAACCATGGGACACTGGACATATAGCTGAGACAAGGTTAGGGAAATATTACTCACTATCAACTTTTAACCTGTTTCTATACGATTGTGCGACCTCCCCCCTAACACTAAAATGACTTTACCCACCTCCCCCTATCTCTGCTCTCTTCAAACGTTAATTTTTTTAATGCCGAGGCCAGTTATAAATAAAAGAATTATTGTGAGAGGGACCATTTTTTAAATAAATAAATAATACAAAATTTTCAGTTAACTGGGAATTTTACAGTAATGCAAACAAAAAGTTCTGTGAAACAAAAAAAAATGACGTTATGTTTTTAGTATTTTTTACGTATTTACCAAGTTGAAGTCAATAAGAAAATTAATAAAAACCCTATGCAATTTTTTAATTGCAGACCTGTGTTATTTGTGTGATAGTTTGAGGTTAAGGCGATCCACCGGCTAAAATTCCAACGAAATCACGCGCTCCTTATGCAGGTGGCGACAAGGTTGAGATTCCCGCTTAACATCGGCCACATGTTTCTATTTACGCAAAAAACCATCACCAAAATGCATGTTTTATTATATTCTGTAAAGCTTAGACATAATTAATAAAATGTTTTACGATCATTGGACAATTGGAAGGAGGTCAAAAGGTCCCGGAATGGTCCAGAAAGTGGATGTGTGAAAGTGATAAAATCGAAAGATGGTAAAATGTTGACTAATGAGAAAGAAATAAAAGAGAGATGGATGAAATACTTTGAAGAGGTCTTCGATATTGATTCCGGTGGCGAGTCAGGTATGAATGGCGATGGGGTGAAGGTTCCCAAAATTGGCTCCCAAAGGCTGTTGGTTTCGACAATATTGCTGCTGAATACTTTAAAGGAGATAGCTGTATAATTCTCACATAGTTATGCAAAATTTTTAACCAGTGTTTAGAGGAGGGTTACACCCCATAAGATTGGAGAAGGGCTGTGATCATGCCTCTATACAAAGGTAAAGGGTCACGAATGGAATGTGGAAATCACAGGGCTATTAGCCTGCTAAGTTCAGTTGGAAAGCTGTATGGTAGGATATTGATTGAAAGGGTACAAATGAAAACAATGGATAAAATTGGGGATGTGCAAGGTGCATTTATGAGTGGAAGGGGGTGCATGGATCAGATCTTCTCGTTGCGTATGCTCACAGAGAAATTTCTGGCAAAAAATCAAAAACTTTTCTGTGCTTTTGTAGATCTACAAAAAGCATATGACCGAGTTGACAGAAAAAAAGTTATGGAAGGTGTTGTCCATGTATGGAGTGAATACAAATCTTTTACAGGCAATCGCATCTCTGTACGACGGAAGTGTTGAATGTGTTACGGCAAACGGTGATTTTACGGGGTGGTTTGACATCACAAAAGGTGTTAAGCAAGGCTGCGTAATGTCACCGTGGTTATTCAATCTATACATGGATAATTGTATGCAAGAATTGAAAGAGGTGGGCTTGGGCGAAAAAATGAGTATTCTGCAAGTATGTTGCCTATTGTATGCTGATGGTGCGGTGCTGATTGATAACAGTATGGAAGATCTGCACTCCCTCATATCTAGTATGAACGAAGTATGTATGAATAATGAGCTAATGATGAATGTAAGTAAGTCTAAAGTCATGGTTTTTGAAAGAGAGAGTACGAAAACAGTGTGCAATATAGTTGTGAATGATGAATACTTGGAGCAGGTCGATGAGTTTGTGTATTTGGAAAGTATGTTTATGAGAGATGGAAAGACTGATAGGGATATTGAAAGAAGGGTGAATGCAGGAAAATCCATTAACGGGGGACTGAACGAGGTTGGCGCAAACAAAAAGTTGTCCAAAGAAGCGAAGCTAGCAGTCCACAATGGAGTGCTGATACCATCCCTGATGTATGGCAGTGAGGCATGGAACTGGCAGAGGAAGGATGAAAGTAGACAGAATGCTGTAGAAATGAGATCGCTGAGACGAATGTGGGGTAAAACCATGTATGATTGTGTGAAAAATGTTGAGATTCGTAAAGAATGCAAGGCTGATGTAAGCGTAGTGAGCAAGATTAAGAAAAGGACGCTTAGATGGTTTGGGCATGTAGAGCGAATGAACGAAAAAAGGAGTGTAAGGAGAATATATGACGTGAATATGAATGGAAGAAGAAGCCGGGGACGACATGGCACGATCAAGTGAATCAAAGACTTGAGTCGGGCCATGTCACCAGTCGGAATAACATAAAAGAATGTATGAGACGTTGTATGAAAGTGAATGAAGCAAGAAGTGTATGCCAAGATCGAGTTGTTTGGCGGTCTGTCCTCTCTGCCTAGCCCTGCAGAGAAACGGCGTGATGGTTAGTTAGGTAGTTAACAATATGACAATATCGAATTAGCACTTTAAACATTTTTTTAATGTCTGATACTTTATTTTTTTCTAGGTTTATAAAAAGACACACCAAAATGTGTGTTCTACTTGCAGTATGTAATTAACTCATCTTTGATATTTCTAGGCCATCAAATTCTCAAAACGAAAACACATGATTTTGCATTACTTCCCATTGCATCGTCTTAATCATAGATAGCTTTGCTAGTAGTTTTAAGTAGTTCCAATACATGTCACTATTCAAGAAATAAATGGAGTATAATTGCATTAAATACCGGTAGATTATCAGATCATTACTCAGAGAATCATGGTTCCCCTGCTGTTCTAATTCGCCCGATCTATTAATAAATGGTTAATTTATCTATAGCACCATTTGGTTATAAAAATCACCCCAAGGGCGTTTTATATTTTGTTAAAGTTTGTAGCCCTTTTTAATCAGATATGTTTTTAGATTTTTCTTAAAGGATTCGAAATTGATTTCTGACCTCAAACCAGATGGAAGGTCATTCCAAGAATGTGAACCCAGTAGATTAAAAGCTCTATCCCCAAATTTAACAGCATTCGTACGAGAAGGTTCAACCAGTCTGTTTGACGCATCAGACTTGGCCGATCTGAGCGTGAGTTGTCTCTGAGTAAGACTGTCCCCCACGCAGAGATCAGTCAAGTATGATGGTGCCAGACAAATTTTTTAACTATTGTGAAGAATATTCAATAAAAAGGCAAGTTCTTATATGGATGATAATGTTTTCAACTTCCCACAATCCGAGGTTATCACCATTTGTTTTTTACACAAACAAATGTAATTATATTTCTCGTAGATTTTAGTAAATTTTTTGTACATTGTTCCAGGGTTGAAGATATTTTCACGTTCTCAGCATTGCCCTGGTTAAAGACCCGGATTTAGCTGTGATCAGTGCCCAGATCTTAAGAGTCAGGTCCTACCTAATATTCCTCTTTTTCTTTTCTTTTCCCTATCTCAGTACAAAAAGTCGCACAAAATTCCCGATGCCATTTTTTCACTGATTCAGGCAGAAGGCAATGGGGTGAGGTAGGAGATAAGAAATAGGAAGATTAGGAAGTACCTGACTATTCATAGTCAATTACGTTTCTTGATTGCATAATTTCTCTACACTTCTCCACATCATCTCTCCATATGCTTTCTTTCTTTTCATTAATATTAGTCACACAGTTATGTAATAAACATTCTCACCCCAGACAAAAATGTATGAGATATTGTATGGACATACGTAATAGGTACTCTAACAATGTAACTTTTAATATTCCAACCTTATCATTTGTAATAAAATGTACTGTGTATGCCTAAAAAATAAATAAAAAAAATAAATTTAGGCACTAAACACGGCCACGCCATTGCAATAGTTTTACAGATACCCCTTACCCAGGATCTCGCAATTTTATTCAACTCCTTATTAAGAAGCAGACTTGGGAGTGGGTCGGTAATTTGGAGCCCACATCAGGTGAAGTATTCCCTCATGTTGGAGAGAGTTCAAAAGAAAATACTGAGATTTATCTACCTGAGGGATTATGGCTACTATCCGTGGCTCTATCATACCGATCTTTTCTTCAATATGCTTGGAATGACCCATTTTAGAGTCAGAGGGGATGTGCGCATTGCTAGACATTTCTCCAGACTGATTCGTGGATGGTTTGAAAACTCAGCTATCATGGAGAGCATTCATTTCTATGTTCCCGATGGTTATCTCCGTCACCGACAGCATAGACTGTTTTATCACCCGGCCTACAAGACCAACTTCCCAATGATCTTGCCGGTGGGGAGAACAATCTTGTTGTTGAACAGAATCTATTAGGATATTGACATATTTAGCGTCAACTCAGCTGCTTTTAAACAGCAAGCTTTGTTGCTGCTAGTATAAAATGTACCATTTTTTTTGTTTATTTTATACGCCATGATTAATTCTTGCTATATAATGTTTATGCATATCATTAAAATTTGTTAAGTTTTGATAAAATAAACGATTTGAATTTGAATTGATCCATTCCTCCCACTGCGGTTCAAGGCGATGGTTTAGAGCAGGGGTCTCCAAACTACGGCCCGAGGGCCATATCCGGCCCGCGGATAGATTTTGTCCGGCCCGAGGAGAGCTAGCATACTTGAAAACTCCTTTTGGAGAACATATTTTTTATAGCAAATTAAATTTAGTTTACTGAAGTACTCTAATTTTATGTTGAATAACTATTAATATGACATCTACATTGATATGGTCATGGGCTAACTACTCATAACATTGTTGTAGGCTTATTGTTATTGTTTTTGTGATAAGTTGGATAAAGAAACACAGAATTGTAATGAGTAAAGACATGTATAATATGCAGAAAATTTAACTTCAGTATATAATAACTAACAAATTATTGAAATGAATCCAACTAACATTTTATACATTTTAAATAAAAACATAACTTATAACAAGCGTAATGACATATGAAATACTAATGAGATTTATGTAATTGAGATTTTCCACTGACAATAGTTTGTAGTTGTGGACTAATTTTACTTGTACCAATTATTAAAAGAGATTTAAGATGCTCATCAGTTAATTTAGATCTGTAAACATTTTTGTGTACTTCATTTTGGAGAAGGTCTTCTCACACAAATAAGTAGTACCAAAAACAGAAAACAGCCCACGAGCAAATTTATGCATATTATCAAATTGTGTCAGTGGAAGACTCTTATAAAATTCCAACAAAGATGAGTTTTGATATTTGTTCTTAATTATATCACTGCACTGTAGATCAATCATTTCCATTTGAAGTTCCGGGGGTAGGGTTTCAATGTCAGTATCAAAAGATTCTGAAAAATCTTAATTTGATTCGCAATGGCATCAAAGTCCGAGAAACGAGTATCAAAATTTATTTTCAAAGCACTCAAAGTTTCGATTGCAAAATCGATAGGAAACTCAGTCTCAGTGGTGAGGCTGAATATTTCACATGTTTTAAAATGTGAAAAACATTTACTTCGTAGTCGTGATTGAAACAGTATCAATTTCTTCCGGAATGATTTGATATTAGTGTATAAATCAGGAAGATGCTGGTTTTCTCCTTGCAATCTCAAATTCAGTTCGTTCACATGTTTTGTCAAATCAAAATAGAATGCTAACTTCCACAGCCATGCGTTGTTTTGTAATTCAGTAAGAGGGTGATGCTTTTCATTCAAAAAAATTTCGATCACTGCTCGAAGTTCAAAAAAGCGCTGAAGGACTTTCCCACAATTAAGCCAACGTACGGCAGTATGATAAGGTAAGTCATTTTCTCCAATCTCTTCAATAAATTGTCGGAATTGTCGGTGATTCAGCCCAAAAGATCTGATAAAATTAACAGTTGATATGACTGGTTTCAGAACTTCAGACATATCCAAACATTTTCCGCACAAAGACTGTTGATGAATGATACAATGTAAGACTAATGGTTTTGAACCACCGTCATTTTCTACAGCCTTTGACACAAGAGCGACCACTCCTTTATCTTTCCCACTCATGTTTTTGCCTCCATCAGTTGTAATACATTTCAAGTTTTTCCATCGAAGGTTCTTTTGATTAATGGCCATTTCAACTCCTTTAAAAATATCTGTACCAGTAGTTGTGCCATGAATACTATACATATCAAGAAGTTCTTCATGCACTTCATAGCTTTTATCTACTCCTCGAATATAAATCAACACCTGAGAGGTATCTGACACATCCGTTGACTCATCCAAGGCCAAAGAAAACCACTCAACATGTCCATTTTTGTCGAACAGTTGAGAGGATATATTTTCAGCGATGTTTTCTACCCTTCGAGCCACAGTGTTTGCTGCCATACTGACAGTTTTTAATAAATTTACCTTTTCACGGCACATTTCTTCGGCTACTGCAATTATGCACTCTTTGATCATTTCTCCATCGGTGAATGGTTTTCCACGTTTTGCAAATTCAAGAGCCACACGAAAGCTGGCACGAGTTGCAGCCTCTTGTTCAGTTTTGAGTTTTGTAAATGAAGATTGCTGCGATTTCAATCCGCGCTTCATAGGTTCCAATTTTTCTGTCCGCAAACATCCTGTATATTTTGAGTAATTTTGAAAATGTTTTGTTTCATAATGACGTTTAATGTTATATTCCTTGAGAACGGCTATGCTTTCATTGCAAATCAAACATAGCGCCTTGTTACTGGACTCAATTACGAAATACTGAATGTTCCACTGATCTTTGAATTTTCTGCATTCACTATCAATTTTTCGCTTCTTTTCCATACTACTAAATCACACACAAAAGCAACAATTCAAATCAAAATACTGTTACAAAGATGTCTTAAACTTAAACACGCACAAACACGTTTTAAGGAGGTACGCACTATTTTATTTCACAACAGTGTCATAGGAACTGACTTGTGGTTGCGCCACTAGCCTTCTTATACAATTACTGCCATCTAGAAGTGAGTGGAAGACACCAGAACTTTCTCGAACCAACAAGATTATTCTGTACGAGCTATTAGCGCCATCTGTTAGCGATAGAAGGTACTACCTATTTCCGCTTGTGTCCACCAGATGTCGTGTCACGTTACTCCTCATGGCTCGTACTCTACGACTAATCTAGAAATTACAGATAATGACAGGAAAATTAATAATATGCAGTGTTGACTTTAGTCCGATTTGCAGCCTTTTTTAAACGTTGCGTACTTTTTCGGACCTTTTTTTTCATCAGTGGACTATTTCACTTTTTACCACCGGCAACAATGATAATATGGCTTTGGCCCTCGGAACTTACTGGAGTAATCAGTATGGCCCTAAGGCTGGAAAGTTTGGAGACCCCTGGTTTAGAGAGTCCGGCTGGAGAGTTCAAGGGGTCTCCCTCAACCGACCTCTTTTGAACCAGCCCATCACGCAGCTGGTGGGCAGATGCATCCGCCGTCAAGACCTGGATAAACCTCACCCAATGAACCTTGACACCCCTGCTAAGTAACCTAACTTAGCGAACCATCTGATCGGTGGTGATCTATAGCAGAGGTGTTGGTTATCTAATGAATGGCTCTCGAAGCAGCGGTACCAATACCCACCACACAAAATGAAATGGTTGTCTTTCACCAGGGCGATCATTACATTTTCTGTTCTCTGATCTTACTCTGATCTCTGAATGGTGCAAATGGTAGTCTGCTTGGTGCAGATTACCTTTTTTTAAATTTATGTGATAACACAAGAGTCCCAACTGGCATCCCCAATTGGGGTATGTTGTGAGGCTAAAGGTATTGAGGAGGGGAAGGAAATGTGGAAGAAGGAAGATGGGAGAAGTACTTGGCTATTCAGACCTGGTTACCAAACACGGATAGTCATTTCATGCAACGTTTCGATTCTGATGGTGGTCATTCACCAGGGCGATACTGGCAGTATCTACCACTCTGGAACGTGCTGCAAATATACTACATATAATTTTAAATGAATAAATTGTGAAAACACAATTTAATTAAATGAAATTTATTTTTTTATGATTTTTAACCCGCCACCTCCGGATTCGTAACCAAGGATCGTAACCATTCAACCACAGAGACCTTGATGTTAGGCAACCTCCGATAGGAAGGACTTTGTCAATTAAATAATCGAAGAATTGCATGCTGCAAACGTCAAACATGCATTATCATAGGTAAAGTTTATTTTTAATTCAAACACAATTTATTAAAAAATAATTTATTTAAATAAACAATATAATAAAATAGTACATTGGTCCACAATTTTAATAAGTTTTTCTTAAATATTATGCCGCACTTAATTAAAATATAATAATAATACATATTTATGTTTTTGAATTTGTGTCAAATTAGATTATGTAAAAACAGTATTCAAAATATATCATTTTTCGAAATTGAGGAAAAAATGGTTGCATTTTATTCATTTTAGATTTTGCGGCAAAACGGTGATGCAAACACAATACACACACATATACATCACTCGCATGCAGCATGTTTAATCATATTCACCAATACACAGAATCCTAAGTGCGTATTGGTTGCATCAACCTCAATTTTAATCTTTTTTTAACATTAATTCCACACAGGAGGACCTGAGGAAAATAATTTCCCTCAGGTCCTATGTTGTCATGACGATGCTGTATGGAGGGTTTTTTTGAGGAGAGGAAGGAGTGAACATGGGTCTGGAAGGAAACACAGAGGCCGGAAAATCATTCCACAACCATACTGTTAAACATAACGAGTCGCAGAAACAACCCGTCAACTATGTACAAATATTGGAGGGCGCGTGTTCGGCGTGTTTCTCGATTGTTCACCGGTGTCGAAGGGATCAATGACGCTAGTTCCTCGGAGCGTCTTCCATTGAGATACCGGTAGAATAAGGACATTATTTCCACCTGACTCCTGTGCTCTAAAGATTGCAATCAGTTTGTTAAGATAGGGGAATCTATCCAACGGACGGCCCGTTTTTGCACGGAGTGCAAATGCTGCAAACATTAAAATAGATGGGCATAATTTATTTGGTTAATAACATTTTCATCAAAACAGCCATTTCATTTTAATAAAAATGTTATATTTATTAAAAAAAAATGTGAAAAATTATTGAAGAATTTAGTTTAAATTTCTAGGAATTTTTGAAAGACAGAATTTTAACAAGAACAGCTGTAATAAAGATTTCGTGTAAATTTAACATTCTTGTGAAAAAAGCCATTTGATTTTTCATAAAAACGTTACATTTGTTTAATAAATTTAAAAATATGTGTGAAATCTGATGTTCTCTCTTTCTAAAACACATGTCTGACCTTAAAAGAGAGGGAGATAGAACGAGTATCATGAAGACCGTCATTCGGTTCCCAATATGGAACAACTAAAATCGGCAGGTTAACAATATACAATTAAAAAAGTATTCACGATATAACAAAATTTTCATTTGAGGTATGCCAGATTTTGAAAACGGATCCTTCGAGTGAAGGGCCAAAGACTTGACCACTCTTCCATGGACGTTGTTATAATAAATATTAACAAGCACTGTACAGAAAATTAATAGAAGTTTGAT
The DNA here is from genome assembly GCA_022606495.2 of Halesus radiatus. NCBI lineage: Eukaryota > Metazoa > Arthropoda > Insecta > Trichoptera > Limnephilidae > Halesus > Halesus radiatus. The sequence continues at coordinate 60,994 of JAHDVE020008204.1, forward strand.
ATACACTTATTCAAAACGAAACTAATGTTGCCAACATACGTAAGAACTTTCTACCCGTGGAGAAAAATTCCATATTTGAAAACATTTTAATAAATCAACAGACACGTAAAGACAAAAATGGGTTAATTTCGGACACACGAACACGCTCACAACACCGTTCTATCGGTTTACCTCTTCGGTGGATCTAACCATCGGCAACATCAATAAATTATGAAAACAGTTTCAAATTTAATAATTTGTAAAGTTTATTATAAAAATATGTTTCATTTAAAATATCATAATACACATATATATATATATATATCTTGTGGAATAATATATTGTTCATATAATTTATAAATATTTTAACAATCAATTTGCGAACATGTGACAGCCATTTTTTTTTAAATCACAAATCAACAATTTGATTTTAATTTATATAAGATAAAAAAAATTGGAATATAAATAACTTAGTTTAAATTAAATAATATAAATTAGAAAGATGTGATAAACAATAATTTCGCTAATAATAGTTACAATTATAATATTGTTAAATTATGTCAATCTTATTTCAGGAGAAACTTTAATATGCATTGAAATTTTTTTATTATTCATGTTTCTTTAAAGGCGCAATCTTTTTGATTTTACTTTCAAATAAAGTCAATATTTATATGTATTATATTGGTGATATAATTTTCTAGATATTTAATTTTGAAAAAAAATTGTATTAGCCATTGATGTACATATTATATATTGATGAGACACGAAGCGAATAAAACGGTTCCACTTCTTAGTTGAGGGTATGTTCCCTCCTGCGTTCGCTCGACAACAGACCCCCCTCCCCCCGCACCGCTCTAACATGCTCATAGTGGAACCCGCTTCGTCGAGATATTATATTCATAACAGCATCCCTAATGGAATATCTCATTTTAAAATCAATTGTCTAATAACAAAATATTTATGTACAATGGACAAAGCTAGCCATTTTGCTACTGTTAGTAAAATGCCATTATTAAAAGAATTTGAAAAAATATTACCGACAAGCATCAAACATAACATGCAATGGGCAAATCGATATGTAATGCACAATGCTTGTCGTATATATGAATATTTAGCCTCCTCACAGCATCCCCAAAGATGACATAGGCCCCGTTGGAAATAATTTTCCTCCAGGCCTCTCGTGTGGAGTTAATCTTTCAAAAATACATATATGTGGGAATATACACACAGCGGTGACATTTGTGAATTTAAAATGAAATCGTTCATTAGAGGAAACTACAGTAAATTACACTGATTTTATCCGGGAAAAATACTAATAACGTTTTGGGTAAATTCATGTGATATAAAAATATATCTAGTCATGTAAAATCGTAAGTATAAGGGTGTATTGATTCACTGGTATAGTTTTGTCAAAATTATCATAAATATACTATATTTATTCGAATCGGTAGCCATTAACCGATGTCAAATAATGGTGACAATAAAATAAGTCATTTAAAAAATCAAATGTACATTGTCTATGATTGAGTTATACAAATTTTAAGTAGGCCATTATTTAAATAACATTTTATTCAGTATCAAAACATTATTAAAGTTTATAAAATATTGAAGGAACATTTATAAGAATACTGGACTCGGGTTGGCAGCCATTAAATACCAATACTGAGACACAGTACTTTAAATGAACGAAGAGTTTAAGTGAGGAAATTTAAAAAAATCAAACAGGAATGCACCACTTGAAAAATTCAAAGACAAAACTTTATCGGAAAATAAACTTCTTAGATCTTATTGAATACTTTTCTTCTCTGTAAATAAAGCAATGGATTAACTATGTCTTATCCTTGCATCAAGATGACAATGCATATTACTTCCCTGCAACTAGGTAAAAACAAACATTCACTCTATTTACTCATTTTATTAGATTTTTTTCCATGTAACAAGTTGAAAGGGCATATTTATTCCCTTTAATTAGGTGACAATGCATGTTTCATCTCGGTTACAATGTTTATTCCCTGTAACTAGGTGACAATGCATGTTTCGTCTCGGTTACAATGTTTATTCCCTGTAACTAGGTGACAAAACGCATTTCTTCACTGTAACAAGGTGAAAGTCCGTATTATTTCCCTTTACCTAGGTGACAATGCATGTAACAAGCTCTAATTCGTGTAACTAGATGACAATGTATATTTCTCCCCTGAAACAGGGTAAGAGTTTGTATTTATTCCCTAACTAGGTGGCAGTGTATGTTTTCTTACCCTTACAAGGTTTATTCCGTGTAACTAGATGACAATGTACATTTCTTCCCCGCAACAAGGTGAAAGTGCATATTAATTCCTTTTAAACAGATTATAACGCTTGTTTCCTCCCCATTATAAGGTTTCTTCCCCGTAACTAAATAACAATGAACATTCCTTCCCTGTTTCTAGGTGAAAGTACAGATTAATTCCTTTAACTAGATTATGTATAACGCTTGTTTCCTTACCATTACAGGGTTTCTTCCCTGTAACTAGATGACAATGTACATTCCTTCCCTGTTTCAAGGTGAAAGTACAGATTAATCCCTTTAACTAGATTATGTATAACGCTTGTTTCCTTACCATTACAGGGTTTCTTCCCTGTAACTAGATGACAATGTACATTCCTTCCCTGTTTCAAGGTAAGTACAGATTAATTCCTTTAACTAGATTATGTATAACGCTTGTTTCCTTACCATTACAGGGTTTCTTCCCTGTAACTAGATGACAATGTACATTCCTTCCCTGTTTCAAGGTGAAAGTACAGATTAATCCCTTTAACTAGATTGTGTATAACGCTTGTTTCCTTACCATTACAGGGTTTCTTCCCTGTAACTAGATGACAATGTACATTCCTTCCCTGTTTCAAGGTGAAAGTACAGATTAATCCCTTTAACTAGATTATGTATAACGCTTGTTTCCTCCCCATTACAAGGTTTCTTCCCTGTAACTAAATGACAATACACATTTCTTCCTTGTATCAAGGTTAAGGTGCATATTAATTCTATTTAACTAGATTATAACGCTTCTTTTCTCACCAAGGTGAAAGTGCATATTTATTCCCTTAATCTAGATTACAACGCTTGTTTCCTTCCGGCTACAAGGTTTCTTCCCCTGTAACTAAATGACAATGCACATTACTTCCCTGTATCAAGGTGAAAGTACATATTAATTCCTTGTAACTAGATGACAACCTACATTTTTTTCCTTGTAATTAAGTGATAATTCACATATCTTCCCTGTATTTGAGTGTTAATTCATATTATTTCATTCCTATAACTAGTTGATTCACATATCTTCCTTGTAACTAGGAGACAATGCATATTTCTTCACTGCAACTAAGTGACATTTAACGTTTGAACACGACATAAGAAAAGTCAAACTGACTTGTCTGAATGACATTGCAAGTTTTCAGAAAAGGAATGTTTACAATTTCAGTGATGGTGTTTCCGCCATAAACTTTTCAATTATTAAGACAACACAATTAAAAAGAAACGTTTAGAAAAAAGCAATAACATTAATAATAACTTAATTGTTTAAAATAATAATAGTAATAACTGTTTGTTTTGAAGTTCTCTGTGTTATGATGAAGTACGAGAGTCAGGTCAGAGTCTACTTGGAGTGGACAAGGTTGAGGAACTCCTCCCGGGTTTTGGGGTCATCCCTGAAGACGCCGAGCATGGTGGAAGTCACCGTCTTGCTGTTGATCTTCTGCACTCCGCGCATCACCATGCACATGTGACTGTAAGAAAACAACAAAGATATTAAATTTAATAAATCAATCTTTGACTCTTTGAAAAGGTGACGTGTCGATGCTAGATGCCACTATGCGTGTCACTTTGTCACGATATAGCCGTATAAGTACAAGTGTTAAAAATATTCTTTCTAGTTGGATTTAATGATATATAGACAAATAGGGTGAAAAATATTGAGATTCGTAAAGAATGCAAGGCTGATGTAAGCATTATGAGTAAGATTAAGAAAGGGAAGCTTAGATGGTTTGGGCACGTAGAGCGAATGAATGAAGAAAGGAGTGTAAGAAGAATAAATGAATGATAATGGAAGAAGTAGCTGGGGATGCCCAAGGAAGACATGGCACGATCAAGTGAATCAAATACTTGAGTCGGGCCATATCAGAAGTCGGAATAATAGAAGAGAATGTATGAGACGATGTTTGAATGTGAATGAAGCAAGAAGTGTATGCCAAGATCAAGTTGTTTGGCGGTCCATCCTTTCTGTCTATCCCTGCGGAGAAAACGGCGTGATGGTTAGTTAGTTATTTTTTGTTATGTGAGTACCGCACAAGAGTCCCAACTGCTCCCAACCGTCTGGAGCCGTGAGACTATGGCAACCCCAATTGGAGTATGTTCTGAGGCTGAAGGTATATGGGAGGGGAAGGAGAAGGGGGAGAAGAAAAGTGCGGAAGTAGTACATAGCTATTTAGATCTGGTCACCAAACATGGCTAAAGCTATTTCAAACAACGTTTCGATTCTGAAAGGTGGTCTTTCACCACGGCGATACTGAAAGTATCTTATTTTAAATTAACAAATTGTGAAACAGTACAAATTAATCGAATAAAATTTATTTGCGCATGCCAGGATTTGAACCCGCGACCACCGTATCCATAGAGGCTGTTTTATTATTATTTCTTACCAAAAGTTTTCCAAACATGTGTATTTATGAAAATAAAAGACGAACAAATATCTCAGTATAAACAAACTAATATTCAAAGCTGCCATTTACTCCAAAGCCAGACTGCTCGTTGCACTTTGAGCAAACTTGGACACCGCGAAGATTAACTACATCAACAACACTTTAGCATGTCACAAAATATAAAGCGTAATCAACGCTATTATAAATAAACAACTCTTTAATATAAATAAACTGGACATTCACGTAATTGATGCACAGAATGCCCGCGAAATACTTCGTGGAAAAACTGTGCAGGCGCTCAAGTTGGCAGGGAGATTGATGGGGTTTTAAATGTTTACAAGAAAGAGGAACCATATCACGGGCAACGGATAATTACATAACATAAATAGAATGTTTTTTTTAAATCTTATATGTGTCGCTCATAGTAGGTCTTTTTAACTGGAGGTTCAATCAAAAATTCAAGAGAAGATATTATATATCATCAAAATATACTTGTTGTCCTTCGGCGAATCGTCGAATACAGCGGCAGTCACATAATTTAAATGAAGTTGGTGGGAGGGGTACTATAATTAGTAGCAACTTACGACAATTTGTTGAAACTTTCTTAATTTAAGAATATAAAGTCTTATCTAAAAATGATTGAATTTTTTATATAAAAACAAAGGTATTCATTATAATCTGAACGTTTTACTAGTTGATTTACAAATGCCATGAAAAGCAAACGGTTAGAGAAATGTAGGAATAAGAAAATAAAACATACAAAACCACAAACACAACATTTGGACAAAAAAACTTCTTATACTGTGGTACTAAACTCTACAACAAAATCCCACTATCCTTTAAAAATCACAACAACCATAATAAATTTAAAAATCAAATAAAACACTGGATACGTTACATAGGGAGATCTGAAATAGAAAATATATTAACACCAAATACAGACTAACACCGAAACCACTTAACTGCACTTAAAACACCTCACCTTAGAATTAATTTTATTTTTTCATCAAGCACATCAAATTAATATAATGTAATTTAATAATTTGTAAATGAAATCCTCAGCACGGGAAATCTCAGTGAGGATATCATTATTTGTTATTTTGTTATAAAAAGAGGAGATGATAAAACATTATTATTATTAAATTTTTTTCAGACTTTTAATGTTGTTGTGTGTTGAATTATCAATGAACCAATAAAAATAAAAAGTTTTCTATTCACAAACATTTGTGGCTCTAATTATTTTTATCAAAATGTTTTTATATTTGGAATCTTTGAAAGTTTTCAGTATTTAAAATAAGACGGATATGTACAAGTATAAAGTAAAAAGATTGATATATCAAAAGAATATAAGATGAAGAGTTACTCACACTCCCTCTACCACGACGGCCACTCCGGCTGGTTGGACGGCTTTGGTCACGGCGATGGCTATTTGCTTCGTCAGGCGCTCCTGCACCTGCAGCCTGCGGGAGAAGATCTCCACAATCCTGGAAATAATAAAAAAAACATTGTGAATACTAAACAGTTATTTATTGATAATTTCTTCAAACGATTGATATTCATTTTGTGGCGTCACTATTAGTAAATTAATTAAAAATTATACTTCGTTCACACCACTTTATAAATATAATTTCTTCAAACGATTGGTAACTTTGTTGTGTCATTATTAATTAAATAATTAAAAAGTGTACTTTGTTTACACCACTTTTATATTATCTTTATATTTTTTTATAAAAGTCGTGTAAACAAAGTATATTTTTTAATTATTTAATTGAATGTTTCGAAATCGATGCTTTCACCATCAGGAATATATGAATACTATTCAATACTCGTATATTCACATATTCCTGATGACGAAAGCAAAGCTTTCCAAACATGTAGATATTTATATATATTTATGTACATTTGAGAGAACATTCAAGCCAAAGCGTGAAGTCAATGATTTTAGACATACTAAATGATGAGTTTATTTTCGTAAAGCCGAAAAAAAATCATTTAGACCGGTACCAAAAATTTCAAGGTCCCGGTTTGAGTTAACAAATCTCGACATTCTGGACAGTGGAGAATGGTACCCATAACTAGTAGAGTGTTGATTGAGAAAAAGCAATTCATTGTTTCTGAGTCTACAGCAAGAAATGCTGAGCTGGATGAGAAGCAACAAAGAAAGTGAGTCAATAGTACAAATAATAATTTTGAAAATCCGATTACACATTTTATATACAATAGCTAACATTTTATATAATTATACATTTTACAGTTCGCAACACAATACTATCTTAGTCATAAAAAAAAATCGTTTTATCCTAAACGTCAAAAACTAAAAACTCCCATTTCTAAAGAATCCTAGACTCAGTGACTCCACGCAGGAAGGAGGCCCTAAGGGAAATAATTTCCTTCAAGGCCTATATCATGTTTGGGGATACTGTGAGGAGGGTATTTTAGAGGATAGAAAGGAGTGAACATGGGTCTTGAAGAGACTCATGTTCTAGGATGGAGGAAACACAGAGGCCGGCAGATCATTCCACAGCTGAGCTGTTGAACACAAGAACGAGTCGTAAAAGTGACCCATTTTCGCGGGTCATGTCAACCGTGTACAAATGTTGGGCACGCGTTTGGCATGTTTCCCGATTGTGCATCGTCTTTCATTTCAGCATCTTCAATTAAAATACTGGTAATATTCCACTAAGATTGCAATCTGTTTGTTAAGATAGGTGAATCTATCAAACGGACCGCCCGTTTCTGCACAGAGTCAAGGGCTTTTTTCAGATATTTTGGAGCTCCCAACCAGAGGTGGATGCCAAATTCTACAGTGGGCGCACTTGCGATTTGTACAGGGTCAGCAGTTGTGTACTATTAAAGTATCTGTGGGCTCTGTACAATACGCCAAGTTTCTGAGAGGCTAACTTTACTCTGGCTTCGATGGAGCACCCATAACTGAGCTGGTCACTTAGAGTTACACCAAGCATATCAATGGAGGGCTTGTTAGGAAGATTAAATGATTTACTTCTTTAAAATCCTAATTACTCTTCTTACATTCTTTATTATTAGATTAGTTTCATTGGTACAAGTATATTCTAATTAAACATTAGTTTTTTCTATCGCTTTCCTGTACATTTTATAGTTTGACACTTGGGATAGCTTTTTAAATTTTTTATTTATTAGATACCGAAAAATATTATGCCGGGAAGGTTTAGAGAGTAGTTCGAATGAAATCCGATATGTAAAACTGTTGCTATAATGTTTTTAAATTAGTATGAAAAACATTGAAGCCACCATGTTGTATTGAGGATAGCCCATAAATATACCACTCTGGTTAGCCACAGATTATATATTCAAAAGAAGGAGGTTTGTTTGGGAAGAATATTTTCAAATTGTAAACACAAGTAGGTACCTACTTAAGAACTTCATTATTTAGACATATTTTGAAAAAATAAATGATTGGAATGATATAAAATTTTCAAATGAATGCTTCTTTGTTCAGAGGTAGTAATAGTCGTCACAAGGCATTACTTTCGCTGTCAAATCAATTATGGGGCCCAAACGACAATCACAAATTCAGAACTTCATAACTGTACTGAATGTAACGGCGCATCTTATCATATGACAAGAGGACGCTACTTTACGCCGTATTTACGTGCAACCCCTTCCACATCGCTCGATGGACTGACAGAGGCGGGGCCCGATATGCTGTATTTACGTCGTACCCCCTCTCCGCCGCCCAAGCAACAAGCCAGAACGCGATTGGTCAAACCCATCGAATGCACGAGCGATTTGCACAATGCCCCGGTGAAAATTCAAACTACCCAAACTTTAAATTTAGGATTACGAGAGTCCCGCTACATTCATCATAAACAAACGTATATATATTAAACGGTGGGACTCTCGTTAACATTTCTGACTATAAATTATGTATACAAATGTTAGCATTAAATAGTTTTAAGAATTCTCCCGTACACTGTCGACGTTGGGGCCCTCAGAATAAACTTGTATGCTTGATTATAATCTTAATAAAAATGGTGAGAAGAAGGGAGTTAAATGAGCGGAATCGGTCGAGAGAGTTCTATTAGTTGCATAATTTTATATATTTTTAAACTAGCCACATATAAGCACAAAACGCTATACAAAACGACACCTCAATAACACAGGGCGGATCGAGCGTACATCGACAAAACCAGCGCCCGGTCCTATCGCGTCCGATAAATACTCTGCGATAGGCAAACGTTCGTCACTCACTCTCACCCAGTCATCACCCGAACTCGCAACAAACTGACCGCTCCGCTCTTCTCAACTCGCCGGCTTCCCACTTGGACATCTCTACACCGACTTTGACTCCTTCAAACAACGCCTCTTCCACCCTTTGGAAAATTCTGGACCAAGTCTACATACTTAGCAGCTCGCCGACTAGAAGACCCACCCCTATTTACAGTCAATATAGACGACAAGTGGTCTGATATAATAACTTTATAAAAAAAATAAAAAAATCCCGATCAATGCCGGGTACACATCAGCTGGTGGCAAATACAAGTAGCACAACAAGTAATTTATAATGATATGCATTTCGAACGTTGATCAAAAGTTTCTGGAGGATATGAACGTACGTTTATTTATTAAAAAAAGTAATAACTATTACTGAGTTTAGAAATGAATAAACATTATTGTTTTGAACATGGTTCTATGTATTATATTTACCTGGCCAGTTTGCTGAGACCGAGGATCTTCTTGCAGGGCAGGTACCCGATGGAGACCTTGCCGTAGAAGGGCACCAGGTGGTGCTCGCACATGGAGAACATCTCAATGTCCTTCACAACAACCATCTCATCGTGATCTTCGTCGAAGACTGCGTCATTGAGCACCTCTGAAATAAAGAAAAAAATATATAATGTATTTTTTGGTAAGTTGGCACCAATGAAGTATGCAGGTAGCTTAAATAAATTGTAACCGATAAAACGTTAACCTAGGGAAGGAGTGATTATACATGCGATGAACGATTAAAATCTTTGTTTATAAACCCGGAGTGCGGATTTAAAAAAATTATTTATTCTATTTCAGATAGAATTAATGTAAAAAATACAATAAATACTTAAATTAATTTTTTCTTCAATATATGTGTACTTATTTTGTTGCGTCATTATTAATAAATTAATAACAAGTACTTTGTTCACACCACTGTTTTCAATATATCAATATCAACATGTATCGAAAGCGAGGTTTTCTTCATCAGGATATATATGCACTTGTTATTAATTTATTAATTATTATATTTTTTAAACTACTTTTTTTCTTTTTAAGAAAGACAAACATTCAAGGGTTACGAATAACCAAACAATATTTGAAAATCTCGTACTACCGTCACAGTAAGCGGAATATATTGCTTGTGTCGTGATGGAGGACTTAGCCAAGAATAGAACTCACGATGCCTGGGTTTGATCCAGATGTGATGCAAACTCAGGCACTGATGGGTCTACTACTGTTCTATCTATCTACTAATTAATAAATAGATATCTACATGTTTTGAAACCAATGGTTTCGTACATAATAATAATAATTTTAAAATCGTTTTTTAATTTATTTTTTATTATATTAGTACCCGGTATTGCTCGGAGATATGAATGGTATGGAGTAAAGTTTTGAGGTTGTGATGTGCTACCCCTATACCTACTCCTACCCCCGCCCCGCGATTTTCTTCTTATTTTGAACGTCATGTGTGCGAAATTTCATCAAGTATCAAAATTCTGCTTTCAGGTCACAAAGTGAATAAAAAAATATGTACGAGTATATGTATTTAAAAATGTTAAATTGTCCATAGCGAAATAACACCGTTCAGAATAGAAAAGCTGCTGAAAATGACTTAAGCCGTGTTTTGCCAGGCAGCCAACCTTTCTCTTTCTCATCTCCTTCCCCTCCCCACTCCTTACAGTCTTACTACATATCCCAATTGGAGTTACCAAAGTCCAATTGGCTTCTTGTTCGATATTTTTTTACAAAATTCCGCTTAAAAAAATGTTACTAATTATTAATTTAATTAATTATTTTCATCTGTATTTTTACAAAACTCTAATTTGACCTTTAAATTACCTACAAGTATAGAGTTTATGCCATTTATTTATCATATATATGTACTTCTATAGGGCGGGCAAACACCAGACCACTCGTCTCTGTTCTCGTTGGAGAGCTTTGCAAACTCCATACGAGAATACGTGATGAAATGGCAGAGTGCCACGTTACGCGTTAAGTGGGGACTTATCTACGTTGTTACTACGGCGAAACCCGCTTAGTACGAATTTTCGATAACAATTATTGAAATACAATGTTCGATTGTAATATTTAAGTATAGGTGATGATTGAAGTGAAATCTTTAAAACGAACATTACGGAAAAATCGAAAACTTCAAAAATAAAACATTAACGGTTAGTAAGATTCACTTTTTTCGAAAATTTTGGTTAGGAAGAATCTATTGGTTTCACGGAAATATTGATCTACACGAAAATATTAACATTTCACATGTTGGAATAACAACGGTAACATAAATAAAATAGGTCTTAACAATTAAATCTAATGGCATCCTTGCAGAGTTCTAAAAATAATACGCATTAAATAAATAGTCGTCGAAATTACTAACAAACCAGTAAACATTTAATCAGTTCAAAAATAGTTGATTTTTACGCCTACTGGTGTCCAGTGAGCAAATATATCGAAATTCTCATTAAATAAATCAATATGTTTCACTGCGGGTTACAGCCGTGTTTTTGTTACAAGCGTTTGCGTTATAACCGTGTTTGACTGAAATATCGATTATGCAAATCACTAATGCACTAATTAAACATTTGCTGGCTTATCGTCAGTTTTGTTATCATATTAGGTGATTTCCATAATTGGACTAGTCTGCAATATTGTGTTAAAAGCCTTTTTAAGAAATGAAAAGACAAATTATACCTGGAGAGTCAATATCGACCTTCCCGTCTAAGCAAGACATGAAAAAATAATGAAGCGTCTTTCAAATAAAGAGTATTTTTAACGCCTTACTAATTTAGAGAGATTTCGAGCGTTAGAAAGTATTGATGGATATGGTCGAAAAATTTGATAAAAATACATTGATATTTGATTCACAATCGAAACAAAATTATAACCCCTACATTTTGATAATCGAAATAAAACACAATAATTGAAAAATCGTGAAAATGAAAATGTCGTAAGCATTTTGACAGTTGGTTCCATATTTTTTTTAATAATGTATTAAATAGGGATTTTTTTTCTTCTAAAAATATTTTAAAACATCTAATCGATAATCGAAACATGTTGCTATCTGAAACATAACGAAAATCGAAATCTCCGTTTCCGAAACACTTTAGTAATCAAATGATGTTTTGACTTATTTAAAACTTTCAATTAAACCATAGAAATGTATGAACAATTGGAAATTAATGAATATACAAATGATTCTAACATAAGATTAATTAAAAAAAGAAATTAGAAAATTATTTATACTCCACTACTCAGTATTTTCACAAGACCTAAACAATGTAACACAGGTCAACAATAGCTTTCACGTCATTATAAATCAATTAAGAAAACCTTGCGTTTAATGCGGGGGAAAAACTGATTCCAAATGTAAGTTCCTCGGAGAATAGAGAATCCATCCACCCATTATCACATTTGGTTTCTCAGTAAATCGGTTTCACCGGTAATAAATAATTTTAGGCAACATAAAAAATTGAAAATAGGTACGGGTAAATAGAATCGTATAAATAAGTAGTCTCAATGTGGCCTAACCACAGTTTGAAAATAGCCTTTAACGCTGAAACAGTTGTCAAACAATAATAAAAGAAATAAAACTAAAATACTTGTAGAACTTAATATTAAAATTTGATTTTCATTAAATTTAAAAAAATAATGATTGGGGTTCTACAGATTAAACAAAAAAAAGAATTAATTGGTTTTGTGTTTAATTCGTAGGTTTGCCTTGTGGGATTCTTTTACTTACAATAGAATTACTTTTATGGTAATATTAATGTAATGCATCAAAAACTTTCAACGTCAATTTAAATATTTGAAAAAGCGTAGTGACGATGAATACTTAAAAGAAAATATAATATTTTAGCGAACAAAGGTCAGTAAGTACGAATTATTATAAAGTTTCGATTATTTAAAACGAATTTTAATCGATCATTCCCATCACCATCTTGTTTGATATGAATTTCTTATTGATCCATTATCTTTTGAATTAACAAAACTGCTTTGTTATGATCAGTATATTGTTTTTAAAAAATATAGTATTTTAGTATACTAACCTTCTAGACTCTGGTCGTAGCCCTTTGTGAAGAATAGCATGGCCTTGGCGGCTCGCTCCGGGGTCTTCAACAGACCCTGTCGGTCGGGGTCCTCTCCCAGACCTGCATTAAATAAAAACCTTTAACATTGGCATAAAACATAAATCATGTGATCACGGGAAATGCTTAAACGAGTTATGAGAGGTGCGAATTATTCTTTTATTAGTAGCTAAAGTATCCGGCGTCTCTCGGTTTTTTAAATTTGTTTTTATTTATTTATTTATTTAAGGAGAAAATACAGATACAGACAGTAATATCAAAACAATATACAATATCTGGAGAACTCGCCTGCATCCTAGCTATTTCTCACTGATTAATATGATACAGATAAATAAATTTTTAAAATATTGTAATAATTAAACAGGTTAAGGAATTTAAGATTATGTTATACAGAAACAATTTGAAAAAGTACACAATGTCTAAATAAAGTAACAGAAGGTAAAAAACTTTACAAATAATATTTACAAGAATGTAAAGGGAACAAAATGATTAAATTAAAAATATTGTCATTCAAAGAAATAATTATTAAATAATAATTAATAGGGTTATTAATGGTTTGGAGTAAAGTTTTGAGTTTGTGATGTGTTACCCCTACCCCTAACCCTACCCAGTAATTTAGGTGTGAGAAATTTCACTAAGTACCTAAATTCTACTTTAAGGGAAAGGGGGATCTTTCCCACGTTTCGAAAGTCAAGTGTGCAAAATTTCATCAAGCTCGGAATAAAACTGTAGATTTTGTATACCAAACAAACAAACATCGCCCGCCCGGGGCTTTCTTCCTTATACAATAGAAGAAGAATAAGAAGATAGAAGAAGAAGAAGGTTGTTAACTCAAGCAATACAACAAATGATTTATCTGTGAATTCTATACTAACCACCCGTTAGGTAAACATACAAGGTACCAAAAGACAAAAATCTTTAAAACCAGAAAAAAAACAAGTGTTTAAAAACAAGTGAAAGCAATTTTAATCGTTTTACCTAAAATTCCAGTACGTATTTTATATAGAATTAAAAATATTACAGTTTGAGGACTACTGTCTTTTGAAACCTTATACATTGTCCTAATAACCCGTATAGAAATTAATAATAAATCATTCGTAGTATTTCTTGAGGTAGCAACCTGAAAAGAGTGTATTTTTGGGTGCTGATCATTAATAAAAAAAAACCAATAATGGAAGAGATGTAAGATAAACATGTCCCCATGTCCAGAGTATTCGCGTATTATTTGTTATTCTGGGCAAAAACGTATTTTTCTTTAAATAATCAAATATAATTTATGATAAAAGGGTAAATAAAATATAAATTTATTGATTAAATGTAAAGGTTTAGTGTTTTATACAAAAAGGAAGAATTAAACTCATCCTTGTACTGTTCTACACAGACTCTTCAAAACACTACACGTCATACCAATAAAACAACTTTATGCCAAATCTGTTTTCCAACACAAACGTCGCAATCCAATTTAACTTCAAAACAAGATCCTCAACAAATAAAACACTGAATATCCCAATAGTCCACACCTCACAAGGGCAAAGACATTTTTATTACTTTGCAATCAAACTCTACAATTGCATCCCACAACTCTGAAATAACTAACAACTGTAAATACAATATATATATCCGAGAGAACCAGAACCGCAGTTAAGCAACATGTCTTTAAGCCTAAGGATAAGGACAATTCCTTATCATTAAAAAGAACAGGAATCTGGCCCTAGGGATCTCACTTCTTCAGCAATCGATCTACTTTAATCCTACCTCCACACCGCAGTGCCATTCACCAGAGCTGGAATCAGAACTCTCGCTTTTTTTTACAGTAACTCCACACAGAAGACCCTGAGGGAAATAATTTCCCTGAAGGCCTACATCTTCTTTGGTGATGCTGTGTGGAGGGTCTTTTAGAGGATAGAAAGGAGTGAACTTGGGCCTTGAAGAGACCCATGTTATAGTATGGAGGAAACACAGATCATTCCACAGCCGAACTGTTGAACACAAGAACGAGTCGTAGAAGCGACCCGTTCTCATGTGACAAATTTCAACCGTGTGCAAATGTTGGGCGCGCGTTTGGCGTGTTTCCCGACTATGCACCTGTGCCGAAGGGATCAATGACGCTAGTTCCTCGGAGCATCTTCCATTAAAATACTGGTGAGACAAGGACAGCATTCCCACCTGACGTCTGTGTTACAAATATTGCAATCCGTTTGTTAAGATCGCCTTGTTTGTTAAGATGACTTCTTATTCCATCCCCTTCAATCTCCACCCACCCGCTCCACATGTCCAAACCATTACAATCGCTTATTATTTTCATCCAATTATTTTTAATCCAAAGTTTGTTAAGCGTCCAAAAATCATTACTAGAACAATCGTAATATAATCGTCAAAGTGCGGCATAACTGGAAGAGACATAATATTAGCGATTGACGTAGTTGGTTGTTATTTCGAAAGCCCCTGTCAGTTTTAATTGGGTTGTCAGTTAAATCATCACGAAGCGGAGATTTATACGTCCTGTTACGTCGGCCCTTAGATTAGTTATAATATTGTCCCCCGGGGCGTGCTGTCACATTTAAAAAAATGCTATCTCTGTTAAAATTTTAATCAAAATAATACTGTAAAAAGCATCAATTTGGAAAAAACCAAGGACTTAAAAAATTTTCAGCTACCTAAGCTAGAAAATAGTTATCTGTAAAGAAATAAAATTAATCAAGGACATTCACACTTGCGACAAGGTTCGTGAATTCTTAGATTTAATCAAATATCTAAGTCATAAATCGAAAAAAAATACAACTCTATCACACTAACATAAATACATTTTTCTATCGATTGCCGTGTTTTAATTTATGAAATTTGTTAGTTAAGTATATGATAATTGACATTGTAGTTCAGTCGATTCTTGAAGTAGACATTGGATCAGCACTAAAAATGGCCCCTAATCACTTTGCAGGTTACTAATTCAAGCAATACCACAAATGATTTATCTGTAAATTCTCTACGGGTAGTTAAAATGTATAAGGTTTTAAAAGACAAAAATCTTTAAATTCTTTGAAATATATCCAAAAATGTTTAAAAATAGGTCCAGTTTGAAAGCAAGTGAAAGCAATTTCGAACGTTTTACCTAAAATTCCACTACGTATTTCATGTCAAACTTAAAATATTACAGTTTGATAATTATTGTCTTTTGAAACTTTATACATTTTCCTAATTACACGTATAAAGATAAATCATTTAGAGATAAATCATTCGTAGGTTTTCTTGAGTTAGCAACCTGTAATGTGGGTATTTTTTAGGTGCTTAACGTTAAAATGATCATTATAAATTATTCAGTAAATATAAATTAGAAATCAAAATATGAGAATGATTGAAAAATTAACTTATGTCGGGGTAGCAGAGTTATATTACATTTTTGAGAATTCATAACTTAGACCTTCGAATGAATTTTAGGATTCCCAATATTTTATACAAGAACTTGGTCACTTGAGAAGATCCCTAACGGAGAATGATTCATGTGCCACATTTTTTCCACAGGTAAAAGTCAGTTCAACCAAATGGCTGTTTCGTTCCACCAACCTCTGTAGTGATTAATTATTTATTGGTTTTTAAAACGGCAATTGGTGCAAGAGTAAAATGGTCAGGATTCCATGGACAGCCAGGCGCATTGATATATCCATTCTGGAAGAGCTAGGCATCCACAATTATAGGCTATCAACTGTTTGCCTACAGCGTATTCTAAGATACTTTGGACACATTGCTCGCCAAACTGAGAACTCCTACCTGGAGAAACTCACGGTCACTGATAAAGTGGACGGCAGGAGAAGCAGATGCTGATGCGTTAGACTGATCAAATATATCCACTCCGATTCCATTGAAAAAGTTCAACATTTTCTAAAATATGTTTTTAAACTCGGATTACCTATTGAAACTATAAATTACATTTACCTAATGAAATAACTAAAATTATTAAAACTCTCAGATAGAAGACTTGTTTCTAACCTAACTTTTATTTTAAAAATTATTAATGGTATTGTAGACAGCCCTGATATAGTCAGTTTAATAAAATTTAATATTCCAACTAGAACTGCTCGATCTAAAATTTTATTAAATTGTAACAATAATTTAAGTCATTAAAAAAATCACTTGTACCTAGACTTCATGCAGAAGGTAATACTTTTTCAGACATAGTAGATATGTTCAACTGCTCGGAATACAAATACAAACAGACATACATCCTCAACAATTATAAATAAGATATATGTCTATAGTATAATCAGTGAATGTGAGGTGTGTTTTGTACATTCACCTCTGTTGCTAATTATTTGGAATGGTACTTAAACGATGTTATTGGGGAATTTGTTCGTGAGATTTAGTTGTTGTATTTCGTGAACACAACAATCACAATTGTCCGGAACAACGGTTTCCGCGACCCTCCATGCAGCGCAGGACTGTGAGGAGTGGAAGATCTTAGTTAACCAGGGAAATTGGAATTAGGGTTACGACTAAAGAAGATGGACAACTAACCTGAGAGCAGCAGACGATAGGACCTTGTCATGTCGGGAAGAAGAGCCTCTCTGGTGGGGGGTCTGTGATCCAACTCCAGGTCGTGGTGGAAGGTGCATTTTTCATGGCCTGTAACAAAAAATCAGGTTAAAATTCGGTTCCATTGTATAACTACTCCTGACGATAGGCAAAAACACCATAACTATACACAATAACTAGCGCCACTAGCGCTACTAGCGGTAAACATCTGAAACGCTGTTTTCCAAAAACAATCGCATTCGTGACTCTCGACTCGGGTGGGCTGTATCTCTTCACCTTGTTTGCTTACTAGCGAATCATGCATCCAAATTATAATCTTGATATCAATGTAGTTGTTTCCTACAACGGAATTTTATGTTATTTACGATCTTTTTATACTCGTACAGCGCCCTTGAGGTATTTTTCATAAAAACGGCGCTATAGAAATCATCCAATTATTATTATTATCATAAAGAAGAATGTCCCAGTTCAAATCTACAGTTTTATTCCGAGCTTGATGAAATTTTGCACACTTGACCTTCAAAACAATACGAAGGTCACTGTCTACATGAGATTTCTAAAATCACCCCCCCCATCCCCCCTTTCTATTCCTTAAAAGTAGAATGTGGATATTTCTTAATGAAATTTTGTCAACATGACGATTAAAATAAGAGGAAAATTACTGGGTAGGGGTAGGGTTAAAACATATTTTTTTAACACCAAACCGTACATGACCCTGGGCAACGCCAGATACATCAGATAGTGTAATATATTATTTAGAGCATAAGTCAACAAAATGTTGATAAACTTGCCGACCGGCTATAAGCGTGTGACATCACGGTTCATGAAATGATTAGCGCGGCCATATATATCATAGACGCGGCAGTATTCGTTAATACCATTCGAATTGTGAATTGCACTGAATTGTGACTAGTGACGTCACAGGTATATGATTTCCCAAGTCATTTAATTCTCATTTCCAGACAAATTTCCATTAAAACAAATGTACATACGAGTACTAGCAAACAAAACAATCTCCAAAAACAACCTTAATGCGTAACAATTAAAGTGTTGATGTCTGTAAGAGAGACGGGTGACAGGCCAGCGAGTGCGCACTGCGCGGGCGACATATTGAAGATGGCGGTTGGCCATATGTGTTTGAGGTCACATGATTCGTATAATAATTACCAAAGTATTCAAATGTTTTTTTTTGTTCAAATGATAGTTTACTAAGTAAACTGACTGATCGTGCATAAGAAAAAGCATAAAATTATAGATAGTGGAGTTATTTCGAATGAGCGTGATGGGTACAAAACGTAGATAAGTATAATTAATTAATACCCACAATTTTAATCAATCATTCTTCTTTGTTGGAATTGAACAATGTTTTCTTAACGTAAAGATAATATTAATTTGTTCGTCGTTAACCCTCAATGCTTTTATAAGTCACTCCCTCGTTAAACCGAGTTTTAGTTAATCATGCATAACACGATCAATTACTATTATATCATTATGAATGGGTGAGAATGACTGGACGCATATTATATATCATGATAAAATCATAATATACGCATGATAAATTATATCGAATGATTTGGCATTATTTTAGAGAAGAACTGACCGAGATATTACGATAGTTAAATAATTAAGTGATTAAGTATTAAGGCCGTTCTTCCCAGATTTTCGAATGATCAATCTTAGTCACCGATCAGTGTTTTGTTAAGCATTCGCTCTGTTTGTCTGTTTCCGAGCATTTTTCATCCTAAATTATATATGGAGGTGCCCGCCCACTGTAAAGAGATTCAACCTCGCTAGAAAATTTGCGTTAACCTCAGATCATAGAATTGTATTCTATGATCCGAGGCAATTAATCAACAGAAATACGGTCAGTGATATCATCAACAGTACTTTTTATCTAGTTCGAGGATAACTTGATTTATAAAACCAAATAATACTAAAATTCAATAATAGATTTTCAGAAAACCTCCACCTTTTGATAATGAAGCCGCTGGGACTTGACAACACAAAAATGTTGAAAAAAAACTTTTCATATGATAACTTACTATACCTTCGAGGGGTGTCACTGTCACTGCGACTCCGGTTACCTATTTAAATTTTAGGTGCTTTTTGAACCAATTCCCGATATTCGGAGACTTAAGATTACATTCATGATATTTTTGTTCATAATCCATAAGTTACGCGTGATTATAAAAACGACCCTTCGGTTTCTCTGAAAAATAGCATCTTGCGATCCGGTGACTGCAAAGTCACCGGGACAAATTAATAGGGACAGGAATATTGGCCATCTGTAAGAGTGCCATTTAAACTATTTTGAACGCTGAGAACAACACTCTGAACTCATGATTGGTTATTGGCTGCGCAACGCGGCGTACAGTGCCCCAAGCACACAAAAATACTTCATACAAAAACAGGCTCTACGCACAACCAACTATTATGCAATTAGTAAAAAAATTCAATGACAAAAAACTTTTTGACGATAGTTCAGTGCACACATCGGCGC
This sequence comes from Halesus radiatus, assembly GCA_022606495.2. Lineage (NCBI taxonomy): Eukaryota > Metazoa > Arthropoda > Insecta > Trichoptera > Limnephilidae > Halesus > Halesus radiatus. The sequence continues at coordinate 80,992 of JAHDVE020008204.1, forward strand.
CCTAGAGACCTGGAGACGAGTTGTAATGTTTCCAGCGCAATATAAGGCATAATTATTTAGTGTTATGGAACATTCTAGGTAATAGTTACGGTTTCCGTGGCTGAGTGGTTACGATCCTTGGCTACGAATACGGAGGTCGCGGGTTCAAATCCCGGCGTGCGCAAGTAAATTTTATTTGATTAAATTGACTTATTTCACAATTTATATGCACAAAAAATAATATTTAGTATATTTGCGGGACGTTCCTCAATACCTTCAGATTCACAACATACCCCAATTGGGGATGCCATAGTCTCACTGGCGGTTGGGAGCAGTTGGGACTCTTGTGTGGTATCACATAAAAAAATGATTCGGGGAATAATGAAATAAGAGTTTTTTGCACAGTATGAACGTATGGTAGATCTGGCGCTGACAATAACCCATCCTCGTCAATTTTATCGATTTATTCAATCCATCCATAAAATCCAAGATTTATAACCTTGGGCCAGATCTATGACTTCCTGCCGTGGATAAGCAGTTTCAATTTATTTTTAACCATAATTTATAAAGACTACAATATTTTTAATTATTTTACTATGGATACGGTAGCATTACGAAAGCATACATCATAAAAGGAATTGTAATTTGCTTATGGTGTTATATTTTCCGCTACACTTAATTATGCCTTCGGGCTTTGGGTTAAGGTAGATAAGATTATTTATTACTTTATTAGTACAATCAATAAGTAATTTATTATCCCTAATTGATACAATTTACATCATAAATCACTGCCCATGTACGAGTATAATAAATTGTCCCTTTAGAGGTAAAATTCATTAAGTAGCTGTACGCCACATGGTGACTTTTTACCCCTAATTGGACGAAATAATCCTTTTGATTAACAGATTGCAATAAATAACGGTTATAGTACTAAATTAATAGATAATACGTTAAACAGGAAGTTTAAGGAAAAAAATAAATAAATCTTATGTACGAGTATATCCACAAATAACTGATGTTAGTAAACAGTGGAGAAAAATATTGTTTTTTTTTTTAAATAATAATACCTGAAATTTAATAATTAAAAACATCCCAAATACTTATCCAACCAGCTTTTTATACTAATAACAAATTAAAAAATATATATTTTAAATAACAAAGATAAAGATAATATTTTAAAAAGATCGGGGGTATATAAATTAATTTGTATTGATTGCAACTATTTTTACATTGGAAAGACTTCTAGAAATTTCAGTATTAGAGTTAAGGAACACCTAAGGTGTTTAAATAATAATAACTATTCTGAATTTGTAAATAAAATTTTATAAACCAATCATTCTTTTGATATAAATAAAGGATTAAAAATATTACATACAAACAGAACCGGTTTACAATTAGACTAATTTGAAATTTTAGAAATCAGAAAAAACGTTAATAATTAATTAAATTTAATAAAATAATCAATTTTTTTTTTATTATCTAATATAATTTTTTTATGCAATGTTTGTCGATTTATTACTTACCTACTTTAATCATTTTTTGTTTATGTTTATAATTTGTCTATTCTTACATTATTGTGTTCTAATTTTTATCATTTGTCTATATTCAAACAAAAAACACATGATTTTTTTGTCACTTCCCATCGCATCGCCCCAAGAACTTTGTCACTGGAAACCCTAGACATTCTCCTAGTATTGCTGGCGTTAGCCGCCAAATGTGGATTTGTGAATGCTGGCCTTAAATACAGCTTGATTCTGGCTTGGGGTACATAAATATTAAATAAACAATATTGTTTGTATCCATGTGTAGAATGCTTGTCGTTAACATATAATTACCAAGGTTAAAATTTTGACATTACTGAAACTATGTAGCTATAAGCTCATCTTATCAAATTATATTGAATTTTTATTACGCTAGGGTCAAGGAACTGTGTCCAAGTTCACCCCGAGGCGATAGATTGTACGTAACTCACAATTATTTTTTCTTAAATTTCTTTATCTGCATCAGCTGTTTTCTGTCTACAGTCTCATTCAAAAGTTCCGTTATCGAGTGGTTTTTTTGTTTATTCCAGAAAAGGGGAAATTACAAATTCAATAATTACTTTAATGGTTACATAAATAAAAACGAATATTAAAAAAAAATATTGTTCATTTAATTTTAGAAGGATTTTATTTTTAAATATGCCTATACTTTTATCTTTTTTATGTCCTCTGGAAGGCTGACTAACTAACTAATTAACAATCACGCCGTTTCCCCGCAGGGGTGGGCAGAGAGGATGGACCGCAAAACAACTCGATTTTGTATACACTTCTTGCTTCATTCACATTCATATAACGTATCATACATTATCTTATGTTATTCCGACTTCTGATATGGCCCGACTGAAGTATTTGGTTCACTTGCTTGCGCTGTGTCTTCCACGGGCATTTCCAGGTTCTTCTTTCATTCACATTCGCGTCACATATTCTCCTTACACTCATTTCTTCTTTCATTCTTTCTACATGCCCAAACCATCTAAGCGTCCCTTTATTAATCATACTAGTTACGATTATAAGCCTTACATTCTTTACGAATCTCAATGTTTTTCACACGATCATACATGGTTTTACCACACATTCGCCTCAGAGATCTCATTTCTACAGCATTCAGTTTACTTTCATCCGTCCTCTGCCAGTCGCATGCCTCACTGCCATACATCAGGGTTGGTATCAGCACTCCATTGTGGACTGCTACTTCATTCAATTTTTTTTTAAATTTCCCTCTCTGGGGACTGATTTAGCACGGAGAACTTGCGTAATCGGCGCATTCGTATAAGAGATTCAGAGTAAAATGCACGCAGTGTTAGTCGAAATGACTAAGAAGTGTCTCCAAGGGTTAAGAATACAATTTTATAAAAATCTCGTTAACAGCATTGTAGAAATTTTCTTTAAATATTTCCACTTGACAGATGTGATGTACAAATTGAATGGTCGACATAAAGTGAACATATTAACTCCGTCGAGAGAAGATTCGATCAATTGATTCGATTTGACCCGTAATTAAAACTTGACCGATTCGATAAAATGCCATTCTCGATGGCAAAGAACTGCAATTTATAGGTATAGATAGATATTATAAAGTAATATTGATGATTCGTGTCCAAATTATTACAAATTAATTATTATTAACTACCCTCAGAACTAACAAGAAATTCACTTAAAAGTATTGCAAAAAATATGATTCCAATTACCATTTTTTTTCCGTCACGCTAATATAAATACGAGTACATTTTTTTAATATATTTCCAGAATATCATGGATCTCGGGCAAAGCCAGGTAGACACAGCAAATGTACAGTCCACAGAGCAAATAATTAATAGAGATGCCCTAACACGCATAGGGGAATAAACCGAAATGAGAGGGGCGAGCCAAGCGTCTCGCCAATTAAAGTAAGACAGAAAATAAGTAAAAGGGTTCGGCTTATTTACAAAAACTGAAATTTTGTAAGATTATTTAGTTTGACCCTTTTATAAATGTTTTATGATTTGCTTACCGCAGTCAAAATCGTGCGAAACAAACGCGGACGGCAGAGAACTAAGGTGGTGCCAAAGTGGGTGTCGCGTGACCTTTGCCTCCAGCCGTCGAAATCGTACTAGGGCAAGTATATCGATTTTGACGTCAGTGGTACAGTCTGATATTTAATAGTAGACAAAAATTGGGGGCACTGCGATCGTTTAAAAGGTTGTAAATGACAACACCAAAGTTTAAAAAAAAACAATGGTTCAAGGGCATATTTTTTACTTTAACCAGACGTGTTTGGTGACCAGATCTGAATAGCCAGGTATTGCCCCACCTACCTCTTCCCCTTCTCCTCCCCCTTTCCAATTTAGCCTCAATTACCTTCAGCCTCACAACATTCCCCAATTCGGGATGCCATAGTCTCATTGACACCAGACGGTTGGGAGCAGTTGGGACTCTTGTGCGGTACTCGTATAAAAAAAACGGTCTTCAGAATATAGTGGTACTTTTCAAGGAGATGATTCTACATAATATTGGAATTCAATTTTATAATATTTTTTTTTTATTATTTAATGTTTTGCCAGATAATTTCATGAAAAGTATATTTTTTCGTATTTCTCGAATGTACGTATGAAAATACTCATTTATTAGATGTGATATCAAAATAAAACAAATTCTAATTTACAGATCAAAACCATACATACGTTAACATAATCAAGCTACGTAGTTTCGTCTTGTTTCTTTCAAATGAGTTGTCTAACTCGAATACGAAAAAATTGAACATAAAAACAAATATCAAAGACAAATCGAGTAGCATGGTGTTGCCATGGAAGTGAAAAAAATCCATTTTATTCAAATTATACATTTCATTGCCAAACTGAAATGAATTATAATTCTAAAATAAAATTATAAAAGCAGGTACCAACCTAGTTTTAATCACGTTTGCATAGTCCGTTCTACATCAATAAAAAAACTCATTATATTCAGTCATTCGACATACCAATAATAGATATTTTATTGGATACTATTCATGTATTGTTATTGATTTATACACTTGTCAGTTTAAAAAAAAAAATTATTATTCTTAGAGAATGTTCGCTGTTTTAATATTATCATGTGGGCCACTTGATGCAATGTAATGCAGTAGGTAATAAAGACATCAATGTTTGCGTATTTCAGTTGAAAAACTAATAAAAAAAATTATCAACTGATTTACACGTACAGCTGTTCGGAGCGAAAAGAAAACACCAATAGGTGTAGTCATGGTGAAGGGGATGAAAAAACTAAGAAACCGCCGTTCATCCATGGTACCAAAGTCCCGTCTTGATGGGAACACGATTCAAATACCTGGGAAGTTGAATGACATTATTCTGAAGCAGGAGACATGGCTAAACACCCAGTGACAAACATGTTGCACTTTTGTTAAAATCACTGGGCTACTGTCAAGGGAATATGGTGAAACATAGTTCTATAAAATGAGTCCTAACGGAAATTACAGACAGTCTCCATATATCTCCTGGATATCTGCTGTATTGACGCTATTTTGCTCTTTCTAATGTTGTCTTTAAATCAAACATGATGGTATCCTTGATTCTACATCTCCTGGATATCTGGGACATCTTTAGAATGGTTTAAGTTCTACTATCATATTAATAGTATATTCTCACAATAACAAAACTGTACTACTTTTTGTATCTCTCAACCTGTTTGATACTTGCTGATAGAAATATATAAACGTATACCAGCTCATCTAGTAAGCTGTGCCACCAAATACTGTCACATCACTCCTCTTCTACGTGATTGCCTACATTGGCATAGAGTCACCATCATACTTGATTAATCTCTGCGTGAGAGATAATCTTATTCAGAGGCAACTCACACTCAGCTCGACCAAGTCTGATGCGTCGAACATACTAGTTGAACCCTTTCGTATGAATGCTGCTAAATTTGGGGACAAGGCGTTTAATGTACAGGGTCCACATTCTTGGTCCACAACCTTCCATTTGGGTTGAGGTTAGAAAGGATTTTCGAAACCGTTAAGAAAAATTAAAAAAACATATCTATTTAAAAAGATCTAAAAACTTTTAAGAAGATAAAAATTTGGCACCAAAATCGATGGAAATCTTGTTACAAAGAAGTTTCAGATACCATGTGAGCTGAACCAGGTTGTGGAATTAGGATAGATAGCCAAACACGCAATGAAATTCCTATTGAACTGGATTGGGGTGATACTTGGGAGATAGGTCTATGGCCTGAGTGCTTACAAAAGCTATGCAAAACGTTTATGTATCAAAAATAATAACATGACACGCAAGAGCACGAAAAAAAGGATGCTCAAACTAATCAAGACATATGTAACAAATTGCTAAATCAATATTTAATCATTGAAGAAGATAATATTAACATAACCTAAATGAAACACGAAAACGAAAAAAAACAACAGAAAATAAAAACCCCAGGAGCTCTCTTTCCGTGACAACCGCTTTTCCGACTTAGCTATGTCATTTTCATCGATATCATGTTTCAAATTCAAGACTTTGTTAATATTATCCTCTATTTTTTAATCCCATATTATTACAGTCCCAGATGCGACTGATATTTTTTATTTTCTTCAATGATTAAATATTATAATGAAGTTTTTAAACTTCAATAAAATTATTAAAAAATTGCTAAATCAATAATTATTATCAAACAATCGTGAAGGTTAGCCAATAATCTTTACCCAAACTAACTAACTAACCATCACGCCGTTTCTCCGCAGGGGTAGGCAGAGAGGACGGACCACTGAACAACTCGATCTTGGCATACACTTCTTGCTTGATTCCAATTCATACATTCTCTTCTGTTATTCCGACTTTTGACATGGCATGACTCAAGTATTTAATTCACTTGATCGTCCAATGTCTTCCTCGGACGTCCCCGGCTTCTTCCTTTCGCATTCGAGTAATATATTCTCCCTACACTCCTTTCTTCGTCCGTTCGCTCCATACTCTAATCTACGCTTACATCAGCCTCGCATTCTTTACGAATCTCTACATTTTTCACACGATCATACATGGTTTTACCACACATTCGCTACAGAGATTTCATTTCTAGAGCATTCAGTCTCGCCTAAACCCTTTCCAATATAAAGGTATATGAATATAATAATACTCTCGACGCAAAATAACACAAGATAAAGAAGGACGAGTCCTTGACATGATCTCTAAACCTAAAGGAGGTTTTTTAAAATTTATTTATTATCTTAAATAATGTTCCCCCGTGTATAAAATCTCAAATAATTCATTCCGAGACTTGAATTAATATTGAAAGAGGTAACATATTTTATACCTCAGATTTGTATTCTGCCAGCGTAAGAAGTTTGTGATTGTCGTCCATTTTAAAAGATATTCCAAAGAGTTCACAGTCTTAACATTTATGTGGTTTCAAGGAATACGTTGGAAACATATTCCCAATAGAATGGACAAGCGAAACGTAGGCAATAAAATGATTCGAGTTGGAAGACTATCAAATAAAATATTTTACCTGGTGTAGTCGAAGTCCTTGGTGTTTTGGGCGTTCCGGGAACTTCTAGATCATTTTCTGAGGGCCATCCTACAGTCCTCAGGGCCAGAGCTCTCTTTCCGGGTTCTGCTCCGACCCTCCTGTCGAACAAAGCTGGAACTTTTCTAACGCAACTTCCAGCAGACGGACAGTTTTCTTTGTGTTCATTGCAGGGGGTATTGTCATCTTTGCTGGAATTGGCCGATTCTTGGTCATTTCTGGCTAGTTCACAGGTTCCTTGGTCATTTTTGGCTAACCCACAATTTCCTGGGTTGGTTTTTGGTACTTCGCAACTGTCTTGGTTATTTTTGTTCTCCCAGACCTTGTACATATTGTGATCTCCATTTAGCTTCTTTGCATCGTTCGCCCCTTCGCAGGGTTTTGCAGCTGATCCGTTCATTTCAATTTTGGCGCTTTCAGAAGCCATGTTTTTTTTAATTTCACTTTATTCTTGTCTTTTTAACACTTTGTTTATATTAAAATATTACCTATTTTGAGCACTGATTAAAAATAATTAGCAATGAATGACTTTTCAATAAAACGGTTGCTACCAAATATATAACTAAAACAGATCTAATCAATTAAGGTCGTGGACTAGAAGTTAAATATTTTCAAGGTCATTTGCAGTTGGTAACACACAAAAAATGCCTTATTTGGCACTTAACAGCTTTCATCATCGGCGCAAATGTATCATGAATAGCAGATTACATTTGCCACGTTGATGGAAACTGCAAAGATATCCAAAACATTGTCTCAAGAAGAAATTTGAAAGTGGTTTTATACCAAAAAAGTTAAATAACATAATTAAATAGATCTGCTTTTTTTAAGTATTGTTTTGCACACTACGTACTTTATTAATTGATTCAACTGTTTATAATTTTATTAATGTATTCACTTTGGATTGTTTATTTTTTAAATTTTTTAATATTTGTTTAAGACTTGTTACACGACTAGAGGTTGCGAAGCTGATACAGAACTGGAGCAGTTAAATCAGTTGCAGCTGGATATAATAGTCTGACCCCTCAGATACAAGAGATTGTATTAAACATCGGTTTCATAAGTCTTAACGTGTCAAGGTTGGATTATTGTCGAATTATATGATGTGATATATAAATAATTAAACTAGATTAAATAATAATATCGCACAATAAAAAAAGTTTTTATTGGGACGTGGTAATGTGGAAACTAGGTTGTTTAATTAGTTTAAGATGATAATTTTAATTAACACAATAGTTTCAACTGTCCAAAGCCATTAAAACATTGTTTTACCCATTTTAGGAAATGTTATTAGAGCACTAAATTATACCCTTAAGGATAAACGAAACGTGGCAGGCGCTTACAGATGGCGCTGATTTAAATATAAAAATAAAAACAAATTGAAGGTAATATCAATATATTATTTTAACACTAACATAATATACATTATTTTTTAAAGTTTTTTGAAGGACTTCAGCTTTAAACCTACAAAAATAATGTATTCCATTTCGTATTCCGTTTCTACACCCGTCAACAAAGAACATCAAACATTACGTGCTTAAAGTGTTATTTATAAAATATGTAAATTAGCGCCATCTCTGAGTGCGTATTACATTTTGTTTATCCGCAATTTCAAGCAACGCTTCAATTCTGAATGATGGTGTCTCACAAGGGCGCTACTGAAAGTATCGTCTACTCTGAACGTGAACATTATCTGAATAGTTAATCGAAGACTTAAGTGAAATATATGAGGTAGTGGATGTCTTGTTTGCAAGGCGTATACTGGTGACTGGATATGGACGACCAGAAGGGCTTAATGCGCAATAAAATATTTCCAACGCGGGCGGTTCGCCTTTTCTGGGCCGTTTTACTGATAATTTAATATGTATCTTTATAAATATATCAGGAAATACATTATTTACATCTGCGTAAAATATTAAAATGTAAATGGAATAAAAAATATCCACGACGAAAGTTCATATTATAGAAGTCTATAAAATTGATTGAATTGAATTGAATTGACGAACCATCATAAAAAAATATGCACGACGATCCTGAAACAAAAAACCTTTTTTTTTCAAAACAACGATATATCGTTGTTGGCACTTATGACATCGTCCGCCGTCAGTCAAAGGGTTAACAGAAACTTTGCAACAATTTAAAACAACTCGCAATAAATAATTATTAAACCACTTCGGTTTCGATTTCGATTATAGATCATTATCTCGATTATCGTACTGACAGAAGTAGTAGCAGTAGCAGTATATTGTCGACGTTCAAGAAGGAGGGGTTAAGTCCAAAAACTACAATTCTAAGAAAACCGCATTTGAAAGATTGAGACAAAAAAAACGGTTTGTCATTGTGTAATAACCACTGACGTCAGAATTAATAGACTTGACCTGAGTACGACTTCGACGGCTGGAGACGAAGGTCATGTGACACCCATTTTCGCACAAGCTTAGTTTACAGACGTCCATGTTTGTTTCGCGTGATTTTTACTGCGGTAAATTAATTTTAAAACATTTATAAAAAGGGACAAACTTAAGACTCGGTTTCATATTCAGTTTCTGTAAACAAGCCGAACTTTTTAATCAGTTGCTGTTTTACTTAAATTGGCGGCAGGCCTAGCTCACCCCCCGCCGCTCTTAGATTGGTTTGTTCCCCCTCGCGTGTAAGGACATCCCTATGTATTATTTGCTCTGTGATGCCATACAATTATCAACTTTGTGCACTTTCACAACACGAATTTTGTACGAACAAAGGCATAATATTCCATACTTTATCAGTCTCAAAATTCTTTCAGTAATATCATTTCTGTGGTACAAAATTATATTTCAGCTCATTAATAATACAAATAGCCTATATATCATACAAATAGACTAGAGCACACTTACAATACTCGTCTCAATTTTAATGAAGGATTAATTGTTCCTAAGCATACAAACAAATATGGGATAAAGAACTTTAATAAAATAAAAACTGTATTAAAACTAAACAATTAATAAATACGAGAAAACTTGAAAACTTTGCCAGCTGAAAGGAGCAATCTGTATTAGATAATTAGGAAATATTATTATACGTACGATTTATTGTTGTCATTTATGTTTTAATTATTTTTATTTATTTTTTAAATATTTTTGCTTAAGAATCTTACGAAATATTTATGTTTTAAGTTTGTGACATATGTTTTTAATTTATATATATATATATATACATATTTTGTAACTTAACCTTAACTGTACATTTAGTATAAGGTTTTGAATAACAAGCTCCAGTTAAACAAACTACAAAAAAGTAGTTTATCGAATGTTTTTGCCTTATATTTTTGTAAAATGTTTTAAATTAATGAAATTTTTTTTTTTTTTTTAAATCCAACAGTGAAATATAAAAGAAAATAAGAAAAAAAAGTAAAAATAGTTGAACTGCGGTGGGAATAGAACTAGTAAAACAACAATGTGTTGCCTATTTTATTATAAGTAATAAGATTGGTATATAACCGATTAGTAGATGAGTGGAGAAACGCGTCGGGTTTCCTATACAGGTGTCGTAGAATTAAACCTCTGTTAGCTAAATCCCCCAACATTCCAAGAGACATCTTCCGCTTGTATTGATGATATGAGAAGTTTTTTCAAATGGTATCAGGTTATTATTAACGCGGGAATGTTTGTCTCGAGAATCTATTTTTATTTTTTTTATTTAACAAATAAATTAATTTAAAATAAAAGTCCCTATTGATATTACAAAAACATACTCCAATGATGTAAGACCGCTATTTCGAAGCTCCCGTGAAAAAATAGGGTATTTTAACAAGTAAAACAAATTAGAAATTGAGTTATACCGTTTTTCCTAGCAAATGTCAAGCTGTCAAATTCGGGAGTCAAACATAACCTCACATCTGATTGTATAGTAACTTGTTCCAAAATAGGTGTAGACATAGTAATAAAAAACGATCCACTTTTAAAATTTCCACATTTTTTACTAACAAACCGTTATGTATCATATGTTGTATGCCAAATTATGTGCAATTTTCTTCTACATGCATCTATAATTCAGAATTATTTGATTTTTATTTTTTTCTAAAAACAAATCAAATTATATGTAGTTTGTTTAACAACACCTAAAGCCACGGAGCGATTTCGACGCTGCGATGTTGTCACGGCGAGTGATCGCCACTTCTTCTAGCCGCTAGAAGAGAGTCACACGACACACGTAGCTACTGGAATGTCATTATGTATTTTTTACGACTGATTCATTTGTATTCTGCCGACCTGACAAAACAATTGATAAGTGAAATAAAAAGCCCTCGCAAAAAAGGGATTCGCGACTGGATTAGTCGAAGAGAAAAAACAAACACGAAAAAAGAAAAAAAAACACAACGTAAACAACAATCGAAACAAACCAAAATGTCAGTTGTTATTCGTGTCAGACGGTGCGTCCGAAAACCGGCAACTAGGTCACGTGACCGCCGAAATGGCGCGCTTATTGCGATCAGAATTATACATTTTTTTTGGGATAGTGTGCCTATATATGCAAAAGTAATACAGTGTTGCGCGCGTTAATCCTGTTAGTATTTCAGCATAACAATAATTAGTATAATACTTGATGTGGTTTTCGGCGTTTAGTTTTGGTGTAGCCGTCAAATAACGTATACCAAAAACTATTAAGAATTGAAAATGTTCTAATGATTATTCTAATCGGGCTGCTAATTTTGTTACTCGCAGCGAATACCTAGTCACACAAAGCGATTTAGTCACTACTATTCAAATAGTAGCATTGAAAGTGCTCTGTATGACCGAAGCTGTTAGATTAGATGAACGTAATAGAAACACGTACAGAACGACGTATGAGTTACGTGATTACACGCACGACACCGATTAACTAAACGGTATCGTCGTATTTTCAGGTACTCGTTACGGCAAAAAGTGGATATATCTTTTTCTGTCAGAACTGCGTCGAAGTAATGCTGAATCAAAAATGAACGCCAGGTGTCGTGATAATTTACCATTATTGACGTTGTAATCTGGCAGGGAAACTAAGGCAAGGTCATATACATTCCAGGGGTCAGAGGCGGCGCGTGGAGACTGTGTTTTACTGTGGTTATTATTATTGTTGCAAGAAAATTTGAGATATTTTTAGATACATCATAATTAGAGACGCGAATTTTGAGGCGAAATTTATAATTTTTGGCCAAATAACGCGAATTTACGTATTTTAAGTAAGGAAATAAATTAATACGTCATAAATATCCTTTTCTATCGTTTTGATAAGATTAAATAGCCATAAAATGGAACGCAGCTAATTTCACGTCGAAATCACCGCAAAATAAAATGTTATTCATTTTATTTAGTTAAAATAAAAATATTTTTAAATAATTTTTAAATTAAAAAAATTGTTACAAAATACCAGAAAGTTAACATAACATCACTGTTGTTGCAAAATGCCACCGCTTTTGCTGAAAAATAACGCGAATTTCGCAAATAATAACGGGAATTTTGGTAAAAAATAACGCGAGATTTTTAGGTCCCTAATTACAATACATATCTGTTTATGTGCAGTGGCGGCCGGTGACTTTTTTGGGGACACCACTGCCATACATACGAAAAACACATTCCACAATAAGGTAGCATATTCACGATCACATTGTGCATACCCCTCTTAACCTAACCTAACCCAACTGATAGAGCCGGAACTGCCAAATGTGGCAATAAAAAATAAGAGCAACGAAAAAGGTATCCACAATGCGATCTTGACCATGTCGATAAAGTGTTAAATTACCGAGTAGAATACTCCCTCTTGACCAAAATCAAAATCACTATCAATCGCCGTCATCTAATAAACACCGAAACTTTCCATATTCCTTTACAAATAATCAATTTAATCTTCGGTGGTTCGTGGCAAGTGACATATTTAGCGATAGCCCTCAAAACTTTTCAAAATTTCTCGAATTTTTCATTATACAGTATTTCTATCTCTCTATTAACTTCTTTCTTCAAAATGCCTTAATCATTGCTTAGTTTACACTTGACCCAAACATCATTTTCTCTTGTATCCGTATTGTCGTATACCGTAATTGGACGGCTGGAATATATTCTTCGTTATTTCTTTGTAATTTTCATATTAACACTCTGTTGTGCACAATACACCCAAGACTTTTCTGTTTTATTTTGCGACTGGATAAGAGACGTGTACCCTTTTTTGTCCTGCGAAACTGATGCATAATTAACTGCTCAGAGCTAAATTAATGCAAATAAAAAACAAATTGGTTCTGGAGATTTGATATGGGTTTTTACCAGTATAACATCTTTTATTGGGAACCAACTCAATAGTGGTGAATTATTAATTTTGGAATAACCCACAGATATTAAATAGAAAATAAATAGCATAAGAATTATAAACCAGGTTGAAATTTAAAAAGTTTTATTTTATTTAATAATATCGGATAATTGCTTTGTTTAATAATGGTTTGGAGGGGAATAAATCACTGTATAAATTTGAAGAGGCTCATAATTAAATCTTAAGATGTCGCTCACTAAAAATATAAATAAATTGGTAGTGAAATCAATAGATGCCACTGTTGGCGCTAAATTCTTTTTTAACAAATCTCGACACTCCCTTCTCTCTTTTTCCGTGCAATATGCTTTCCATTTATCAAACTTACCCGAGAGTAACTATAATTACATGTTTCTTATTTTTTCAAAGATTTGACAAAATCTTTAACTTATTTTTGATTAATGTATCCGAAAAATAAAAATGTATTTCTTTTTTAAATTCTACACCTAATTCACATTTTTTATAGCAAAACTAAAATATTAAAATAAAACTAACCGATACACATCAATGCTTGTACGACGTTTAACAGATTCACGTGAACGACTCAGCACAGCACAGGTTCTCCTGTGAGGTGTTTATGACACATAACATTTCATTCACAGTATCGCCTTCTCAAACCTACCTTACACTTGACATTATAAAACACCATACAAAGCACCCCCATTTTGCTTAAACATATAATGTAAAATGGTAATGTATAATGTATGGATATAATTAAGTAAATAAATTGACTAAATAAAATAATAAAATATTTAAATTAACTAATTAATTAAATATTGAAATTAACTAATTAATTACATATTGAAATTAACAAATTAATTAAATATTGAAATTAACTATACATTTAAATTAACTAATTAATAAAATTAATGAATTAACTAAATAAATTAATTAGATAAATAAATTAACTAAATAAATTAATTAGTTGGTTAAATTAATAAATTTATTAAATTTATTAATTGGTTAAATTAATAAATTAATTGAATTAATTAATTGGTTAAATTAATAAATTAAGTAAATAAGTTAGTTAATAAATATGTCAACTAAATAAATTAACTAAATACAGTTTAAGAACTTTTTTCACTGTAAACCCTACACATTTTCTAAGTACCCGTTCAGAATTTACAGATAAATCATTCGTAGTATTTTTTGTGTTAGCAGAATACAAACATGTGTATTCTGCGACCTTGAATTTAATATTTCTTTAAAAATACATCAAACAAAAGTATTTTCAAAGCGTGTTCGCCCCTGATAACCAAAAATATCACAATCAATCAATTATAGGAATTTTTTTGGAATATTTAACATAAATATATATATTTTTTTATATATAATATTCCAGATATTCTACGCCACTGTTTTCAGTGTCCACATTTCACGAGTGCCATTAATTATTAATAAATTACTTAACGACATTATATGAACTACTTAGTAGCAACGAATAACATGCACATACCGATTTATCTGAGTAAAAGTTAGTTTTTGCTCAGGTGACCTTTGGCAAGCTACCGGCGACCATTAAAGGTGAACGGCGTACCAACCGCGCTAGGGTCAACTGCATTACTTCTACTCCATGGAAACTGGCTGGTAAATACTCTCAGTATCGCTATGGTGGGACAAGGGTGTTTTTGACCACCATTTAATGTTATGAAGCGACAATTTGTATATTAATGTTATTTAATTGACAAATTTCAAAATTATATAGAAGATTAGAGTCGAGTTCAGACTTTGAAGAGATAAGATGTTGAACGGAAGGGAGGCATTTATAGATAGGGTTTGATGGAAGAGAGGGTATTTGTTTAGAGAGGGACAACCAAAAGACACGTGATCTAAAGTTCACACTTCTAGACCACAAAAAGTACAATATGGGGAGTCAAGCACGAGAAATTTAAAAAGGAGATAGGGAACGGAGCAATGTTCAATTCTCATTCGAATAAGAGATGAAACTTATCTTTTGGCAAAATGGGGGAATTATTGAAACCACGGTTTTGATGAAATAGCCCTTTGAATTGAGGGATAGTTGGCTCCATTGGATTGACTAGCAATGTGCCAATACTTTGCTCAAACATTGCGGGATCTCTTTTTAAGGATGGAAAAAATATCAGATAAAGGGATGTGGTTTATTATGGTAATGATAGAGTTAAACGATCCTTGTTTTGTGAAGGACTCCGCAATGACAACATGTCCAGGAATTCAAATGAGGGTTACGGTTTTTCCAGAGCTTTGCATGGAGGCTGTCAGGACTCCAATAAGGCATACAAAGTGATCATCAGAATAAAGAAGAGGATTAAGTTTTTGGGGGAACTTTTCTTCTTCGTATGTTGGAGGAGAGTTGGGAGGGCCCCTGGTGGAATGCTGGGGTTATTCAGTCAGTTGACGGCATCGGGAGTCACTTGGTTCAGCACAGATGTGCCATAAGGAAACGATGTGTTCTGTTGTTTGAATATGTCCACATTCACAATTAGGGGTAAGACTAAAAGAGTTAAAGAGAACAAGGGAATGTTCGTATTTTTTTAATGAATTTTAGATATTCAACGTTCCGTAGACATAAATAGCCAGAGGGTCAAATCTGTATCGTTAGCGTCAGCTAACGCAAGTTAAATCGGCCATAAACAACACTTTTTGATAGTATTCAAAAACAGAGCGTAGTCTCTTGCGTTTGCGTTACGTATTTGTCTCTTAACGTAAACGCAAACTTAACAAGCGCGATGTGGACTACCAAACTGTCAACATATGTTGATTATGGCCGATTTAACTTGCGTTACCTAACGCAGAGGATACAGACTTAGCCCCCAGGAACGTTACAATAAATATACGATTATTAAAGAGTAGAGTGTCACTCGGTTTTGTTGTGGTAGAAATTTCACAATACTCTTTGACATAAAATATATGTTTATAAAGCAGGTTATGGCTTGTCAATTAAGAGCGAAATGCTACTGGAAGCTGAAGGCTGCAATATAAGTGGAAGGCAATGGAAAATACCCCTTAAGTGACTCATTGAAAGAATCAAAGAAAGTAGTTCACATGTAGAACAAATGGAATGAGAACACGATTTAATAAAATTATACCAGAAAGGCGAGAAGAAATGAGATAAAGAGAGCGAGAAATAAGGTTTAGAATTGCAAAATAATTATTAAATATATTCTTATTAAAATCACTTTATTTTATTTTCAGTATCCTATTATTTATTTTGTTCTAAATGCAACCAAATTTTTTTTAGTGCTTATCACATTAAAATTAAGAAGGCAAAATTGTGTAAAAAATGATTACATAACCCTGGAAATTCCCGGTTCAATCTAAATTCCCTGGTTCGATCAAAGTCTCGAATCAAATATCCCGATTCGATCACAATCCTTGGTTCAATGATTATAATTTCCGATTCAATTGAAATTGCCTATCGTTAATAAATTCCTTGGGTTAATCAAAATTCTGGTGTAAATCAAATTTGCCGGGTTAAATAAAATTCTGTTTCAATCAAAATTCAAAAGATCAATTAAATGATCTGATTCAATAACCGTATTAGATCTAAAGATTTTACAGGTATGTGGCTAACGCCGTTAAACCTTATGATAATAAATGTTTTGACACTAGCTTTAAACTATTATTACTCTAAAAATTCCAAAAATTTTAAGATATCCGAATCAAACATATTCCGTGATTGACCAAAATTCCTCTATTAAAACAAATTTCCTAAATCAATCAAAATCCTGGATTCAATCATTTTGCTAGTTTTCGTAATTGATCTGGTGTGTGGCGAGTGAACAATTTGTTCAATCAAATTTCCTGGTTTAATCACCCGGACCCCATCATTTTCTCAGTGGCTACCATTTTAACCCTTTCGTACCGTTCGTTTGAAAACTACTCGTTCAGATGGTAGACATGTTTATATTTTGCCAGGTGACGTTTGTGATTAGACTCGATTTCCGCAACGTGTAAATTGTTTTTTTTTTCAATGTAATTTTTTTTAAATTATTGAATTGTTTTTTTAAAGTACAGTACATGATTTTTAATTTTAAGTGAAGCACCTATAGTGACCTAACGTTGTTTCAACTGCACGTAGCAATAACTATTAAAGTATAAGATATTATTTTTTGTCTGGAGTCAGTGAGACTATGGCATCCCGAATTGGGGTATGATGTGGGGATTGAGGGGGGGAAGCAGATGGGGAATCAGATCTGGTCACCAAACACGGCTAAAGTCATTTCAAGCAACTTTTCGATTCTGAATGGTGGTCGATACTGAGAGAATCGACGACTCGGAAACGTGCCGCAAATATATTACATATTACTTTTAAATGAATAAATTGTGAAATAACACAATTTAATCAAATAAAATTTACGGGATTTGAGCCAGCGACCTCCGGATTCGTAGTCAATATCGATCGTAAGCTCGATAAGATCGAAGATCGTAACCACTCAACCTTGGGTGTCTTGTATAGGGCTAGGAGATTATTCAATAGTGACCAACTGTTAATCCTATACAAACCACAAGTACGTCAAACAGTTGAATTTGGAAGCCATCTCTGTGCTGGAGTTCCCAAATACTTGATATGCCTGCTTGGATTTGTGCAAAGGAGGGCGGTTCGTCTGATTGACAATCCGTTGTTAACAGACCGACTGCCGTCTTTGATGCACAGATGCAATGTAGGTGTGCTGAGTCTGCTCCACGGATGTTTCAATGGAGCCTGCTCCATTGAGCCAGCAGCGTTGATCTCCTCCGCGCCGGTGAACGTGCGTGAAACTCGACGGACACAAGCGGAACACCCGTTCACAGCTGATGTTGGCTTCATGACAACGGGTCGTTTCGCCGACTCATTTTTGTATAAATCCGCTCGTATGTGGAACGAGTTACCGGCATCGATCTTTTCACCTACATTTAATAACAATTTAACAAATCTCTTTCTACGGCCCCCTCCTAAACCCGCCTCCCAACGCTGCCCAACCGGGTAGCGATATAGTTATATTTAGTTCTGTGAGGTGAGATTGTGCAGTAAACTCCTATTAAAAATATGAGAACATAAGATTAACTTGCATTATAATATAAACACATAGCACATATGTGCTCACGATCCCGAGCAAATACTTCATACAGACAAACCAAAACAACACAATCCCCCTGATGGTGAAATTAAAAAACCAAGGCCAAACCATATTGAAGTTTGTGCCCAGCGCTGATGAAAGAATGCTTAAAGACACGTGACCTCGAAAGTTTGACGAGTGTCACCGAGATAGCCCTATCGGTCACTTTGCCGGCCGGCTGAACATTGCACAATAAGGATGCAAGTTAAATGTTATTATTTTACTTTCTATAGTAAGTAGTAAGTAAGTTTATATTTTATTGTTTCTACATTTGTCTAACCGTTTGTTTTAATAGCATTTGTAAATCAACCAGTAAAACGTACAGATTATAATGCATACCTTTGTTTTCGTATTTAAAATTCAATCCTTTTTTAAACAATACCTTATATTATTTTAAATGATTAAACTAATGTTTACAAGACAAGATTTTTTTTTTTTATGCATAGCACAAATATTAAACAAATTATTATAAGCAATAATTATTATCTGAAAAATCATACAGATTGAATAATCTTCTTACAATAAAATGTAGATTCGATAGAATCTCGACGCCATCTAGTGAGAGAGTTAGCACTTACAACGCCTTTCCCACAAAAATAAAGATGGTTGTTTCCAGTGAGAAAAAATGTAATAAGCAATGATTGTAGTCTGAAGAACTAGTACATGTTGACTAATTTGGCGGGTAATGAATAACCTGCCGTAGCTCAGTGGTAGAGCACTTGTCCGGTAAACGAAAGGTCGCGGGTTCGAGTCCCGTCGGCAGCATGTATTTTTTCTCGGAAGATTATTCAATTTGTATGATTTTTCAGATAATAATTATTGCTTATAATAATTTGTTTAATATTTGTGCTATGCATAAAAAAATCTTGTCTTGTAAACATTAGTTTAATCATTTAAAATAATAATATCTGGCAAGTAAAAAATATTCTTACAATAAAATGTAGATTCGATAGAATCTCGACGCCATCTAGTGAGAGAGTTAGCACTTACAACGCCTTTCCCACAAAAATAAAGATGGTTGTTTCCAGTGAGAAAAAATGTAATAAGCAATGATTGTAGTCTGAAGAACTAGTACATGTTGACTAATTTGGCGGGTAATGAATAACCTGCCGTAGCTCAGTGGTAGAGCACTTGTCCGGTAAACGAAAGGTCGCGGGTTCGAGTCCCGTCGGCAGCATGTATTTTTTCTCGGAAGATTATTCAATTTGTATGATTTTTCAGATAATAATTATTGCTTATAATAATTTGTTTAATATTTGTGCTATGCATAAAAAAATCTTGTCTTGTAAACATTAGTTTAATCATTTAAAATAATAATATCTGGCAAGTAAAAAATATTCTTACAATAAAATGTAGATTCGATAGAATCTCGACGCCATCTAGTGAGAGAGTTAGCACTTACAACGCCTTTCCCACAAAAATAAAGATGGTTGTTTCCAGTGAGAAAAAAAATGTAATAAGCAATGATTGTAGTCTGAAGAACTAGTACATGTTGACTAATTTGGCGGGTAATGAATAACCTGCCGTAGCTCAGTGGTAGAGCACTTGTCCGGTAAACGAAAGGTCGCGGGTTCGAGTCCCGTCGGCAGCATGTATTTTTTCTCGGAAGATTATTCAATCTGTATGATTTTTCAGATAATAATTATTGCTTATAATAATTTGTTTAATATTTGTGCTATGCATAAAAAAAAATCTTGTCTTGTAAACATTAGTTTAATCATTTAAAATAATAATATCTGGCAAGTAAAAAATATTCTTACAATAAAATGTAGATTCGATAGAATCTCGACGCCATCTAGTGAGAGAGTTAGCACTTACAACGCCTTTCCCACAAAAATAAAGATGGTTGTTTCCAGTGAGAAAAAATGTAATAAGCAATGATTGTAGTCTGAAGAACTAGTACATGTTGACTAATTTGGCGGGTAATGAATAACCTGCCGTAGCTCAGTGGTAGAGCACTTGTCCGGTAAACGAAAGGTCGCGGGTTCGAGTCCCGTCGGCAGCATGTATTTTTTCTCGGAAGATTATTCAATCTGTATGATTTTTCAGATAATAATTATTGCTTATAATAATTTGTTTAATACCTTATATTCCTAAGCTAAGAAAGTTTCGACAAACGCCGTATTGTCTCAAGTCGCTAGTTATTATAAGTACACCTCCCACCAACTGTATTTAAATTATGTCATTACCGCTGTATTCGACGATTTGCCAAATGACAACAAGCACATATAATGTATTGTAAAAAATGTTTGTACAGTGCCAGGGAAAATTTCTCCCTCGTCCTGTATCAACTGTGGTTAGAGGTGCATAAATGTGGAGAGAATCTTCTTTACCCAGTGAGCGGGTTGCCTATTGCCACCGTAGGGCTTTGATTTATTTTTATGTCAAAGAATTGTAAACTGTGTTTTATATGCTAGCGGCACTCGCTGCTCACTAAGGCAATGGAGCGTATAAGATGAAATTTGGGATGATACGAAGAGGGGTGGTGCTGGGGGTCCAGCGGCAGAGGTTGGATATAGAGGGATGACAACAACTACATATTCATGAAATATAATATCTTCTCGTGAATTTCTGATTGAACCCCCAGTTAAAAATACCACGAGCCGCCACCGTAGGTAACTGTTATTAGTTAGTCAATTAAAATTATGTCTAAAACGAATGTCATCATAAAACATCATCACAGCGACGAAAGCTGATGAAAGTTTAAATAAAGTAGAATCAGTTAATGCACAGTATTTTATTTACGCAGTTCACAGAGAACAAAACACAAAATAAAATCAAATTTACACAAAGTTTCTTGCATAACGGTTCCTCAATATTATACATCAAATCTGTTCGCTATATCAGCAAAAAATACGATGAGCTCTGGCGCCATGACATTCGCACAGTTTTATCTCTCTCTCTAATTTCAACGTAACTCGACGCATTAATGGCAATCAAATAATATCGCTTTACCGTAAATAAATCATTTCCACTGTGAGTTATGGAGCTGGTGGTGAAACCAGTGAAATAGTATATACCCCATGTGAATGATAAAATAGCTTATATGCACGGAGCAAATATTACATAGAGACGCCCTAACACGCCAGGGTGGGGAAGAAACCAAAATAATAGGGGCGAGCTAGGCGTGCTGCCAATGTAAATAAAACAAATGAAAATAATCGTAATAATACGTAATTAATTTGCAATGAAGATTGATACATGAAAAGGCGGTTTTTTCGATTATCTGAAATTTATTTATCGAAATAACCGTGTAGGTGTTAGATAAATTTAAAAACCCAAATTCACAGATTAATTTATTATAATTAGAAATTGGTTCGGTACATAAATTTTAAATAATTCCCATCGAATTTATTAACTATGACAACTTACGCACCGGAACTAGACTTCTTAAATTGTCAGATAGGAGAATGTTAAGAGGAACGGCTGCGCAGCCTGTTTCATACATAACTTAATTTTGGATTTGAGGTCCGCCTAAACCTAATGACCTTTTTTTCATCAAAAATAGTAAATATCTAGTACGGATTACAAGTAATTAATTTATTTTTATGTTTTACATTATGAAATAGAGGCCAGTAAAGGAATTGATTTTTCGCGATTTTAGAGACACCTTTAACAGTTATTTGAAACAATGTTAGGTCACTATAGGTTTTTCACTTAAAATGACAAATTACTGTATTTATTCACCTATTCACTGCGAGCTGGTCTATATATTTGGTATTGATAAACTTACAATTGAAAAAAAAAATTATTTCAATCTTATGTGGTAATAATTAATTTTGTGTATTTTATTTTATAGAATATGTAATATATTCAGTATATTTACTGGTTTGCATATCACTTTACCCTTTGCTTATATAGATATTGAATTTACTTGTGATTGTTTGTTGTTTTATTTACCTGCTTTGTTATCCTACATACTTTTAAACTTCGCGGTCAATGTAGTAATTTCATGCTTCAGATTATTTGCATTGTAACTAGGTGCATGTTTTATTGTTTGCTCCATGGTGTGCATCTCAATGTTAAATAACAACAATATGAATGCACTTATGATACTGCTACTAGTTATAATTATCTTGTTTATAAAATACTGTTAAAATTACATAAATGAATTACATGTAAAAGCCCAGTAGGGCGTTAATAAATCAAATAAACAAATAGCAATGACATTTTTTAGTTACAAAAACAATCTATAATTAAATGCCAAGGTATAAATAAGAATTAAATTATAGTGAAAAAATGTACACAACCATGATGAGTAAATTACATGGAATTGTGTTTTATAACCGTATTATTGATATCAATAATCTAATCATTTTTATTATAATTACTAATTTCTCGATTGAATGGGTTCCAAAACATCAAACATAAATATAGTTTTTTTTTTTTAATGTAATATCTTAATTAATTTTTGACATAAAATGTTATGTACCTATGAAGCAATCATTTTTGTTCCTAAAAGTCTTAGTGTTATTTTTAGTGTTTTCCGCGTTTACCGTGTCGTGGGCCAGCTGAGTGTAATTTCGTAATTACTCAATTGTCGTGATGTTTTTGTGGTGGAGGCTGATGAAAAATACAGTCCAAAAGAGGGCGGCGAGACAAGTGAGGTTGGGAACCTCTGGTGAAATAACACAATTCAATTCAATGAAATAAAATTTACTTGCGCACCCCGGGATTTGAATTCCGCGACCTCCGGATTCGTAGCCAATGATCGTAACCATTCAACCACGGAGTCCGTGTAAAGCTAGCTGTAGTCAGTTACTCGCTTTGAGTATCGAGCTTAGCCCTTCCGATTGCTAGTCTTTGTGATCTTTGTAATCTAAAACAGCAAAGTGGCCAAATAGTTACCTTTGCTGATGATAGAGCTATTGTATTTGTAGCCTCTTCTTGGGAAGAGGCGAGCAAACTTGCCCAGAAAGATATGAGGAAGGTAAGTGAATGGCTTACAAATAATCTTTTGACACTGAACATCTAAAAAACAAAACACGTGCTTTTCCATTGACAGTAGAGGTCAACCTGACTCCAAACATTCACATACACAATTGCACCCCAGGCTACTCTTTATGTTCCTGCCAGAAAATAGAAAGGGTGGTGTCAATAAAATACTTAGGGATACACATTGAACGCCGTCTGTGCTGGAGTACTCATATAGAAAAACTTACGCCTAGGGTTCGTAAATTTGTTAATCTCTTCAAAATATCAAGATTTATACATGGTAATAAATTGATTAAAACTGTACCCTTTGTGAATTTCATATTGCATATTTATTTGGGGGGTGCAGCATCATCAATTCTAATGCCGCTCGAAGGAGCGTAACGCGCAGTACTAAAGGTTATATTGGATATATCTTACATGCATCCCACTGAAGCACTATATAAAGAATGCCAAGTTCTCAGTTCGTCAATTATTTATTTACTGTTTACTGAAATACTTAGAACAACCCAACTTTAACAAATTAATAACAACCTTAACAATAATTCTGCATGCAGACAAAGATCGCATAGTTTTCTTAGTCCGTTCGTATACAATAGGATACACCCCCAACTACCCTGTACAAGAAATTTATTCAATACCAGATTTCAAAAAACACCTTTTATTCAGTGATCTCTCGGCAGCTGAAAGCATGATGCCTGTCATCGCGTAGATTTGATTTAGGCTATTCGTAAATATATAGAATATCGACCCCCTCCGTCCCTGTCCAAATACCATCTTATACCCTCCATTACCTTAGTGAGCGGGCTTAAATATAAGGTTGCCATCAGCAAGTGGTGCTAGTACATAAAACACAGTTTACAATTCTTTGTAATAAAAATAAATAAAAGCCCTGCAGTAGGGCAGCCCGCTCACTGGGTAGAGAAGATTATCTCCACATTTATGCATCTCTAACCACAGTTAACACGGGAAGGGGGAGAAATGTTCCCTGGCACTGTACACAAAAATTTTACAATACGACCTAGATGGTAAATTTATTCAAAATGATTTATTCCTACGTTGTTAAACTAGTTCTGTGTTGTTTTTTGTTTTGGAATGAGTATATATTCGGTAATGAGTATATATTCTGTAATGAGTATATATTCTGTAATGAGTATATATTCTGTAATGAGTATATATTCTGTAACCTCGTCTGTAAATTTTGAGTTTTGAATAACAAGCTCCCGTTAGACAAACTACAAAAAAGCAGTTTATTGGGACTTTTTGCATTGTATTTTTTTTCTTTTGTACAATGTAAATAAAAAATGAAAAAAAAAAAAAAAAATGCTTTTTTTAATACGGGTTACTTTTTAACCCTTTCTCACCCAATTTAATTTATTTAAAAAAAAAATTACGTTGAATTGTGTGTAGTGGAATTATTAGCAAATTTTTAGTATATTTAAATTTATTTTTTTTACTTATTGTTTAGGAAGTATTCAATGTCATTTTAAAATTACTGTGGCTCCGACTAGTAAATAATTAATTAGTATGTAGACAAATGACACATTGTTATTACATTATAAAATTATTTTTATTTACATATACATTGAGAAATTTTGGAACGATAAAAACATATATAATATATACTTTTCGTTTAGAATTTGCTTGTAATATGTAAGAGCGTACATTATTCTTTAAATAAAAATAATAAAATAAATGAAATAACAATAAAAACATTGTTTGTTTTACGGTAGCAGAGAAGTCGAATCACAGAATTCCAAAAGGAGCGAACATCGGTTTTTGTTTATGATATAAAGTGTGTACGCAGCGCATCCAACCCAACGAAAAAAAATAGTGTTGCCAGGGAAAGATCACTAAATCATTAAAAAAAAAGCCGCAAATGAATAGGGTAAGTACTTACTTTATAAATAATTCTCAAAGTTCGTGTATTTTTAAAATTACTCTGGGTGAGAAAGGGTTAAATTACTTTTATTTTTCTATATTAAATAATGTAAAGTGTACTTATTAAGTTTATATTATTAATGTAAAGTGTACTTATTAAGTTTATATTATTGTGTTAACAAAACAGAATATTTTATATCTATATATAGAAGTGGACTACTTGCAACAGCACGGCCTAAGCTAACTTAGCAAGTAGAGAACAAAAAAATGTTAAAAAAATGTAAAATTACACAATTATACTCGCTCCGCTTGGCGCGCCAATTAAAATGTTAATTAATTGATAAACTAAAGTTTTTAAGACAAGATTTTTGTGCATAGCGTAAAGGGTGTCCTGTCGGCGACATTTATCTTTTCTCGGAAAGGTTTTTTTTCAATTTGGATGAGTGTTTCAGGCTAATAATTATTGTTTATAAAATGTTAATGTTTTAGAACTACCAAAACAGAAAATACAAGACCGTTAAGTGTACTGCTGATAGCTCCACTGTAATCATTCCCTTTTCCTCGTGTAATCATTACCTTTTACGTAACGGAAATACAACGAATCTCTCAGCGGCAGGAGAGTACTCAACTTTTTTTATTTGTGACACCTCACAAGAGCGCCTCTGTATGTACAGGGTAACTATATGGCTACACGGTTGGGCAACGTTGTGAGGCGGATTAAGAATGGGGCTGCAGGAAGGGATATGTTAATGCGGGCCTTGAAGAGGCCCAGAATAAATGTAGGAGGAAAGACAGATGCCGGTGGCTCGTTCCAAATACGATCCGATTTACACAAAAAAACGAGTCGGCGAAGCGATCCGTTCTCATGAAACAACAATTCAACCGTGAAAGGATGTTTCGCTCGTGTCCGTCGAGTTGAGTTACACGCACGTGCATCGTCGCGGGGGGGATCAACGCTGCTAGCTCCTTCGAGCAGGCTTCATTGAAATATCTGTAGAACAGACTCAGCATACCTATATTGCGTTTGTGCATTAGAGATGGCAGTCGGTCTGTTAACAACGGATTGTCAATCAGACGAACCGCCCTCCTTTGCACAGAATCAAGCAGGTTTATCAAATATTTGGGAGCTCCAGCCCAGAGGTGACTTCCAAATTTAATTGTTGGACCTACTTGAGATTAGGTATACGATTAGCTATTGCAGGATCTGCTAACGCCCAGTTTCTTGGAATCCCAGATTTACTCAGACTTTAACTAAGTTTATTTGATAATATGCTACCCTAATGAAGCAAAGGTGCGAAACCGGACAACAATTTTTCGTCTAGTCTTATTTCTTGAAAAACAGGAATATAGATATTTCAAAGCTCCGTAGCTTATGCTTGAAACGACGTTGCGAGCTGTCAATTGCGTTGCGGAACCAAATTTCAGGACACCACAGCTCACCATTTGATTTTTTTCTGATTCAAACAGCGCGCAAACGGAATATCTGCTTTATAATCAAAACAATATCGGTCTTACTAATTAGATTCTTACGCGCCGGTTCAGCGTTGATTAAGCTAAGCTGTTAAAGTTAAGCCCGGTTTAAATTTAAGGCTGTTTTAGACATACCCACGCCAAGTAAATAATAAGTCAAGTTTAGCACTATTCCGACCTTACGCGCAGCGTAATATTTACACCACGACTACACAAAAATATACCCACATGGTTTTATGTAGGTATACATAATGCAATAATATTATTAGCCGATTTTTTAACTATTTAAAAATCAAACCGTTTCCCCGCAAGGGTGGGCAGAGAGGATGGACCACCACACACACTCCTTGTTTAATTCACATTCATGTATCGTCGCATTTCTGTTATTCTGACTCTTGACATGACCCGACTAAGATATGTGATTCACTTGGTCGTGCCATGTCTTTCTCGGGCGTCCCCGACTTCTTCCACCATTCACTTTGGCGCCATATTTATTTTCCCGGCACTTCTTCCTCTGTTCCTCCGCTCTACATGTCTAAACCATCTAATCATCCCTTTCTTAACATTATTCATTACGCTTACATAAGCCTTACATTCTCTCCGAATTTCCACATTTGAAACGCGGTCATACATGATTTTACCGCACATTCGCCTCAGGGATCTCTTTTCTGCAGCATTCAGTCTAATTTCATCCATTTTAATGTTCAGCGGTTCCAACGTAATGTTTTAAGAGCGTCCTCGACTTCTTCTATTCACTTTTGAGTCATATATTATTATCCAGGTGGTCGGTCTCCACCCGCTCATTCAATGTCCTAAATTGTACAGTTTTACATTTTACACTCGTTTTCGGGTAATTTGTTTTCTTTAAATCCATACTACGAACCAAATAACCTATTTTAAATGATAAACAGTATATTAATTACATATAAAATAGTTTCTTAATATGAATTTAAAGAAAAAAAAACTAACCTAAAAATTCAATTAAAAACCTGAAGCTTTACAAAGCTTTAAATGAACTTAAACTCATTATTTTGCATTTCCGCCGACGTAAATAATTCAGTTGAAACGAAGTGTTATTTCAATAATCTATGCGTATTAAGAATGAGTCTGAATTGTATAACTTTACTTATGGTTTTATCGAGACATACGCCTCAGGGATCTCATTTCTACAGCGTTCAGTCTACTTTCATCCTTCCTCTGCCAGTTCCATGCCTCACTGCCATACAGAAGGGTTGTTATTAGCACTCCATTGTGGACGCTTTTACCCACAAAGTAATCGCTCAATATCAACTTGGACTATTTTCTTAGATTTATAAAAACATTAAAAAAAATTTAAACATCAAACATTTTCCCTCCTTTTTGTCATTGGCTGATGCAACTAGTGTTTCAATTTAAACAACAATAAAACATCTCAGATTGGAAATAATATTATGTATTTACAATAAAATCTATTATCAGAGCGTAAATGAACAAACAACTCAATCAAAATTGATCCACCGTTTATAATTTTGCTAAGAAAACCATTAAAATCAACGAGAAATTGTATTACTTAACGCGTTTCTTTCTTATAGAGGTTAAATTTGACGCACATTAAGAAGTTTGTTGTAGAGATATCTCTAATAAGCTATTAGAAAAATCAAAGCAATTAAAAAAACAATCCAAAGTTTAACATTTCATCCATTTTTCAATTATTTTCGAGATGTTTCTACGACAAAAATACAACATTTTTACAGTCTCGGCGTAATAAATGTTAAAAATTAACAATTTTATCTACCTGTTCGTGGTAAAACTTAATGAAAATCACTTGGCACATGCAATCACTGTTTTTTTAATGCGAAAACGGTTGTCAAAACTGTAGATTTGTTGAAATAATCGGGTATAATCACACTTGCGCGTAAATAAGAATTGTTTCGCGTAAAATTAAAGAAGCGGACGTTACATCCACTCGGAAAACAAAACCGTACTGACTTGAAGTTAGGCGAGCTACTATCGAATGAGCGGATTGGCGCGCGCAGCCGTTATATATTGCGGTAGGTACTGAACGAAGAAATATTTTTTATCTCTAAATAAGTAGTAGGTACTTAACTAACCACGTTAAAATGTTTTAAAGAAAATTTTATTCATACCAATATGCATTAATTAATTCACAATTATCGTTAATATTTAATTAAACAATTATATTAATTAATCTTGAAAATTTAATTACATTAATTAACTGTTTTTCCATTACTGCGAATTGTATCGCCTTAATTCATTTATAAATCAATAGATTAATTGGTCGCCCAAAATGCAAACAGGAGTATCTCAAGTTTAACAAATTTCCAGGAGAGGTAAAAAACTGTTTTTTTCCGGATTTTTATACATTTTATTAAATGTTTCGCCAATGAAGTTTTAATTACGCGTTTTTATTCACCCCATTAGCGAAATAAGTGATAAGATTTATATAAATCCTGAAAAATACAGTTTTTTGGCTCTACTGGAAATTGCTAAGTATGAGATACGTCTGAGATATTAGTTTTAAATATGTACCTGGTTTATATAGGTGTTAGTTTTACATTCTAGTTATACCTACTTGAGGCTAAATTGTAAGTAACTAGCTATAAGTCATAGATGTAAGTCACTAATTATAAGTCTCAGTAGTTAATCCCTAACTATAAGTCTTAGTTGTAAGTCAATAGTTATAAGTCTTACTTATAAGTCATTAGTAATAAAGTTTAGCTGTAAGGTATTGGTTGTACATGTTATTTAATTAATTGTAAAGCGCCCTTGGGGTGATTTTCCCACGAAAACGGCGCTATAGAAGTAATCCAATTATTATTATTATTATTATCCGTTTGTCCACAATGGAGAGCTGATACCAACACTGATGTATGGCAGTGAGGCGTGGAACTGGCAGAGGAAGGATGAAAGTAAACTGAATGCTGTAGAAATGAAATCTCTGTGTGGTAAAACCATGTATGATCGTGTGTAAAATATTGGGATTCGTAAAGAATGCAAGGCTTATGTATGCGTAATGAGCAAGATTAAGAAAGGGACGCTTAGATGGTTCGGCCATGTAGAGTGAATGAATGAAGAAAGGAGTGTAAGGAGAATATATGAGGCGTATGTGAATGGAAGAAGAAGCCGGGGACGTCCGAGGAAGACATGGAACGATCAAGTGAATCAAATACTTGAGTCCGTCCATGTCAGAAGTCGGAATAACAGAAGAGAATGTATGATACAATGTATGAATGTGAATGAAGCAAGAAGTGTATGCCAAGATCGAGTTGTTTGGCGGACCGTCCTCTCTGCCTACCCCTGCGGGGAAATGGCGCGATGATTAGTTAGTTAGTACGTTTGTGTTGTGGGCGACGAATTGTACAGTTCATGTTTCATGATTCTTGGAACAATATGAACCGTAGACTTGGAAACCTAATTGTAGAAAAGTAAATAGTTGTCCCATACAAATAAAAATCGTATAGGTATATCCGAGACACTATCTAGATTGCAAAAAAATTTCAGTAGAACTTTGCACTCATACAAAAAGATACCAGCCGATAATTTGGAAAATAATTGAAGATAATATTTATTTATTTATTTGATTATTCGCCCATCTGATTTTAGAAAATAATATAAAGATCTATCGATAATTACAATTATTCTAAACGATCAAGTAATGAACAATCTTTTTCAAACGTTTAACACTGACTTGAAATAGAAAACCAAAACAGTATTACAACACAAATCATTAACTCTACATTACCCACATACTACATATTCTACGAATCATCAAAGTGCTGGTATAGATGACGCCTTACTGTATAAATGGAGCCAGAAAATAGATCAGCAACACTTCCAAACCTGGTGCCCAGATCATGCATCCTATTGGTTAATGAATGAGACTGATAGTTGGTTGTGTTAGTGTTGCAGAAAAATGTTACAGTTTGCCTTGTGTTCCTCGAATTTAAAAAAACAGGTTTGATATACAGATAAAAATGACGTAAAATAAAAAGGTCTCATCGGCTCGGAGTTCGAGCGTTGTACCGGCAAGAGAAAGTTCCTGGGTTCGATTGCCAGATGCAACTGATACCTTTTTTCTGTGTCTTTTCTGTTTCATGTTTCATTTGAGATTTGTTAATATTATCTTCTTAAATGATTAAAAATATTTTTGTTGCCCTCGCTCCCCATATTTATTTATTTAATATCAATGGTATAAATATACCGTAAAAAATAATCACATGTCACAGTTAAATACTAGCCTAAGAAAATAGCACAAATAATTTTAAAAGGTAACTGTTAAATGTGGAATTAGGTCTTACAATGACATCAGAGAGTATATAAAGAATAAAAGTTTATTAAATATACAAAAGTAGAAGATATGCGTACATATAAAACACATAGTAAACTTAAATTATATTGATTGAAAAGATATGATAGTATAGCCTTCTTTTACTTACTTCCATGCAGTTAAATAGATCCGCTACATCTGCGTATCTATTAGTAACTTCGTGTAATCTAGGTACAAGCGAGTATTTGTAATGCTCAGTCCTGGTGTTGTTACATTTAAACATGATTTTGGAACGTGAAACTCTGGTAGGTATATGAAATTGAATTTGAATGAAGAGCTACAAGGTGGCTAAAAGTTAATTTTAGCCACCTTGTGGCTCCTTTCCGCCCCCCATTTGCCCTTGAGGCCACCTTTGGATCTCTCAATCGCCCATTGGGGGGCGATATCGCCCACGTTGGGAATCACTAATCCAGATCTATTGTAATACGATATTACGGCCTTACCCACTCTACGTCGTACGTGACGTTTAGTTAAAAAGGTTCACTTAGTATTGAATTACTTTAAGATAAGACCTTTCTCACATCAAAGGCAATAATGTTTTATCTAAATTTTCATATTCAGGCCAGTCCTCAGAAATAATGGCCGTAAACATCTCTTTGTAGGTTACTAACTCAAATACACAATATGATACCACAAATAATTTATTAATTCAATTAGAAAGGGGTGGGAGAAAATAAAATCATAAAATTAAGTCGTCACAATGTGAATTAACCACAGTTTGAAAATGGCCTTAGACACATAAATAGCTGTCACAATAATAAAAACTATAAATACTTGCAGAACTTAATAATAACATTATTAATTTTGATTTAAAAAAAAATTAAATTAAATTAAAAAATAAAACACAAATAATTTAACTGTAAATTAAATACCGGTAGTTAGGAAATTATATAAGGTAAGAAAAAGTATAATATTTAAATTCTATGAATAATCCATAAAATGTATGAAAATCGGAGCAGTTTAAAAAAGAGGTGAAAGAAATTTCGAACGTTTTACCTAAAATTCCAACACGTATTTCACATAGAATTTAAAAGACTTCAGTTTGACAATTATTGTCTTTTGAAACCTTGTGCATTTTCCTATTTACCCGTATATAATTTACACATAAATAATTTGTAGTATTTCTTCAGTAAGCAACCTGCAAAGTGTTTATTTTTTAGTGCTGACCGTTAACGCCACTTGAGATTGCCTGAATTTTCTCTAAGGGCATATTTTATTATGCTTAATGATGCTTTGTGCAATAATAAGAATAAATTAATTTAAGTAACGTTTTTTAATATTTTTCCACTACCCTCTACCCAAGGGAGTGTGGATTTGTTTTTTATACGAATCTACAGTTTTATACCGAGTTTGATGACATTTTGCACACTTGTTTTTCATAAGAAGTGGAAGAATACATGAGATTTTGATAAACCACCCCATCCCCCTTTTTCCATCTCTTAAAGGAGAATTTCGATACTTCTTAATGAAATTTTGCACAACGTTCAAAATAAGAGTTAGGGGTAGCACATCGCAACCTCAAAACTTTATTCCAACCATTCATAACTACGGGGCAACGCCGGTTACTACGGTTAGTATTATATATTTTTAAATAGTATAATTAATGGAATTATTTTTTTGTCATGTGACATTTTTCGAAAACGTTTTCTGTGGTTTGAACTCTTCCATATTCTCACAAAATTCTTGCTAACTTATTAACTTCCTATTTGTACATCGTATCCACTGAATTGATAACCGATGGATGTATGTTGTGGGTGTGTCTGTGTGCCCGAAGTGAAATAATATGTTCCTATTTACTTCTGGTGAAACTGATAAAAAATATTTTTCAATACCGAAATTATTTTTTCAGCTGATTATGGATTTCAATATCCTGTCTGATTGGTCCAGGTGTCGAAAGTTCTTATGTCAATTGGCGACTTCTAGTTTCTTTCAAGTCGGTATTGATTAATATTTCTGTATACAAAAATACTGTCTCCATTATCCAAATGAACAAAGACAAAGGTACACAAATTTATTAATGTGTTTCTTGGGTGTCCGAATTGATAATATTAGTTCATACCGTAAAGCTATGGTATTTGTTCAGTTCCTGCCTTTCTCTAACCATCTATGTTTGTTTGAAAACTGTTTTTTAAAATGGCAACACAGCGTTATCAATAAGAAAAATACTATTATTGAAGATTGTTGTAATTCATTTCTAATGGAGATTATTTATAAGTGTTTGTTTATTCCTAGGGACCGGAAAAATTCGCGTTATTTTTGGGAAAATGGGGTTATTTTCAGCAAATAAGGTGCTGTTTTGTAACTAAAGTAGTCTTATGTTCCCTTTTTGGTAATTTGCAACGAAAACAGTACATATTTTTTGTACCCTGATAAAACAACACAATATGCATGAATTTTAACACTTTTCAAAAGTGATATGAAGTCATTAAAAGTACGAACAAAAAAAAACTGTCCCTAAAACCAAATCTCACTCAACCAAATCAATGTATAGATTTTTTAAAATTAAAAATGAAATTTCGAATGTGTGGTAAAACCATGTATGATCGTGTGAAAAATGTTGAGATTCGTAAAGAATGCAAGGCTGATTAAAATAAAGTATGCGTAATGAGCAAGATTAAGAAACGGACGCTAAGATGGTTCGGGCATGTAGAACGAATGAACGAAGAAAGGAGTGTATATGACGCGAATGGGAATGGAAAAAGAAGCCGGGACGTCGGAGGAAGACATGGCACGATCAAGTCAATCAAATCCTTGAGTTAGGGCTATGTCAGAAATCGGAAGAAGTGTATACCAAGATCGAGTTGTTTGGCGGTAGGTCCTCTCTGCCTACTCCTGCGAGATATGGCGTGATGGTTAGTTAGTTAGTTAATTAAAAAAACAACAAAGAAATTAATTATTTATTGGGTTAGGTTAGATTAGCTTACCGGGCTAGTTTTTTCCATACTTTTAATGACTTTATATCAAATTTAAAAAGTGGTTATCAATTTTCTTTTTTTTTCTTTTGGTACTTTTAAATCGAAAAAATAATGATAGCACCCTGGAATTTCTAGATTAATTTAGCTACGTTCCATTTTATGACTATTCAAGCTTGTCAAAACCATAGGAGAGGATATATTTAGAAAGCGCAATATTAATTTCTTATTTTAAAATACCAGAATGTCGCGTAAAAAATATGAAAATATACGTAACAATTCTTATTATCCCAAACGCATAATTTTCATGTTTCTACTTATTCATTTTCTTTTCTTATACTTTATTTTGCCCTATATTTCGTTATTTTTTTGTTTATAGTCGATTTTAAATGTTCATGTGAAGCTGCACAATTTCGTGGATAGTTTCGGATGTAACAGTTTTATTTCGATATAAAAGTTAACCAGGGTGACATGAACTAAGAAACAATTTCCACGTCTCTTGAAACCTTCGAGGGCTGTATTGGAGATATCAAGGGAGATGTTATTTAGCAGCACCATACTCTTTGTCATGCTGTACTGAGCCAACACGTTTGTTTTGCCATGTGGTATGAACAGCATTCCAGGATGTATGGACTATCTATTAAATTGTGAATAATTTTATATTTCTATGAATAATTTGTTAGCGTTCTTTCATCATATCATGTAAATAAATCAGAGTGACATTAACTAAGAAACCATCTGCACGCCTCCTGAAACCTTCAAGGTTTATATTGAAGACATCAAGAGAGACTTTATATAACAGAACCATACTCCTTGTCATGCTGTACTGAGCCAACACGTTTGTTTTGCCATGTGGTATGCGTATCATTCCAGGAAGTATGGATTATCTATCAAATGTTTGCATAATTTTATATATCTATGCATAATTTGTTCAGCGTTCTTTTATCATATCATGTGTAGGTACCCATATTGGCTGTGACTGCACCGGATGCGGTGGATACTTTTCACTTTCCGAAGAAAAGAGAAACCTGGCAATTCAGTAGTGGTATCCACAATCATACGCATTTACTCAACTTGGGAAATCTGCCACTAGATTCGCAAAGATACGAAGACAGGGGAGCATTCTGATTGGAGTATACTCTTTATTTATTTAATAATTGAGGAAAATAATATCAACAACAATAAATACACTAAAAATGAGAAGGTAACGGTCGAAACTGAGACTTGAACCCAAATCTTCTACTTTAACCGGGACCATTGTCTCTACCAATTTAGCTTTTGAGACTTTTTTTTATTTGATACCATATAAGAGTCCCAACTGCTCCAACAGTCTGGAGCCAGTGAGACTATGGCATCCTTATTTGGGGTATGTTGTGAGGCTGAAAGAATTGATGAGGGGATGGAGATGGATAGGACGAAGGCGGAGAAGTACCTAGCAATTCAGATATGGTCACCAAAACAGGGCAAAATCCATTTTAAGCAACGTTTCGATTCTGAAGTGTGGTCATTCACCAGAGCGATACTGAAAGTATCCATCACACCGGAACGTGCCGCAAATATGCAACATGTTATTTTTAATTAATTAATAATAATAAAAGTAATAATTGGATGATTTGTATAACGCCGTTTTTGTGAAAAAACACCTCAAGGGCGCTGTGAAATAATACAATTTAATCAAATAAAATTAACTTGCACACGCCGGGATTTGAATCAGCGACCTCCGGATTTGTAGCCGAGGATCGTAACCACAGAGGCCACCAAATTAGACCTAACTGCATTCGAATATTGTCACAAACTATGTAAACCGTTAAAAATGTATGGAAGATTTAAAGTTAATTTTTCTGATTCTGATAATCGCACTAAAAATGTATAATTTTTATATTTGCATTCATAATTATTGAATTAAAAAGATCTAAAATTGCACATTCCGGCACGGTTCGAACTGTCTAAAACGTCATTATGGTGTAGATTCCGCCATTTCATGTTAAGACGGCTGTCACCGACGTTGGTCGGCGTGACGTCAACAACGCCATATTCACGAACAAAAACAAACATGTCGTTTTTGCGGCAAATCAAAAAGACACATTTTAAATCTTTATAAAATAATTATTTGTAAACATACCAATAAATTACATATACCATCGTTATAGTAATTTAATAAAAAAATAATCCGTTAAAAAAAAACAAATGAAAATACCCGAAGAATTTTTCTATCCGAATATATTTGCAAGCTAAATGGTGTCTTTTTGTATTTATTTAGTATTCAGTGTATTTAAAAAAAAAAAAATACAGCACAAGAGTCCCAACGGCCCGAAACTTGTGAAGACTGTGGTATTCCCTACGGTATTTCTGGTGAAATTGATATTTTCAAATACCGAAATATTTAGGTAGAGGGGACGTTTCGACTCCTAGTCCCCAGGCAGGTCAACGTAAATGACCTTAATTTGTTTTTTTTTTTTTGATAAAATTTTTAGTGATGAACTTGAAATGAGAGAAAGATCAGGTTTACTTAGGGCACGCAAAAACACCCACAACGCACATATATCTGTTTATCTCTTAGCAAAATGCTGTGAGTCAATAGAAAACAAATAGGGGAACATCTTATTCAACGGATTTGTTTACGTATTTAGTTTATTTAAAACGATTTAATATAAACGCGTTGAACGTAAGCGCCCCAGTGTTAGGAGATTGCCTTATCTCTAACGATACAATATTGTTACAAATCGCCACCTTAATTAGTAAACTGCGAGATTCGAAAACATCATGATATTTGTAATTAGAAATATTCAAATATCTGATGCAAATATATGTATTTTTGCAACTGCAACAAGTCCGAAAAATCAGAAAATACAATTTGAGAATCAAACCATTCGCCAAAGGAGCTGGCTATTGCTAGTTTTCACTAACTAACCATAACGTTTCCCCGCAGAGGTAGGCAGAAAGGACTTACCGCCAAACAACTAGATCTTGGCATACACTTCTTGCTTCATTCACATTCATACATTCTCTTCTATTATTCCGACTTGAGACATGTCGCAAGTTTAAAAAATAAATAAATTTAATGATATTTATTTATTATATAAGTGACAACATTGTTCACATGGTAATTAGAGTAGGTATGTAAGTAGTAAAAGTGTTTTTATTTATTTTTATTTACATAATCCCTTTAGTTTCTTTTTAAAATTTAATACTTCCCTAATTGAGAAATTCTCGTGTTTAGAGAGGGAGTACTATTATGCCTTATTCACTTGGGCGTGCCATGTCTTCCTCGGGCGTCCCCGGCTTCGATCATTCGATCTACATGCCCAAACCACCTGAGCGCCCATTTCTGAATCTTACTCATTACGCTTACATCAACCTTGTATTCTTTACGAATCTCAAATAGAAATAAAAACCATCAATGTATTTTTAGTAATTTAAGATAATATTAACAACTCTCGAAATGAAATATGAAAACGAAAAGACACAAAAAAAAAGATAACAGTAGCAGGCGGGACTCGAACCCAGGACCGCATGGTATATCCACTGAGCTACGGCTACCCCAATTCGTCCCTTCATTTTTATCAGTATCATACTTCGATTTCTAAGAACTGTTAATATCATCTTCAATTAATTCCTATGCATATTTTTATGCCTATATGATTCTACCCGAATGTATTCGTAATTGTTAGACAGTGTCTCGGATACACCTATCCGATTTTTTATCATATGTGACATCAACCATCAACCAATATTTTTGACTCCTTGAGAGCCGAAAAATCAGTTTCAAACATTCAAGTGTACCAAGTTTAAATATGATTACGTAAATAAAAATATAAAACAAAACATAAAATAAAATAAAAAATGCTTTTTCGGGTCGAAATTTTAAATTATGTACGGAAAATTTGTGTTCCAACGTAATTGGTAGTTTTTAAATTTAATTTAATGTCCACCATAATTCTTATTTTTATATATTTTTTAAATTTTATATTTCTATATATTTTCAAAGCAAACGGGGTAATTTTTTTTTAATCGCTGTTATCCCCCAAATAATTGTTAAATGTGTCTCTAAAATCGCGAAAAATAAATTCCTACCAATCCAACATTAGTTATTTATGAAACTGGCGGCGCAGCCGTTCCTCTTAACGGTGCCCGGGAAATCCCAGTAAAGTTAATCATGTTGAAATGCGGAAATTTCCCGTAAAAACCAAGACACTTGCCCACTTAATTATAAATATCATTGAAGTGCCTCGCCAATAAAGATCATGAAATTATTTCGTGTGGTAAATTATCAATACACCTCGTTATAAACCACGAATTTATTGTATTTTTACGCCAACCTGTTTCGCTTAGATCAAGCTTTGTCAGGGTAAATATAATAAATAAAGAATAATGCAGAGTTGAAAACAATAGAGTAAATATTTAAAAAAAAAAAAGAGAGACAAAAGAGAACAAAATATTAGAGGGAGACAACAATAATGTACATATTATTACAAATAAATAGTAAATAGAACAGTGTAACGAGGACATAATGAAGTCATTCGACAATCCTCTAATGATTTATATGAGACAGCCACTATTAGTGGAAAACTACTTGTTTACATAATTATTTATTTATTTATTAACGCTGCAATAGGCTTTTACATATGTTAACATTTAAATGATTTTGTGTACAGAAAGAAAAAAAAAGTGAACAAAAAAAGAAGATACATAGTCGGTATATAAGTGTAACATATTTATAATATATATGTATGTATAATAATGTACAAGTGCTTGACACAGAGAAGTTATAAATAGATAGGTTTTTGATTAATTGATTTAAAAAAAATCAAAATACCAATAGCCTGATCTACATGATACATAATACACAAGTGCATAATGTAATATAATATGATTGCATGACATAGTGAAAAAAAAATCAACGTGTTTTTATATTTCGGATAATGTAAAAATGTATGAAATTGCATAATACATGATATAGTACATGATACATAGAAAGAAAAAAGAGGAACAATTTTATTATAATTAAATGGATGAGTGAGGTAATATAACAGAGGTATAGGAAGTTAATAATTGATAGGGTGTGGAAGGATTCACAGGCAACGTGTTTAAAATCGGATTACAACATAAATTTGTCTGTTTATTAAGTAGGTTATGTGATAGTTTTAATTTGAAATGCTTTTTTAAATTAATATTATTGTTATTATTTTTTAAGATTTTAAATAAAACAAAATTATTAATGCGCTTTAGTTTTGCAACACCTGTTTCGGCTCCCAAAACCATCATCAAAACTCTTTGATAATATTATTTTAAGACGTTGGAATCTTCAGTTAAAAGTATATTGTTAATTGTTATCGTATTTAATGAATAGAAAATGAATTTAATAATGTAATTATTAATTTCTGCTAGTAATTTAGTTTTGTTATTATTATGACAGTTATTATGGCGTTAAAATCAATCATCAAAACTGTTTGATTCGGTTTAAAACACCGTTTGAAGGTTATTATTTTTAATTATTAAAGAAGATAATATTAACACATCCCAAATGAAACACGAATCCGTAAAAACAACAGAAAAATAAAAA
This sequence comes from Halesus radiatus, assembly GCA_022606495.2. NCBI lineage: Eukaryota > Metazoa > Arthropoda > Insecta > Trichoptera > Limnephilidae > Halesus > Halesus radiatus. The sequence goes on from JAHDVE020008204.1 coordinate 120,480, forward strand.
GGTATCAGTCGCATCTGGGGCTCGAACCCAGGACCTCTGTCTATCCGGGAGAACCGCTTTGCCGACTAAGCTAATGAGACCAGTTAAAATCATGCCATCTACATCGATATCATACTTCAAGTTCAAGACTTGTTAATATTATCCTCCATTTTAAATCCCATATTATTGGCTGCTATCCTTATGATGATTGCAAAGTTCTTCCCGAACACAATTGCAATTGGAATAGAGTCTCGGATATACCTACCCGATTTTTATTTATATGAGACATCTATTGACTTATTTTACAAGTCTGGACAAAAAGATTCAATATATTTTTTTTTATGACTTATTGAAGTTTGTACACCTCATTGTAATATTTAATCATTGAGGAAAATAATATTAACACATTCCAAAAGCCAATAATATGGCATTTTAAAATGGAGGATAATACTAATCGTTAGCTTAGTCGGCAAAGCGGTTTTCCCGGATAGACAGAAGTCCTGGGTTCGAGCCCCAGACGCGACTGATACTTTTTTTTTTTAATTTGTAAAAAATATACTCATCTGAAATGTAAATTACTAATTAAGGTGACGATATTATTCATGTTGGCAGAAATGTGGTCCATTTCATAAATGGGGTTTCCCTAAAGCCCAAAGCACTCATTTATTTGGCAAATATCTATACGTAATGTTTATTTTTCAATTGATCGCAATTTGTAATGGGGACTCCCTATTTCCGTTGCAAAATATCACTTTCTCCCCACTCAAGCAGGGTTGCCAACTGCTTTAATAATTATATGTCATTTTAAAATTATTTATATAACTACCATAGGCAGACATGATGGCCCGATAGACGCTCTTTTTATATGAATACCGCACAAAGGTCCCAACTGCTCCCTGCTAACCGGATCCAATGAGAATATGGCATCCCCATTTGAGGTTTCTTATGAGGCTGAACGGATGAAGAAGGGAAGGAGATGGGGGAGGGAAGGTGGCGAAGTACCTGGCTATTCAGATCTGGGCATCAAACACGGCTAAAGCCATTTTTAGCAACGTTTCGATTCTGAATGGTGGTCTTTCACCGGGACGATACTGAGAGTAGCTTCAAACGCGCGTATTCTGTTATTCTGGTGCTTGACATGACCGGATTTAAGTATTTGATACACTTGATGCTGCCATATCTTCCTCAGGCGTCACTAACTTGTATCATTCAATATTCCATAATATGTGGCTCCCTTATAATACACAAAAACTCCTCTTTTCTGATAAGATATACACGACCAAGAATATCATTTGCAACTTCTAAGAAAATTAAAAAAAATATGTATAAAAAAAAGGATATTCTCCTTACACTTCTTTTTTCGTTTTTCCGCACTATGCGATCAAATATCTAAGCGTCCTTTTTAATCTTATTCATTACCCTTACCGTCATCTTTCTAGATTTTCACATTAATCACACGGTCATGCATGCACTCGCTCAATTAATCCACGTTGTTTGAATATTATTAAAATTGTTTCAATAATTCTAAATCGGTCAAATTAAAAACTATAAACAAAATATTCGGTTTTGTAAATAAGTCGAACCTTTTGACTTATTTACTTTTTTTATTTTTTTATTTATTTTATTATTATTATTTTTTTTAATTAAAACAAAATAACTTTGTATACATCACTTTATTAATATACAATGTTACTACATGTTTCGTGAGCGATGCTCACATCTTCAGGTATTAATGTATACATTGATACCTGAAGATGTGTATTTAAATTATGTGTATTTTTATTTAATGTATACATTGATACCTGAAGATGTGAGCATCGCTCACGAAACATGTAGTAATATTGTATATTAATAAAGTGATGTATACAAAGTTATTTTGTTTTAATTAAAATACATAATGACATCACAAAGTGAAAACCTTCTAGAAGAAGAATCCTTCTTCGAAAAAAAAAAAAAAACTTATTTACTGTTATACCTTAAAATTGTGGCACGCCTAGCTCGTCCTTTGCCCCCCTCATTTTGGCTTCCATTATTTTTAGAATTATGTTTATTTTGCGAGTATGACTAGTTAATTGTTTCCTAGTGTTACACATTTCACCTTGTTTCAAAACTCTTAATAGTTAAATTCTTGTGTGGCTATAATTAACATTTTTTTTAATTGTGAAAAATAATTTTTGGCAACCCTGTGTAATTAAAATCAGTGACATGGACAGGGTTTACCCGAGCCCCTCCAGTACATACTCAGCAATTTTTTTATCTTTTGTAAGGTAGGTTTATGTGAGAAGGTTGGTTTGACAATCTAAAAAGCAGGGCCGAACTTACTGTAGGCACAGGTGGATCGTTTAAGCAAGGCGGAAATCGAAAAAGTTTAATACTTTACACGACCAATTTAATCAAAGTCGGGTCATAACCAAGAGTCAAAATAACACAGGAGTATAATTTATATGAGACAACGCAAGAAATTAAAAGAAGCAAGTAGCGTATGCCATGACAGTTGCGTGGCGGCCGATCATCTCTTTCTACCCCTTCGGAGAAACGACGTGAAGGTTAGTTAGCTATTTTTTTTTCATGTTTGTTATTTTTCATTTCGTAATTTTTCAGTGTGTAATTTTTTTATGTGTAATTTTTCAGAGTGTAATTTTTCAGCGTGTAATTTTTGTTATATGTACTTTTTCCACGCGTAATTAAAAGTTTATTAATAGTGTAATTTCAACTTGATACTGTTTTTCACTAAAGGTTGGGGTATTTCCGCAGAAATGTAACAGTGTTATCATATCGCCAATTAGCACAATTTTTTTTTTTTTGTAAGATCTTCGTTAATCGCCGATTTTATGTCCATTTCCATGGATCAAGGTCTAAATTCATTTATAAATAAAACCGAAACTTGGAAATATAAAACATTAAAAAAAAATTAAACTCTCCATCAAATTGTGATCATCTGACAACATAACACTATGACCAGTGGCGCGGTTCATGGTTTTTTTAACTGGGGTTTCATTCAGAAATTAATATTATATTTCATCAAATTTACTCGATGTCCTTCGGCGAATCGTCGAATACAGCGACAGTTAAATAATTTAAATAAAGTTGGTGGGAGGTGTAATATAATAACTAGCGACTTGAGACAATACGGCGTTTGTAGAAACTTTTTAACATAGGAATTTAACGTTTCGTCTAAAAATAGGTTAAATTTTGAAAATGAAAACAAAAGCATCCATTCTAATCTGTTCATTTTACTAGTAGATTTACAAATGCCATTAAAATAAATTGATTAGAGAAATGCGTGAATAATAAGAAGAAAAAAAAACAAATATTTACTACTAATTATAGAAAAAAAAATAATAATATTTAATCTACTTCCTTATTGTAGAAAGTTCAGCCGGCCGGCAAAGTGACCGACAAGGGGCCAGAGGTGATACTAGTCAAACTTCTGAGGTCACGTGTCTTCAATCATTCCTCCGTTAGCGCCGGGCACAAACTTCAACATGTTTCAACATTTAATTTCACCGTCAGACCTTGTGTTGTTTCGGTTCTTTTGTATGAAGTATTTATTTGGGATCGTGAGCCCATATGTGCTGAATCTATTCAGCGCAGCACCTATGGGAAAATCGCGTTGCTTCTTCGACCGTAGTATTCGATCGTGTGGATTTTAGACGCGGTCGCTATTTAGAAAAACTGCCATTGATTATGATAGTTGTTTTTTTCTGCTGATCAAAATTATTTAAAACCAGAAAAATGAATCTGGAATCAGCGTTTAACGATGGCTCTGATGGGAAATTAATGACTATATTTCATTTGAATTTCTTTGACATAACCCAATCTTATCATACGTCATATCCCGGGCACAATATTTCATAGGTTCGGCCCTGTCAACGAGTAAATTACAGTTTATCCTTAACAATTACGACGGGTTTCTCAGTCAGTACGAATTATACGAATCAATTTTTTACCTCCAAAGGAAACGTAAAAAATGAAACGTTTCGAAGAAAATAAAGTAAAACAAGTAAATGCAGTTATTTGCATATTTTCAAATCGTTAAAGTACCTGCGTCACAATTCTAAGAAAAACAAAACATTTTGATGATTGTTTATTAATAATTATTTATTTCGAAATACGGTTTTCCAAATCGTTTTTCTTATTAGTTCATTTAAAATTTAAATCGGACAAAATAGTTCAGAGAAAAACATCGGGTTTTAAATTTTGTTTTTATTTGTTTATCTGAGTACCGAGCAAGAGTTCCAACTATTTCCAACCGTGTGGAGCCAGTGAGACTACGGCAATCCCTATTGGAGTATGTTGTGATCCTGAAGGTATATGGGAGGGGAAGGAGATGGGGGTGAAGGAAGGTGGGGAAGTAGTACCTGGCTATTTAAAACTGATCACTTAAGCACCGTGAAATCCATTTCAAACAACGTTACAATTCTGAATGGTGGTCTTTGACCAGGGCGACACTGAAAGTATCTAAAACTCTGAAACTACAAACAACGTATTTATTTTAATTATTCTAAGAAAACGGATACGTTAAATAAATACACATTTAAAATACGACACATTGTCGATAAAAATGTTATTTTTATCAACAATTAATATTGTTCATGTCACTATCGTTCTATCCTAATATAATACATCTAATTTTTAAAAATCGAACTCTTCCGTTACAACCTGCCCTGGGTCATGCAAAATAAAAGTACCATCTTCCTCCAAAGATAGTATTTTTTATCTATATCATATGGGATATATCGCAAAAGTCGCTCAAAAATATATCCCGTATCACATAACACACAGTTTTCAAAATAGTACATTTATTGTAACTGCAATCGAAAAGACTACAGCCTACCATCGCTCATAGAGCAATGCGCACCACTGATATTATATTATATTACATTTGGTAAGTGAGTTAACAAACTTATTTTTACTTTTTTTTCTATCTACATCTTTAAAATGTCTACATATTATGTATTGTTAATTTCATATGACAACGTTACAATAATCACATTTTAAAAATTCCGTAAATTCGGATTTAATAAAATTTCTATATTTTTCTACAGATTCTGATTGGAAAAAAAATAAATTTCCGGATTTTTCGTAATCCGGATAATCGGAATTGCAAACACTATTCCGGACTGCAATCCACGGGATTTAGTTTACCCCGATGACAGATTCCGATACGAGAGGCCGCCAGATTAAAAAAAAATTAAACATGCAAACTGTAAACTAATTAAAAGGGCTTTTTGGATTGATTTGGAGAAATTAGTATTTTGAGAATAAATACAAAAAGCCTTGAACATGGCACAAAAACCCTGAAGTTATCATTAAATTCCAATAAATTAAACCATTAAAAAACACCGTTATATTCTTGTACGTGGCCCTGCTATTACTAATTATAAAAAATGCATTACAGTTCTTTTGTCGTAATTGATATTTATGTAACGGTATCACCTTGTGCATTCGAAGGTGAAGTGACACGATTTACTTTGCTGTCATAATAAAAAATAACTAAAATGGAAATAATTGAACATTGAGGCGTTTTTGTACACGCAGCTTCATTCGTGCGGTTAATTTGTGCAAGGAAAAAATACCCAGTGATTTGAGTGACTCAGGTTTGATCCTTGAATTTTAATTAAAATGAAAAATGTTCATATTAATTATTCAATATAATACTAATCCACTCTGTAGTGATGTTACGCTTCTTTCTGGGACGATTAAAAAAAACGATTATCGTAATGTTCATAACCGTACGATTATATAATTGGGGAAATTAATTTGATCTGTTTGCATAACGTATTACAATTGTACTTAATTTTTAGTTAGTTATTTTTTGATGTGACGAAAGAATAAGATGATCATTTACGATCATTATCATTATGATCATTCATATGATGATTTGGAATACGTTCGTACTTTGCGAAAAACATGGGCGCAATCTGTAAAAGGGCGCCGTGAAAATAAGGATCCTATTTAAATTTACTTAAAATATTTCCCTAGTTCATGTAAAAATTACCCATAATGTGGGATAATTACATTCCAATATTCTCCCTGGTAGCATCTGAACGCGTCAGCCGCTCGCTAGGGGCGCCGAACTGTGCATACGACGTTGGCTTGTGCAGCATGAACTTAAGCGCGGCAATTTCTTATGATTCATATGAACATTGAAACTAAAATAAAAAAAATAATTGTAGCACATACACATACATACGTTACGCTCAAGTGTATTTTTCTAAAAGAAATGAGCTTTAAACCTATTATAAAAACATATTTATTTAATATTCCGTATGTACACCCGCCAACAAACAATTCATCTCAATATTTGAAAGCATTACGTGCTAAAAATGTAATATTCTAAAATTTTGAACTCCAGCTGTGATTGCACTTTAAGGCTTTTATGTTGTTAACTAAAGGAATGTATTTACTTCAATCTCAGCTCTGCGAAAAATAAAACATTTTTGTTTATTGGATTATCGTTTAATGTAATATTATATAATCGGTGATTAAAAATCCCCGTAATCGTAATCGTTGCACCACTAAAAATCAGTAATTCAATTAACTTATGATTAAATAATATTCAACCACAGATTTTTTTCTTATCGGATTTTGTGGTAAAAAAAAATGGTTAGGTTTTTAAAAATAATTTTACAAGGACACTGAGGTCCGTGGCGTATCGGTTATGAGAGGTGAATTAATTCCGGAAGTAGCATCCGACTTCCTTGAACGCGGCGATTTTGAATTGTAGTCGAACGAGTCTAAATATACACAATTTTACTAGAAAAACATATCGAAGCTAAAAAACTCATTGTAATTCAATTATTTGAGAAGATAATATTAAGAAATCTCATATGAAATACGAGTATATTATTTTTTCTGTGACTTTCTGTTTCGCATTTAATTTGAGATTTGTTACGATTTTCTTGAGTGATTTTTACCTTCGGTATGCCAAGACGCAAAATAAAAATTACACTGCCATAAGGGGTGACTAAGTTACCCGGTGAATTTTATCATTATATGTTTAAAAAAAAAAATTATTTATAAATTTGATTGTTAATTCTTCTTACGACTTACCATACACACATAGTGTTCTCGAGAAATTAAAAAAAAAACCTTTACATTCATCAACGAAAGTGGCATTCGGCCGGCGGTTGGGAATCTGAGATATACCGACTTTGCTACCTGCTGGCGGTCCGGCGGCCGATGAACTTACCCCCTCACACAGCTTTGGTAATGACGTGCGCGTGCCAGTCGTTGCACATCAGCTGAAGTACCCGACATTGTCCGAGGTTATGAATGATATAGAGTAAAGTTTTGAGGTTGTGATGTGTTACCCCTGCCCCTACCCCAACTCTTACCCCTACCCCAACCCAGTAACTTTTCTCTTATTTCGAACGTCAAGATTTCATCAAGAAGTACCAAAATTCTACTTTCAGGAGTGGGAATGGTGTGGTTTATTGAAATCTCATATTGACAGTGACCTTCCTCTTATTTTGAAGGTCAAGTGTGTAACATTTTGGCAAATTCAGATTAAAACTGTAGATTTGTAGGTAAAACAAACAAACAAACACTGCAACACTCTTCTAATATATATATATTGATAGATTTATCGCCATACTCATATCTCCATAGCAGGTCAAGATAAAACCCAGGCTAAGTATTGTATTTCAGTTGTTCCCATGGGAACTTGATATTAGTTATTTTTAGTGGTAAAAGATGTCGTGTGCATCTGAAGCCCGCTCCATCATCTTTGCGGTTATATACGATGCGTCTCGCTGAGTATAGAATTACTTACGCACAGAAGTACAAACTTAACTGCGCAATCTATGGCGTTATTACTATAAATTAGTAGATCTATTGAATTCATAAAAAAAAATATTAAAAAAAAAAACAGTTCGTTCGTTTGTCAGTTTTAAAATTATGTGACGTCCAGTGGGCCGCCCCATAAACAGGCGGGAGAAGCAACTCCACAAGTTGGACCTACTATGGACGGATGCCGTTGACGTAGCACAGGACAAGGGACGCCTCGAGGTGCCTTGTCAATACGACGGGTCCCCAATCTGAGTAGGATAAGGGGAAGAATGTATATGCATACTCGTATATGTGAATACCGTACCTAAAATTTCAAGTCGTAATTAAAGATTGCAATCCGAAAAATAATGATTTTTTTTTAAATCCGGATTTTTGATTATTCACAGAAGATAGAATCAGAATCCGGATAATCAAGAAATGAAAAAAAAATATTACGAAGCAATGTTCTAAGTAATTAGCCCATCGGAAAAGCTAATAAGAATGTCATATCATTCGATTTATGTGGACATGTCTAAGATATGGATAAGTAATTTGTAACAATAAGGCACCAATAACCAAATGTTTTTTTTATTTTATTTTTTTTTTATTTTTCATTATAAGGAAGAGAAAGATTACGAATATGAAATTGAAAAAATATTGCTTCATCTAAAACTGTAGATAATGAATACGATAATGCACAAGAGTGTTTGATAAGTGGCAATTCTACTAAATTTCAATGTTATATTAGAAATATACCTATATCAGAAAACTATTTTTTCGGTAATTGAAATCTGATATTTTGAAGAGTGTTATTTTTTTATAAATACCGATTTTCCCGGGTATTCGGATTTTGAGTTTCAAGAAATCCAAAAATCCGGATTTTAGGATTTGCAATTCAATTTTTAAAAATTAAAATCAAAATCAATTTAAATTCTAGATCGAATTGCTCCTAGTTAAGGCAGTAAGAGTATGGAATCTCCAATTCGAATGGTGTTAACTAAAGATAGTGAGGAAGGGAAGGAGATGGGAAAAATTATGGTTGGAAAGTACAGGGTAATTCAGATCTGGTCACCGAACACGGCTAAATTCATTTCAATGATGGTTTTTCATTTGGGCGATACTGAGAGCTTCGCTTTTGGTCGCTTACACAGATAAGATCTAAATATGAATGTTGAAGTAAATTACATGGACAAACCCAGTGACAAAGCGGTAAAAGCGATTATTCGGAATCAAAATTTGAATGGAAATCCGATCTTAACTTACCCTTATCTTAACTTACGCTTCACCCATATGGGCTACATCAAACAATACAAAAAGGTTTTGATCATTCCAAAAGGCATTGCTTAGACCCCCCCCCCCCCCCAGCCAGCCGAGGAATTGAACTCACGGCGCCTGGGTGGGACCGGTCAAGTTTAATACCTAATGTTAGTGAAGATCTCATAAACGTGCGTTGACTTGTAACATATCCTCTAAAATGACGATGCCTCCAGCTCCTGACATTTGATTGCAACATGCTACACTAGCGCCCTCTAGCGGGCCGAGATGTACGAATTGTTTTTTTCGTATATTCTACTAGATATATAAGTATGTCGTATTTTGTTATTCAGCCGTATATCGTGACTGCATACTCCTTCAGAGACTCGGCATTATTGTTAGTAAAAATATATGTTATGCAGCGGATTTCCAATAAAGACGCCTGCAGATACAATCTATTTTTATTTTTTTTTAAAGAAAGACAAATATTCTCTGGTTACGAATAACCCGACAATATTTTTAAAACTCCTACTACCATCACAGTAAGAGGAAGATGTTGCTTGGAGGACTTAGCCAGCTGAGGAATTGAACTCACGACGCATGGGTGAGATCCAAACGCGATGCCAACTCAGCCACTGACCGGTCAGTATATCGATTTTTGTTATACGACCGCATATCCTTTCTTCATTCTTACTTTACAAATGAGGACGTACAGCAGAAATAATCCTTTAGGGGATCAACTATCCGAGATATCAACTGTCGGAGGGATCAACTGTCAGAGGTGTCAACTGTGGTGGGGATCAAGTGTTGGGGGGCCAACTGTCGGGGGATCAACTTTGGGGTCACCGTTTGTACATAATAAGCAATATTTGTACAGCGCCCCTAGGGTGATTTTTCACAAAAAACGGCGTTATACAAATCATCCAATTATTATACGATCACACAGAATAAATTTACACGGACAGAATTTTAGGGCATATGTTCCCAAAGGGATGCGGACCCCTTGGGGTCCATGTAGATTTGCATAGGGTCCATGGCAGGGAGAAAAAAAGGGTCCACGGATCGGAATTCACCTAGACTGCACGCATAGTAAAGAACCGTAGTTAGTTTCACTCGACAAGCCTACGGCGCACTTAAAACGAATCGCGTACACAAATTTTTCAAAATTTCATACCAGCGCATCAATGAATCGCGCAGTGAATAAATACCACTTGTTAAGTATTGTACCAAAAAGTTTTGGATATACAGAATTGGGGGGTAGGGGGGCGTGGTTCTACCGAAAATGAAAAGTACGGCAAAGGAGTCCACGGAGAAAATAGTTTGGGACCCGATGCTTTAGGGGATCATCTACCGGAGGGATCAACTGTCAGAGTGATCAAATGTCAGAGGAGATAACTCTCGGGGGGATCAACTGTCGGGGGATCAACTGTCGGGTCAACATATACGGTATGTCTTCTGTACTGTTTTATATTTTCCGAAAATTCTAAATGTTCTCTCCTCAGCATACTCTAATTAACATGTTACATTTCTAAATATTATGAAATTCCATTGTAGGAGATGAACCTCATTCTAGTAGTACGGATTTGTTTTGTTCCGTCTGCAATATTAATGTTATCATAAAATCTACAAAGCGTTTGTGCGAAATATGTAGCTATTTTAAATTCATCACAATGTGTACGATGGACTTTATAAAAATGACTTCGCAACTGTCCTACGAAAAAAATACTAGAAAAAAACTGATCCTAAGTATTCGCGTACCTCCGTGGTAATTGACAACAAACGAAATATCTCACCACTATTGCATCAACCGTCTACCAAAAATACACACAGGGATGTCCAAATTGTCCGATGGGAAAATATCACTCTTTGATTTAATGAATTTGTCAATTTATTCAAACACCTACTCTAAAAAATTGGCAAAAATTAAAGATTAAGAAAAATAAAAGCTAAAAAAAGTTAAAAAAATAAATGGTTACAAAAATAAAAGGTTAATACATAAAAGGTAAAAAAAAGGTGGAAAAAATAAAATATAACTGTTTCCTTTATTATGATGGGGTCATTGGGGTTCAGTAGAAACAGGTAACTTCGTTGAGTGTCAAGTATTTTATTAATTCACTATGTAAAATACATTCTTAACTGATTTAAAGCCGGGCGTTTGTAAATTACCCTCAGGTAGACAGACCTCGGGTACCGTATTATGGATTAGAATAAATCGGTGTTTCCCGCACTTATGGCTTGTATCAATATTATATCAATAAGTGATATTTATTTTATAAATGGAAACAGAATGATGTTAAAAATACAGCTTAAATAAGTACGGTAAGTATCTCTCCAGAGTTTCCGTTGCTGCATGAACAGTTCATAATTGCTCACAAAGTGAATTGAAGTTTAAAAACAGTGGTTTAAACAAAGTAATTATTATCAATTTATTAATTATGACACCACAAATTGATTACACATCTTTTGAAACGAAGTTGTTTTTTTTTGTATGAATTTTAAAAAAGATAGCATGAAAACGGTGAATCGAGTGAGAACATTAAAAAAAACTGGTCAATCTCAAAATAAGTGGTCAAAATAAAAAATACAAGTATGTATTCATCTTTACTTTAGTTATAATATATTTGTAATAAATTAATTTGTCGCAGCCCTGTCTCCATAGAATGCGGACATTCTACTTAAGTTATACTTAGTTCTAGTTTAATTATCGAGTAAGTTGAATAAGACTCCTTGTGACGGCGGCGATATGATACCAAGGAGACCACTAAACTTGTAAACATTATATATTTTTTTAAATTCATATTCTTAAAAAGTCTTTATTTTTTGGCTTGCCATAATTATAATACAAAAATATATCGATTCTTTTTAACCACGTCTATTTAATATAAAGATTGACCGGTTTCGGAAGTACCCTTCGTTCGTCACGACTGTAATTTGGAATCACTTGAAATTAGAAAATCCCAAAATATTAATTCTAGTATATAATAACCATGCGAATTTATCGTATAGTCCTCTTCCGGATTTTTGTTCAGTGAACCACTTGATTTCTTCTGAAAACTCCAAAAACTAATTACCCCTTCCCCTTACGTCGCCTCCCACTCCAAAACCTAAATATTCGTGTATGTCTGTCAATATTTTGTATCTTAGGCTAGTTTTAACGTACAGAACGAAATATTGGAACAGTGAGACAGAGATAACACGTACAATGATTTAATAATCAATTAGTGGTTTAAAACAAAGCGTTTTTTAATTTATTTATTTAAATAAATATGCCAAACAACGAAGTGATTTCTTTCCATGAAATATTGTAACTACTTTTATATAGGAAAAACTTTAACACCAGAATTAGGGAACACTTCGGGTGTTCATAAATAAAGGTTTAGAAAGATTGCACAAAAATATCAGGGGGTAATTAGATAAATTAAAAAATGAACGGTTTTCGGAAACTTGTGGTTCAAGCGAATCTAGTGAATTATATTGTAAAAAATCAACAGACGATTTACCCGAGTTGCAGCAAAACCACCCCAAGCTCAATGCCGCGATACTTAATCAAATCAGCGCTACGTAGTTCGCTAAGTTTGGTGATTTAGCAAGGGTGTCCGGGTTCATGGAGTGCGGTTTTTCCAGGTTTTGGCGGCGGATGCGTCTGCCCACCAACAGCGTTGGGAGCCGGATCGGGAGAAGCCGGTTGAGGAAGACCCCTCGACCTCTACACCCGAACTCTCTCGACTAATCGCCTTGCATCGCAGTGGGAAGGATGGATTAATATGTTCGTCTCACTCATTTTTTCTTCACAGAACTACGTATGCTAAATTTCTTCAAAAAACCTTCCACACAGCATCCAAAAGATGACACAGGCTCCGAAAAATGTTGTTTTCCTCGGTGACTCTGAATTTTAGTTTCGTCTGTTTCACATAGATGGAATTATAGAAATATAGATGTGATACCTGAGAACTTCTCAAGGTCGGACAGATTATTACCATAGTATAGAAAGGAGCTTAGCTTCCTGGCTATCCAAATTCATTATACTGAGATTCAGTGTATGTAATTTGTTGCCATCAAAGTTTTATTTATCAAAAGATTACAGTTAATAAGTTAGTTAATAAATCTCGAGTAATATAGTCGAATAAACAATTAAATTACCGATAAAATACATTAGTTATCAAATAAAGTGCTGGATGGAGCATGCAAAATTCTTCCAACATCCAGCGTAACCATAGATTAATATCGACAAACGGGCATTATCTGAGTACCTGTATAATCTGTAGTCTGTACATAATACCCGGACAGGATATTATAAGGAATGTGCAGATAACTCTAAAAAAATGTCCCCAGTTAATACCTCGAAATAAGTATCCCGCTGACAACGTTGACTTTGTTCTGTCGAAGTTTGAAATTGCGTTAAATTTAACGACAGATTTGTATTCTAACGTTAATGTGTAATTACAAGAGAGAATAGACCGCCACAAACTTTGTTGATTTTTAATATGTCGTGTTAAGTTAGGCTAGGTTAGCTATAAGAAATAGCAAAATGCCAGCACTCAAAAATGGCCCCAAAGATCACTTTGCAGGCTGCTAACTGTAGCAATACCACAAATGATTTATTTGTAAACTATGTGAAGTATCTGGCGTTGCCCGGAGTAATTGATGGAAAAATCACCACCCACCCTAACCCCTACTCCTACCACTATTCCTTCCCTTACCCCTAACCCTACCCCTCACCCCTCCCCCCTACCCTTAGTTTTTCTCTAATGTTGAACGTCAAGTGTGCAAAATTTCATCAATAAGTACCAAAATATTACTTTAAGGGGTGGGAAAGGGGGAAGGAAGTGGTTTTTCGAAATCTCATATAGACAGTGACCTTTTTCTTGTTTCAGAAGTCAACTATGCAAAATTTCATCACGGTCGGAATACAACTGTAAATTTGTACATGAAACAAACAACATGTTTCTGTATAAAATAGATGAAGAATAAGATAGAAGATTCTCTGCGGGTAGTTGAAAAAAGGCAAAAGGCTTCAAAAGACAAAAATCCTCAAAATGTAATCCTTAAAATCTATGAAATACATACCAAAATGTCTGAAAATAGATGCAGTTCTTAACGTTTTACCTAAAATTCCAGTTAGTACGTGTAAACACGTACAACTTAAAAGATTACAGTTTGAGGATTATTGTCTTTTGAAAATTTATACATTTTACTAATTACCTGTATAGAAATAACAGATAAATCATTCTCAGTTTTTCTCGAGTTAGCAACATACCAAGTGCATATTTTTGGGTTCTGACCCTTAAGCCACAGGCTTTGTAAAGGATATTTTCAATTTGATAATAATAATAAATAATCAAAATATTTATTTGTCAATAAGTTATTTAACATATTTTATTTTATCATGTTAAATCATTTTAAAGAAAGAAGAATTATAATTGACTAGCTAATGCGTACCCGGCCTTAATCGGTTTTTTTTTAAATAAAGTAATGACGTTGTTAATACATGCTTGTCGTTTGGGTGACATAATTGATTTGGCAGCGAAAGTAATGTCTTTTGACGACTATTACTATTCATTTGACAATTTTATTTCATTCCAAACATTTTTTTTTAATATATCTAAATAATAAAGTTCTTAAGTAGGTACCTGCTCGTGTTTTCCATTTTGAAAATATTCTACCCAAACAAACCTTCTTCTTTTCAATATGTAATCTGTGGCTAACCAGAGGGGTATATCTATGGGGTAACATCGATACAACGTGGCGGGTTCAATGTTTTTCATAATAATTTTAAAACGTTATAGCGACAGTTTTACATAGTGGATTTCATTCAAACTACTCTGTTAACCTTCCCGGCACTAATAAGAACAAACTGTACTATTTTCAGCGAAATTGGTAGAGAAGTTTTCGAGAAAATTGAGGACAGACAGACATACAGACATAAACACATTTATATATATTTAGATAGATTTAAAAGAGAGTATTCCAAAAGCTATATTTTTGAACTTTTGATGACCTAAGTAGAATGAGTGGAACCGTTTGCCTTTTTGTAAGTGGAATTATTAGTTTCTTGTTATATCGCCGATAACGAGTATTCGATAACATAGCAATTAGAATTACATAATATATTAGTAGATAATCATTTTTATCGCTAAGCGTTTTCGAGGGTTCAATTTGGCAAAATTAGACAATTTATGGCATCCAAAGCCATTTTTAAAATGTGGTTAGGCCACGATGAGACGAATTATTTATACGATTTTATTTACCCCCACCCAATTTCTATTTTTATGGTGCTTAAAATTATTAATTACCGGCGAGACCGATTTACCGAGAAAATAATTGTGATAATATATTATCTATTATGCGAGGTATCTAAGGTGGAAAGCTGTTTGACAAACTGAGTAGCGGGAATAAAATATTTTTCCATACTTTATTAATTAACGATATATTAGGATAATTTGTTCCAATTCTTAAAGTAAATTTAATCTAAGACCCTTTCTTTCTATATCTAAGAGATTAGGGTGGTTGTTGCCAAGCGGGACGTGATTTTATTATTATAGCTTCGTATATTATGTTCTTTGAATTTAGTTAAGAAAGCCCTTTCCTTTAAAATAAATGGAATTTTAAGAAATAACTCCAAAAACAATCAATATATTTGTTATAGTATTTTCATCATTATTCAACAATAGTGAACCTATTTTCGAGTTAAATCAGCGCTGCTAAGTCCTGTTGTCCGTTGCTTTAGGAATTCTTTATTATATCTTCTCAAACGCCTATTATTTCATATCCCAAATCGCAACAGCAGACAGTCACTTACTTTTTTTTATTTTCCCTCATTGTAAAACCAATTCCAAACAAAACTATTTTATCTACATATCTACATACTAGTTTAACTTAAATTATTACCACATTGACATGTTTAACCCAACTATACGTGATATTAAATTAAAATCCTAACACGGCAGCTCTTAAACTAGATAACTTAAATCACCTTTCTATATACTCTAGTCCTTTGTACCTTTATCCCACTCCTATGTTCCCCTCCACCCACCCCACCCCGGACTGACATAGTTTAAGCTAACTGATGTAAAACTGTATATTGTCACACTTTATTCATAGTATTTATTATCAGCAGAGGAAAATTTAAAATTGGCATGATTTATTGTTTTTATTATTATATACGAGTATTTGTAAATTATGGATTTGCTGTTGATTTTCCCAAAAAAAAATGTATATATATTTATTTTTTATGAATCAATGATTACAGATCAGTATACATTATTTTGGGTATTTTTTCCATCTTGCTATGGATATCCCTATGTTATGGCTTCACTTAATAAATATGTACTTCTCGCCATTTCTAGATATGTTCAAGTCGAGTTCATTTATAGACTGTAATAGAAGATTAATTAAGAAAACGACATCTTAACCATCTTAATGCTTTTAGTCAAATTTAATCAATATTACATTATAACGCTTATGTAGGAAAACCATACAGGAGGTCCAGAGGGAAATAATTTCCCTCAAGGCCTATATCATGTTTGGGGATGCTGTGTGGAGGGTCTTTTATAGGATAGGAAGGAGTGAACTTGGGTTTTGAAGAGACCCATGTTTTAGGATGGAGGAAACACAGAGGTTGGCAGATCATTCCACAGCCGAGCTGTTGAACATAAGAGCAAGTCGTAGAAGCAACCCGTTCTTATGTCAACCATGTACAAATGTTGGGCGCACGTTTGGCGTGCTTCCCGACTATGCACCGGTGCCGAAGGGATCAATGACGCTAGTTCCTCGGAGAATCTTCCATTAAAATACCGGTAACAAGCACAACATTCCCACCTGACGTCTATTGACGATCATTGAAATAATCATCAATTTGCTCAAAAATGAATAAGAGATTTGGTAAAAAAAAATAAAAATAATGAGTTTCATTATAAGTATCTATATAAAAATAATATAAATAGATCGTATGTTAGTGGCTTCGCCACAGTTTGATGATGCCTTCGGAAGGCGACACAGCTGTCACGCGTATTTTTTTATGAATAAACCCTTTTTTAAAACTGAATAATAAGATAAGTGTTAAATTACTTTGATTTTATTCACAATAAAAAAAAATGTTATTTAATATTTAATTACTATTACTTACCCAATTAACTTATCGTTAATTTTTGTTTGTGTTTGTAATTTTTCCATTCTTACGTTATAATTTTTCTATGTTAATTATTTTTCTATTCCTGTCATTATTTCTTATGAGGGAAACTTCACTTCATGTTGATATTTGTATATTAAATAGTGGTTTACACTGTGTTTTTCTTATTATTTTTATGAATACTAAGAGTTATTATTAAATTTTAAAAACTTTTAATTATTTCATACATATTAACAGGAATCATTTTAAAAGACTTGAGATAGATTAGTATTTCCAGGTAATACCTAAGCTAAATTGACCAGACCTAACCTAACTTAACCTCACTCAAATTTTTCCTTACCCAACCTAAACTTGTCAATATTAACCCGAATAATGTAAAATTTCTATCCTCACAGTGGTGATTGGAGGACCCCCTTGAAAAAGGTTTCCTTCAAATTGTAACATTTGCTGTTCTATGAATGTCCAACTGGGTAACCCTACACACAATTGACAAAAATGTAAAATCAGACACAATTTTCATAGACCAATTAGACAAAAATGATTTAACGCAAAATACGGACGCATATTTCCCCTAATAAAGTAATCGCAACCTTACACAGAAAACGGAATAAAAATGATAAAGATTAATAAAAGTATGAATGTTAAAGAATTTCTGTACTAACTTGTTTTCTTCGTCAGGGCAACCTGCTTCGAGTTTCCGTTGGTAGATGGAGTCCCATTGCCTTCTGTAGGTACTCCATTCTGTTCCTTCCCTTCCCCATTTTGCTGTAGCTCCTTCATTTTAGTATTCACGATAAAAACGCACAAATATATTTGTTAAACGTTACACGAACTTATCAGAATTTAAACAAAATCACTCGATTTAAAAATAAACACTGATTTTAAATTGCGACTCACTTTATTTTCAGTCAGTGGCGGTTCATGACTTTCGTATACTATAGTCCTAAAATAAAATAAAAAAATCGTAAATTATTGATATTGGCAAAACCAAAATAGATTTTTTTTGTACTCTTCCGAAAATCTTCAAAATTCAGAAAAAAATCTTTTTTGGTTTGTCTATATAAAAATTACGAGCCGCCACTATTTTCGAATATTTGCCAGTTAAAATAAACACCATTAATGAAAGTTTGAACAGAGAACAATTTTTAAAAACAATTCGATATTTTGCTAGGAATATCTTATTAAATTCACTATCATTCTATTAAGATTGAACAAAATATAGATAATTTTCAATCGTTATTCTATTCCTAAAAATGTAACAATAACACTATTTAAAATCTTTAATAGTTAAATTTTAACAACGGAAAGTATTGTTTCGTGGGTGAGAACTCAATAAGCAATGAATGACAACTCGGCTTCTAGGTTTCCGCTTGATTTTGACAGCTAAACCAAGATGGCGGAATGAGCCACTTGCATGGACTTTAAATTGGCTTGGATAAATTTATACGAATCATTTGTTTTTAGTGAGAACACGGAATTACTACATGTTAAAAAAAAGCTTATAGTTTTAAATTTATAAATTAAACCCACCATTGAGGTGATTTTTCACACGAACGGCGCTATACAAATCATCCAATTAATATTATTATTATTATTATTACCCGCCTCATGAGAAAACGTCTGTTCGGGGATGGGATTAAAATGATTTACATTAAATTTTACACATAACGAAAATAATATTTTCTGTGTAAGTACCGCACAAGAGTTGAAGACCCGACTGCTCTCTGCTAACCGGAGCCAGTGAGACTATGTTATTCCAATAATTGGGGCAAATTGTGAGGCTGAAGTGTATAGGGAGTTGGGAAAGAGAAAGATGGGGAAGTATCTGGATTTTGAAATCTGGTTTCATAACACGGTTAAAGCCATTCCTAACAACGTTTCGATTATGAATGGTAGTCTTTCACCAGGGTGATATTGAGAGTAGTCAACACTCTGGAACATACCGCAGGTAACCTATATATTATATATGACATGAATTTAATGCGAAAAGGACATTTTTTATTGCTTACGCACTTCAGGATTCGAACCCGAGACTTCCGGATTCATTATCGAGGACCTTATCCCTCGATCATGGAGGCCGTCAGATTTGTTTGCGATTTACATTTTTAAACTATCGTTGAATTAAGCAGTTTGATCTATAATTATTTATTCTATTTCTACGATCATAATTCCTAAATATTGGATCAAATCTTGATTAACATTTATAAATCAATTTACGTTAAAGTTTGGGAGTTAAAATATCGTCCAAACGTCGGTAGAGATCTCTTTTCTGGGTGTAAAAAAGGTTTCGATTTTAAACCCGTTAAAGATTCAAAACCATTATAACGTTTTAATTTTTTTTAAATATGATAATAATATTAAAATGCTTGATAAATCTTTCCTGATCCAATAAAATTAATAAATTGCAATTAAAAATCTTTCCTGAACGGAAAAAAAAAATTACGATCATGCAAGTGGCTCATCAATTTTATGCACTGATTTGGCGCGCGCCGGTTATTCGAATGTATTTTTTATACTAATTACAGATTAATATAGTGAAAAGAACTAGGGATCGACCTCAATAGTACTGTTTGGCAAGGTTCTTCGCGGTAGACTGACTCTGGAGCCGTATAACACATCCGTTAAATATGAATGACCTTTGTACATAAATGTTCACTCAGTACAATGATAACGTTGCCATTACTGGGCGCGAAAAAACATATTAATGATTTAAATGTGAATGCAGCGGAACGATGAAATATTAAAAAAAATAAATTATTTTAGACTGCTTAGTAAATTTTTAAGTGTGGAAAAAGTGGTCATTATTTACAAATTTCGGAAAATATTTCCAGTAGTGAAATTTTGGTAAATATATCCAGTAATGAAATATTGGTAAATATTTCCTATAGTGAAATTGTGGTAAATATTTCCAGTAGTGAAATTTCGGTAAATATATCCAGTAATGAAATTTTGGTAAATATTTCCAGTAGTGAAATTGTGGTAAATATTTCCAGTAGTGAAATTTTGGTAAATATTTCCAGTACTGAAATTTTGGTAAATATTTCCAGTTGTGAAATTTTGGTAAATATCTCCAGTATTAAAATTTTGGTAAATATTTCCAGTAGTGAAATTTTGGTAAATATTTCCAGTTGTGAAATAATGGTAAATATTTCGAGTAGTGAAATTTTGGTTAATATTTCCAGTAGTGAGCAAGATTAAAAAATGGACGCTTGGATGGTTTGGGCATGTAGAGCGATTAAACGAAGAGAGGAGCGTAAGGAGAATATATGCCGCGAATGTGAATGGAAGTAGAAAACGATCAAGTGAATCAAATACTTGAGTCTGAAGTCGGAATAACAGAAGAGAATGTATGAGACGTTGTATGAAAGTGGACGCAAGAAGTGTATGCCAAAATCGAGTTGTTTGGCGGTCCGTCCTCTCTGCCTACCCCTGCAGAGAAACGGCCTGATGGTTAGTTAGTTAGTTATTTAGTTAGTTATTTCCAGTTGAGACTCATAATTAAAATTAAACTAAGTAAAAAATATTTGCATTTGCGGAAATACAAAATAATGCATTTCATTTTTATTTTCTTTATATAAAAAACAGGTAAATATTGACATTTGTCGAAAGTATCAACTGCGTAAAATGTATATTTAAAACATGGGTTGTTAGGTTCTTAGTTTGGGTTTATTAAGAAAGAAAAAACCCAAACTAAGAACCTAGAACCTATCATTTTATTTCCGCAATTGCAAATATTTTAAGAATCTGACAGTTTTTTTTCTTTTTAGCATGAAATATTTATTCAATATTTTTATATAAACAGGCGTAGTTTTATGTAAGCTAATCTTTTTTGTTTTTGTTTTTTCTTTAAATTTTTTGGCAAAAAATGGGTCATTTACGAGACATGAAATTTCATAATTAAATGCAATTGGTTTTGGTTTTGGGACGTCAGAGCGGTCGAGCCAATGAAAGTTGTGCATTTGGTGTGTGGGTACGATTTACGGTAGTATGGGTGAGCGATGTCGGTGTTATTTTAATTATGTTTAATGGCTCATCTCTCTTGTTTCTATTACCTATGTATGGTACCAATCTTCAGACCAGCCATATTTCTCTACAATATTTATCTTTCAATATTTTCAATATTTATATTGTTAATATTGTTTTCGTGACAAAAGAATTCGTTATTATTTTTCATATCGCTGTAATCGAAAATATTTGCTTTCTTGATCAATTTTTTTTTGTTTGAAGATTTGTGGAAGATCTGGTTCGGAAACTCAAAATACATTTCGTACACTCCTTTACAAAATTTTAACTTTTTGTAAAGGAGTGTAAAAGTATTTTTTTAAATTTTTTTTGCAAGAAAATATAAACCACCCATTACTGCTAAGGCTTCTGAAAACGACAAAGGGTGATACCTGGAAATAGTTATTTATTTATTTGATTTTACCCTGGAACAAATTCAAGTACATCTGGACTTTTGCATGGATTTTGAGAACAGAACATATTGAGCTATAAAAAATGATAAGTCCATGGAGATTTTAAAACAAACATAAAATAAAAAACTAAAACAATATTATAACACAAATCATTAACGCTACAATAATTAATTAAACCTTTAATTTAAAAAAAAATACATCATTCCGTTTGATAGATTCGCCTATCTTAACAAATGGGTTGCAATCTTTGGAGCACAGACGTCGGGTGGGAATGCTGTCCTTGTTCTACCGGTATTTTAATGGAAGATGCTCCGAGGAACTAGCGTCATTGATCCCTTCAGCACCGGTGCATAGTCGGGAAACACGCCAAACGCGCGCCCAACATTTGCACACAGTTGACATTTGTCACATGAGAACGGGTCGCTTCTACGACTCGTTCTTGTGTTCAACAGCTCGGCTGTGGAATGATCTGCCGGCCTCTGTGTTTCCTCCATCCTATAACATGGGTCTCTTCAAGACCCAAGTTCACTCCTTCCTATCCTCTAAAAGATCCTCCACACAGCATCCCCAAAGATGATATAGGCCTTGAGGAAATTATTTCCTCCTTGGTCTCCTGTGTGGAGTTACTGTAAAAAAAAAAAAATCATTCAGTTTTGCCGGGTATTTTGGCCTCAAATAAAAAATTTAGTTATGTATGAAACGGGCAGCGCAGCCGTTCCTCTTAATGTGCACAGACTATATAATAATAACGTGACATATCCTTTTTAGTTATGTCTTAATTGATAACAACCTTAACAAACGAGGATTGATTGGAAGGTTTATCGGAATTGATTTTATTACTTATCCTTAAAAAAAAACTAATTTAAACAGAATCTCCCAGACTAATAGATTTGTAAGAAACTATATGATGGACATTAAAGTACCCATAATAACGCTTCCGGTTAAAATTTTCAAAAATTTAGGCGTACCAAATGTAGGTACTGCAAAAATATGTTAAAAATATAATAATAATATTTGTTTATTTGAAACACACATTTAAGAAAGTTTTGACTGCCCAACCAGGAACAAATCCCATTTTAGGACAGTCAAATTTATTTATTTATTGTATTATATACTTCCTATATGGTCTTTTACATATTAAGTTAGTTACAATAAACATGTGCAATACACATCGCAGATAAAATACATAGATAAAATAACGAACAAATACAGGAATAATATAGTGTAAGTACCATTCCAAGTAATTAGCTACAGAGGCGAATATTCAAAACATACCTCACATTCACTGATACTTATACTCTAGACACATATATTAATAATTGTTGAGGATGTATGCAATAATCGCCTGTTTGTATTTGTATTCCGTGCAGTTGAACATATCTACTATATCTGAAAATGTATTACCTTCTGCGTGAAGTCTAGGTAATACAGATTTTTTTAATGACTCAGTCTTAAAATTATTGTTACAATTGAATAAAATTTTATATTGAGTAGTTCTAGTTGGAATATTAAATTTAATTAAGCTGACAATATTAGGGCTGTCTATTAAACCATTAACAAATTGACAAATTTAGTTCATATTATGTGCCATTATACAAAAATAGATGGGAAAAAAGCTAGTATTGACATAGTATGGTAGTATGATATGTATAGAAATTGACGGCATCCATGGTCGAGGGGTAAGGCTCTCGACTACGAATCCGAAGGTCGCGGGTTCAAATCCCGGCTTGCGCAAGTAAATTTTATTTAATTAATTTGTGCTGTTTCACAATTAATTCATTTAAAAATAATATATAGTATATTTGCGCACGTTCCAGAGTGGAAGATACTCTCAGTATCGACCTGGTGAAAGACCACCATTCAGAATTGAAACGTTGCTTGAAATGGCTTTTAGCCATGTTTGGTGACCAGATCTGAATAGCTAGGTATTTCCCCACCTTTTTCTTCACCTTCTCCTTCCCCTCCCAATACCTTCAGCCTCACAACATTCCCCAATTGGGGATGCCATAGTCTCACTGGCTCTAGACTGTTGGGAGCAGTTGGGACTCTTGTGTGGTATTCATATAAAAAATAGAAAAAACTATAATAATTAAGTATAAAGAGATTATGTATATGTGTTTGATAGGTACTGGTTGGTGCTATGAGGAAAAAAATGCGTTTAAAATTGAGTACTGAAAAAAAGATAATATTATTGATTAATATTGATAAGATTGAATTACGTATCACTCAGCTTTATAAGCCGACGACGAAATTCAGTGATGCAGTCCGAAGAGGATGCAGCTATCATTAAATTTTACTATTATATACTATTAAACTTATATGGAACCCCCCACTAGAGCACGTATTCATGACACTAGATCGAAGTAAAATAACATGAAAAACATTCTTGTTATAAAACCACTTTCGGACAAATAAACTAAATATGTTTTGCAACAAAACTGCACAACATCCTTCCCCCAAATATAAATCGAATAGAAAAGTTTGATGACTACAAGTCAAGAATTAAAGTGTAGCTGAAAGAGGTCAATGAAACAACCTTA
The DNA here is from genome assembly GCA_022606495.2 of Halesus radiatus. Classification (NCBI taxonomy): domain Eukaryota; kingdom Metazoa; phylum Arthropoda; class Insecta; order Trichoptera; family Limnephilidae; genus Halesus; species Halesus radiatus. The sequence continues at coordinate 144,569 of JAHDVE020008204.1, forward strand.
AAATTAGTTCTAAAAACGACATAAAAGACGCACCTGACATTAAAGTAAATAATTCTAGTCCGCTTCAGCACAGGACCTTGGTGAGGACGACTAAGAAAAATTTTAAACAATTATTCTGTAAAAAAATTATACTTACACGATATTTTGTATTTTATACATGATCATTTATATAGTCACTAATAAAAAAAATTAAAAACACGAAATTAAAGTTATTTTCAGTTATTTTTATTTTTTATTTATTTATTGTTTTTTTTTTTATTATTATTATTATTATTATTATTATTATTATCTTTTTTTTTATTTTTTATTTTTTTTTTTTTTTTTTTTATTTTTTTTTTATTATTATTATTATTTTTTTTTTGTTTTAATTTTTTTTTTTATATATTTTTTTAATTTTTTAATTTTTATTTATTTTTTTTTTATTTTTTATTTTTCATTTTTTTTTTATTTTATTTTTTTTTTTTATTTAATTTTTTTTTTTATTTAATTTTACAAGAGATAAAAATACAATTAAAACGTCCCGATAAACTACTTTTTCGTAGTTTGTCTAACGGGAGCTTGTTATTTAAAACATAAAATTTAGTTTATCAACACTTCATATCATCATGAATACAATCTGAGAGTGGTAGATACTCTCAGCATCACCCTGGCCATTTAGAATACAAGCGTTGCTTGAAATGGATTTAGCCGTGTTTGGTGATGAGATCCGGAAAGCTGAGTACCCCCCGAACCTACCTCTTCCCTACTCTCTACAGCCTCACAAATCACAACATCCCCAATTCAACGTCATAGTTTCACCGGCTTTGGACAGTTGGGACTCTTACTCGAGGTTCATATAAATTAGTAATAGAAATTTCTCAAGAGTTTCAAGAGTATGTTGTGAGGCTGAAAAGTGTGGGGAGGTGAGGAAGATGAGAAGGGGGAAGGTCAAACAAAAGATCAAACACGGCTAAAGTAATTTCAAGCACCGTTTCATTTCTGAATGGTGGTCTTTCGCCAGGGCGATTCTGATAGAATCTTTATTTTTTATTATTACTACAAATTATTGACATTTATAGAAGATGTGCAAGATAGAGCAAAACTAAAAACTCATCTTTTTAAATTATCGTATCAAGAATAACAACCGCACGGTTTAATGGTGTTTTCGAGTACTCAGTTCAAAAGAATTACCTATATACCTATTTACCTTCTACCTACTTTCTATAATTTCAATAGCACTTATTACACTTCTACTTTTATGCTTCACCACTTACAGAATGAGCAATAATCATAACAGGTATTAATAATATTATAAATATGTATGTTAGTTGTAAGACTCTAGTTTTAAGCTATATTTGTAAGTCATTTTGCAATATTGTATATAAAAGATGCACTTGGTCATAAATATGTATTAGTTTTAAATATGTACTAGGTTTATATTCTAGTTATACCTACTGTATAAACTGTAAACTGTATGTCACTAGTTATAGCTTTTAGTTGTAAGTCACTAGCAATAAGCCATAGATGTAAGTCACTAATTATAAGTCGCAGTAGTTAATCCCTAACCATAAGCCATAGATGTAAGTCACTAATTATAAGTCTCAGTAGTTAATCCCTAACCATAAGTCTTAGTTGTAAGTCAATAGTTAAAAGTCTTACTTATAAGCCATTAGTAATAAATTAGCTGTAAGGTATTGGTTGTACGTCAAGTGATATGTTATATAAATTAATTGTAAAGCGCCATTGAGTTGATTTTCCCACGAAAACGGCGCTATAAAAAAAGAGAATAAATTCACGGCTCTGTGCATGACAGAACGTCAGTCGATTGTCATTTGAATGAAGGGATACCATAAGTAAAAATAAATTTTATGGCTAATAAGTTGCTTGCATATTACATAGTAATCCAAATATCATTATTATTATTATACTATATTAAATGATATATATCATAGTATATTTTCTTAGTCCTCCTCACTAGGAGATCCTATGCTGAGGCGAACTACGTTTTTATGACGATGTTTTTAAAATACTAGTCAGTTATTTTTCTGATAATTCATTTCTGCTTTCTAATTAGTGTAATTAGTTTTTTTTTTTTTTTTTTAAATTATAATATGTTAAATATTTTTTCTTTATATGTTTTAAAAACGACCCTCAGTCCAATGAGTGAAATCGTTGAAGGAATAATTACATTTAGCACATTTAGGACTTCTTAGCAGAATAACAATGGTTGAACACAAAAGCAATCAAATCCAGCTGTCCACAAATAGAATTAGAAAGGACAAATAAAAATGCTCCTTTCCAAAAATGTTTGTTTTTTTTTATTGGATAGAGAGAGAGTAAGAAAACACTGTGCTGTAAGGCATAAAAAACAGTATATTTATTATATATTATACTTTGTATTCACCACTTTATTAATATACTCAGATATCAACATGTTTCGAAATCGATGCTTTCTTCATCAGGAATATATAGAATTCTAAAAAATAATAATGTCAAGTATAGACAAATGATAAGCATAGACCACAATAATATAAGAATAGACAAATTAAAAACATAAACAAAAATTGATTAAAGTAGGTAAGTAATTAATCATAAATGGAAATAAAAATATATATTATAAAACATTGCATAACAAAAATTATATATTAGATTTTTTAATTTTTTTTTATTATTAATATTAATATGAAAATAAATGCAAAAGATAGCTATTTTTAAAAAAATATGTTAGATTATTTATTAAATTTAATTCACTATTAATGCTTTTTCTGATTTCTAAAACTTCAAATTTGTCTAATTGTAAACCGGTTGTATTTGAATTTAAAAAATTTAAACCTTTATTTACATCAAAAGAATATTTTTTTTATAATAATTTGCTTGGCAAATTCAGAATAATTGTTATTATTTAAACACTTTAGGTGTTCCTTAACTCTAATACTGCAATTTATAGAAGTCAATTTGATATGTAAAAATATTTGCAATCAATACAAATTAATTTATATACCCCCAATTTATTTAAAATATTATCTTTATCTTTGCCTTTTAAAATATATATTTTTAAATTTATTATTAGTATAAAAAGCTGGTTAGATAGTATTTGGTATGTTTTTTATTATTAAATTTGAGGTATTATTATTTAAAAACAATATTTTTCTCCACTGTTTACTAACATCAGTTATTTGTGGATATACTCGCACATAAGATTTAATAATTTTTTTCTTAAACTTTTTGTTTAATATATTATCTATTAATTTATTACTCTAACCACAATCTGTTTAATTATATTTAATTCTTTGTTCAAATTATTTTTTGATAGAGACACATTAACTAATCTACTGAGTATTGAATTAAAAGCTGATAATTTCTTAGCAAAATAATGATTAGAAGTATTATGTATAACGATGTCTGTATAAATATCTTTACGATATATATTAAATTCAAATTTATTATTAACAATAGAAATATATAAGTATAAGAAATTGATGATAAAATTTTGACCTATTTCTATGGTGAATTTAATCTATGGAGTTTATTTAGGAAATTAAGTAAAATATTAAGTTGTCTTTCAGTGCCAGTCCATATAAAAAACGTCATCTACATATCTTTTCCAAAAAAAAAACATATTTTAATAATAAAGTAGAACTATTAAAAATCTTATATTACAAAGTAATTTTATAATTAATTTAGGTGAATACCAATCTTTTGGAAAATAAATTTATATGTGAACGCCCCACGAACGACCTGACCTAACTGCCCGAAGCCAATGGGACTAAATCATTCCCTTGGAGGTTCTATTTGGAATCCTCGTTACTACAAATATGATAACATTGTTGAATCTGTTAAAAAAAACTAAGAATACTATCAAATGTGGTTTACAGACCACCTTAGATCATACGACGTACGTCTTGAATACTTCCTCATTAAATCACTGAAAACTAGAAGGTAATTGATTGATTCAATGTTAATACAAAATAATTCACGGTCATCTTAGTTTACGACTTAGGCTGCTCTCTGACGGTCCGGTGAGGAACGAACATTTCACTCGTTACTGCAGACACTGCACAGAAAAGTCAAGTTTGCTAAAGTAAGGTAACGGTTTGCAACGCAGTCCATCGTGGGACTTTTCTGCGCAGTGTCTGCTGTAGCGAGTGAAAAGTTCATTCCTCACCGGACCGTCAGAGAGTGGCCTCAGCAGTATCGAAATAAATTTACCTTATTCCTATTGCTTACGACGTCATAGCACATTCCACCTGAATACTTTCAGAAATAATATTGCCTACTTTAGTCCTCTGCCTCAAATGTGTCGACTATATAATAAGATAGAGTGTGCCAATGTAGACATTTTTGTCGATAATTTGTAGTTTCAGAAAATATATAACAATGATTGGGATAATATGTAATACATTACGTATCACTCGTGTCTCTTTTTGTATCTCTTGTTTCTAATATATATTGTAATTTTGTGTATCGTTTCTCTGATTATTTGTAATTTGTGTATATTAACTGAGTTTTCACAAATGGATTGTTTTCACGTAAGTGTGAACATCTGTAAGAACAAATCCCAATTTATTTATTTCATAATGTTATATGTTTTAACGGTCAATAAGGATTTCGAGTGAAAAATATTATCGCTTTAAAACTATATATTCGTGTGGATCAACAAACGCCGATTCTCAATATATAAGTTCTATTATACGTAGAATTTAAAAATCGTTATTTAAATCGTCTCATCAAAACGCCCCGTTTCATTAGTACCATTGAGACGACGTTACACGGTTGTCGGTGTAAATTCATTCTGTGTGACCGTATAATAATTTCATGATTTTTATAGAGCCATTTTTGCGAAAAATCATCTCAGGGGCTCTGTAAAAATATTACTTTCTAGGGTTTATCTTACTGGGGTACCCACAGCGCCCTTGAGGTGATTTTTCAATTTAAAAAAAAAACATATAATTGTGCATGGTTTTATGGATTATAAAATAGAACAATTTTTTTGTATGTTTGATAAATTTTTTAACTAAGTTTTCGTAATTATGTAAACATATTACTAGAGGAACATTATAACGCAATAAATGAATTAAAATTATAAAATCTAGAAGAAAACATACTGTGACCGTTAAACTCTGTTCGGTTGAAACATCATATATGTTCTTTCTTCCCGTGTCCATAATCCATATCTTAATACTTTTTTGAATTCGGTTAATTTTGTAATGGTTCTTATTGCTAGAGAGAGGATTTTAAATACTTCTATGGAGAAATATTGCAAAATTTCTTTGTCCAAAAGTTGGAGGAATGTAAGTTGTAATGAGGATCTTGTGCATCGACCCGAGTTTGTATGTGCCAAGTTATCCTGGTTTTTTAATGCGAAAATTAAAATATCTTTTGAATATAATTATTTCAGAGACATTAAATTCAGGGCATTAAAAAGATGTAAAAAGGGTGACCCAGTAGTTGATCCCCCGACAGTTGACCCCTCGACAATTGATCCCCCGATATTTGATCCCTCCGACTGTTGATCCCCTAAAGGATTATTTATGATGTACGTCCTCATTTGTAAAGTAAATATGTAGGTTATTCGACGGTCATTGATTGGATTAATATAAGGTTTTACAAACTGGGACATTAAATGATTTCAAATGTGATTGTCTTAGGGCTCTAGTGCTCGTTCTTTCTTCAAACATGTGGACATTTTGAAATGATGCAGCAGGATATATTTTTTTAAATTTAAGGCAGGATTTGATTTTGTTACAGGACAATGCACCGATACACCCGTGCGCACGGCACAAGTTACGAAGCGTGCTGTGAGGGAGACAGAGAACCTATCTACACCCCCGATTTGACCCCGTCTGAATATTGTTTATATTCATAATCGAAAAAAAAACACATCACGAGGAAAATTTACTCATGAAGATAAAAATGAAGCCCGCCGGTCAAGAGCCTATAGCAAGATTTGTGAAAAAAAATTGACCGTTTAAAGATGTTACATCGGCAAAGAAAGAAATACATTGATGATTGATTTTTTTTTTATTAAAGTGTTTTAATGATTTATTCTCTGTAAACAAAGTACAGCAGTTAACAATTTGTGAAGCAATGATAAAGTTTTTCATTACAAACCAAATCGTGTAATTTATTTATAAACTTTATTAATAATGATCAATTTGATATTACCTTGAAATTGTTAACAATCTATTGAGTTCTGTGCGAATAGTTTGATATTATAGAATTTGGGTCGATAGAACAAATAGAAAAAGTGGTACAGGTTGGGTTAAAAGCGAATTAACAATGATACTTCAATTTTGGAATAACTTATTGACGCTTGTAAACCTCATTGTAATATATTTTAATCATTCAATATAATATTAACAACTCTAGAATGAAACATGAAACTGAAAAGACACAGAAAAGAAAAGGTAACGGTAGCAGCTTGGACTAGTGATAACTCAACATCTTTATTCTGCGAGGTGCTTAATGTTAAAATCTGTTTTCCCCCGCTTATAATGATGGCTAGTTTTACATAGTTGTTCGATAATGACGTAAATGCTAATTAAATCAATGAATTCAAATGTGTGTGGTAAATCATTTGAAAATTATTTTAAGAAATTAAATTGTTTAGGTTTCGTGAAAATACTTAGAAGTGGAGAATAGAATTTTTTTCTTATTTAATTTATTAACTCTTTTTTGGATCATTAGTTATTTTATTTATCTCTAGTTATTCCAATAAATTTAATCTAATAACCTTTCTTTCTACATGTAGGGATTTAGGCTCATTGTTGATAGCGTTGGACGTGATTATTTACTAAGAAATGTTCTGCGAATTTTTAAATAATGTTTTTTTTTATTTCTTATTATTATTATGGCTTCGTATGTGTTCTTTGAATCTAGCTGAGAAAGCCCTTTCCATCTATTAAATTTGAAAAAACTTCACAAAATAAATTTTAAAGGAGTTCTACGAATTAAAAAAAGAAGTTATTTTTCATTAAAAAAAACTCAAAGTTTCAAAAGAATAAGAAAATTTTTAGATAAAGAACTAATTAAAATTTATTACGCCTTATGTCAATATAATCTACAATATGGTCCTTATCGGATGGGGAAGTTCATGCGATTCCACTATAAAACCAGTCCTCATAGCACAAAAGGCAATTTTGAAAATTATTCTTAGAGTCCCAATCAGAACTCCTACAGACTATGTTTTTAATGCCCTGAATTTAATGCTCTGAAACACTTATGTTCAAAAGATATTTTAATTTACGCATTCAAAAACCAGGATAACCTTGCACAAAACTCGGGTCGATTCACAGGATCCTCATTACAACATACATTCTACCAACCTACAACTAAAATAGCTTTTGGACAAAGAAATTTGCAATGTTGCTCGATAAAAGTTTTAACGTCCTCCCTCTAGCAATAAACACCATTACATAATTAACGAACTTCAAAAGAAGTATTTACATATGGATTATGAACACGGGAAGAAAGAATACAGATACGATGTTGCAACCGAACAGAGTTTGACGCTCACGGTATGTTTTCTCCTAGATTTTACAATTTTTATTATTTTAATGTAATATAATTTTCCTCTAATAATATTTTAACATAATTACGAAAGCACACTTAAAATATTTAACAAACTTACAAAAAACTTGACCAAATTTATAATACATACTTAAAACCATGTACAATCTGTCCTTGCAACTTTTGTAAAACATTATGAAATAAATAAAATTAAAAAAATATATTAAATTTAAAAAAAAAACACACACACAATTAATACAGTAATCTCTAATCTCAGTAAATTCAAGCGAGCTTCGTGAGCTCGTACCTCTGTTTTTAACATCGGAGGGATGAACCTATATGTATGTGACATCTATCGGTGACTCTATGAACAATTAACACTAGTGACACTAGAGACATCTAGCGGATGAGATCAGCGGATACGAATTCGAAGGTCATGTGCTCGAAACCCTGCGTGCGCATTTATTAAAAAACTAATAATAACACTTATAAATTTGTTTTTTCATACATTAATGCATGAAATAAAGTAATAGGTGGTATATTTACGACACGCTCCCGTGTGGCAAATACTATCGGTATCGCCGTGGTGAAAGGTCACCAATTAATAAAATACTTGAAATGGTTTTAGCCGTGTTTGGTCACTACATTTGAAGAGCCAGGAACTTTCCAATCTTCTCCCCCACCTCCCCGCCCCATTTAATTCAACATATCTAAATACCAAAATTGGGGATATGATATTCCCATTGGCTTCTTGCACTTTTGGTATAATACATCGTCGTTGTTCTGACTCAACCTTTCGATCCTAAACATTCCGCTAATGATAAATAAATTGTTCGAAGTGTACAGATTGGAACAAAGAATTTTAATTTAAATAATCTACTAGCAATTGATCTTAGTCGTACACAAAACTTATTTATTTGTAAATCCCACTAGAAAAAACAATCAATAATGACACCTAAATAAACATAATGCAGGAATGCCATCGTGTAAACAATTTGAAGTATGTGTTTTTATTTCAGGTGTAATATATACCTTTGCATTGGGGGATCTTATGTACATCAAAAATTTTTTTTTGCATTTATAATTAATCCAGACTCATGAGACCATTTTAAAAGTTCAATGTAGTCTTTTTGTAAAAGGTCCATACATGTTTGCAAATCACTGCTAGAAATTACCAAAGCAGTATCATCCGCATACGCGAAGTGCTTTACGTGTCTAAAAATGTATTTAATAAATGATACATAAATAATTTAAAAAAAAATTGGTTGAGTCAGAACAGACGATATGCTCTGAGTAAAGCGTTTTTAAGTTTCATCCTTTTGCCTTTTTTAATCATCCTGGGGCCCGATTCCTTATCTTTAAGGTTAAACACATTTTGCTTAACTACGTAATTCCGATTCCATGTCAATAACAATACAGTTTTAAAGGAGTTTGCGGTATAACTATCGCAGTATTATAAAAAAAATATAGGTGCAGCACACTTACTTAACACCTGTAGTTTATTATTACTTACTTTACACGTGTCGTTAGCTAATCCGATATTGACAACAAAACTAATTAAAGATCGCCCTACAATAGCAATACTGATGGATATTGTCCACGGATCAAACATTAATAACTTAACAATGTCGAATGAATGATGATGTAATAATATTAAATTCACTGGTTTTACATTGTCAGTCCGCGTGTACTTTTGAAACCAATAAAGGTTAATGAGATCATTAGATATAACTTACATTGTAATAGCATTGATAATTCTGAACAACTGTCTGAATTACGTTTCTCCAAGCTCGACCGAATTCAATTGATCGCGTATACGACGTATTTCAATTCTACGAACTTCGTTAGTTTGCCTCCGTTTTCCGGTGATCCACCGGCTAAAATTCCAACGAAATCACGTGCTCTTTATGCAGGTGGCGACAAGGTTGAGATTCCCGCTTAACATCGGCCGCATGTTTTGATTTACGCAAAAAAACATCACCAAAATGCGTGTTTTATTCTATTCTGTAAAGCTCAGACATAATTATGAAGATGTTTTATTGTCATATTCTAAAAAACTTAATTTACCACAATGAACAATATGACAATATCGGAAAAGGGGTTTGTAAGTAGGAGAGTTTGCGATTTAAACATTTTTTTTCATGTATGATACTTTATTTTTTTCTAGTCTTATAAAAAGATACTCTATGGATCACTTCTAGAGGTTTGTCTATGGGACATAACCTCTGGGAGTCACTTGTTAGAGCAATCACTTGTCAAAGCGGTGTCAACCGAGATAGTCAATAAATCTACTTTACATTTACAAGTGCTTTTTAGTATAACACCTTATACAACAATATGTAGGTACAGAAAACAATATAGTGAGACAGTATATACTACAAAAAAATAACAACATAATAAAAATGTAATTTTTTTTTTTTAAGGAATTTAAAAAAAAAAACACCAACATAACCATTATCAAACAACAAAATCCAAACACTATTCATGACAGTAATAAACCGTAAAATAAAAACAACATACCCATTATTACAAATACAGTGAAACACAATTAATTATAATCCGATGGATTATATCTATCGAGATTTTTTAATAACTCTATTTGCAGTATTTAATTAAATCATTTATGATATTTCTAGGCCATCAAATTCTCAAGCCGAAAACACATGATTTTGCATTACTTCTCATTGCATCGCCTTAATAAGCCAACATTATTAAAAAAATTGTGTATGTTGACAGTTAACCGAGGCTTATCTGTCACGCAAGAGCGCGCGCCAAATTAGGCGGGCTTTGTCTACCGCCTGTCGGAATATTTCAATATTAATTGTTGTCCGTGCTCGCACATGCCGCCTAATATCCGTAGATGACGGATTTAGTCAATATCTTATTGATAGTAGGGTTTTATCGATCGACCGTGCTAATTTTGCTATTTATAGCAATTTGTGCTATTTCGGCGCCCTCTTTCATCCTATATTTATTTGTAGGACTGTGACAATTATTAAAAAATAAAATAAACGTTTTTAAGTGATTTTATGCACCACACCCTACTCAGGTGTAACATGCAATATTTACCGCACGGTTGGTCACTGCACCGTTTTAAATCGAGAATTATCGTTATTTTCGTGATTTTATTTCAACTTCCCAAGGTCGTCCTTTGTCGGTAGACAGATACTGACTACCAGAACAGTCACTTGCATAAGTCATCATAAGCTATACGTATATTTCACGCATGGGGAGGTGCACGGCACAGTGCAGTCATTCCGACCAGGGCCGCCGCGTCCATAGTTGCCTTAGAAAAAATAATAATTGAAGAAATGCGACGTGGGCACTGACGTCAGAATTAATAGACTTGCCCTAAGTACGACTTTGACGGCTGGAGGCAAAGGTTATTTCACTGCCGTTCTTGTTTGTTTCGCGTGATTTTGACTGCGATAAACAAATTATAAAACATTTATAAAAAGTGTCAACTCAAATATTCATTTGTTTTGTAAACAAGTTACTTAGTTGCTGTTTTATTCAAATTTGCAGCACGCCTAGTTCGCTACCGCCCTTCCTATTTTGGTTTCTTCCCCTTGCGTGCTAGGGCATCTCTATGTATTATTTGCTCTGTGGATGTTGGCGTCGGTCCATTCGAGCCTTAATATCCAATATAAAATAAAAATTTCATCATTTCATTTCGATCAAATGGAATGGTAATATACAATCCTGGCAGTGTAATCCCGCTCGCTGACGGTCCGGTAAGAAACGAATATTTCACGTACCGCTTTAGACACCGCGCAGAAACGTAAAGTTCGCTAAATAAGGTAACGGTTTGCAGCACAGTCCATTGTGGGAATTTTCTGCATGGTGTCTGCAGTAACAAGTGAAATGTTCGTTCCTTATCAGACCATCAAAGAGGGAGCTAAAAGAGACAGAGCGCTGTATTTACCGCATCTCCATTCAAATTCAAATTCAATTTTTAAAATCTTTCTTGTATAAATAAAGGGACGCATAGATGGTTTGGGCGTTTAGAGCGAATGAACGAAGAAATGAGTATCAGGAGAATATATGACGCGAATGTGAATCGAAGAAGAAGCCTGGGACGTCCGAGGAAGACATGGCACGATCAAGTGAATCAAACACTTAAGTCGGGCCATCTAAGAAGTCAGAATAACAGAAAAGAATGTATTAATGTGAATTAAGACGCAAGAAGTATTTTCCGAGATCGTGTTGCTTGACGGTCCGTCCTCTCTGCCTACCCCTGCTGTGAAAAGGCGTAATGGTTAGTTAGTTACTTAATTAGATTCAAGAACTAAATGTTACTAAGTAAAAAGTACATGGGCTTCTATTTAAATCTATGCGAAAGGCACTTATAGTCATTGACGTATATATTTAGATGAGATGCAAATGGAAAAAAATAGTTCTACTTAGTTGAGGGTAAGTCCCCTCAACGCCCGTCGTACATTGATGCTTATATTGTGTATCCTTTGTTCTATTATGCCAACGAAATGATAAAATAATATCAAAATCTGAGAGAATTTGACATCTCGAAGGTAAATTAAAATCTTACACCTATCTTATTTGACAAAGTGGCCTGTCATATTAGCACACGCGCAGTGGGCACATTGTTTATTTTTATCTATGCCGCCTTATATTGTTATAAAATCATTATCAATCAATTAATTGACAGCCCTGCCATCGTCGCCACTATTAAATTATATGTACCGACGAGGAACACAAGACAAATTTGAATATTTTTCTGGAACATGTATACCACAAAATATATATCTTATTCACTAACCAATAGGATGCATGATCTGGGCAACCAGTTTGGAGGTATTGTTGATATATTTACTCCATCTATGAAGTAAAGCGTCATCTATACCAGCACTTTGATGAATCCTGCAATTCATTGTTGCAGGAATAATGTAGCTTTTAATCTAGTCTACTTTAATGGAAGCAATCTTCCCAACAAGCCCTCCATTGATAAGCTTGGTGTAACCCTAAGTGACCAGCTCAGGTATGGGGGCTCCATCAAATCCAGAGTAAAGTTAGCCTCTCAGAAGCTGGGCGTATTGTGCAGAGCCCGCAGATACTTTAACAGTACACAACTGCTGACCCTGTACAAATCGCAAGTGCGCCCCACTGTAGAATTTGGCAGTCATGAGATCTTAGTCGATCGATGTTTATTCATTTTAATCGAAGAGATTTTTGGTGAAAGAAGGCGTCGTTTACACTGACGTCAGAATTACATAGACATGTCCAAAGAAAAATCTGCACGCACCATTTTGACCGTTTTAAAAATATTGAATAACAATAGAAATTATTAAATTTTTCGGACTTCCATAAATTGAACATGATTTCAATAACTAGATCGATGCCGTGAATGGATAATCCCAAGAAGTGTGACCAGATCTGAATAGCCAGGTACTTACAAATCGTCTCCCTTTTACTTTCTATTCACAACTCATTTAGTCTCATTATATTAATTACCCTAATTTTCGTACGCCGTACAGAAATAAATCGCTATTGGAAATGATTTTAACCGTGTTTATTGACCAGATCTGAATAGTCAAGTACTTATATAGGTAGAGGTCCTGGGTTCCAGTCCCAGATGCGACTAAAATCTTTTTTTTATTTTCTATTGTTTTTTTCGTTGTCATCTTTCATTTCGGTTATAACCAGCTTGAAAAGGTTCATTCTTTTATAAAACTTTCTTTTTTAAATCTTGGGTACTATTATATATATAATCTCAGCAGACGGGACTAACAAGGGTGTCGTACATAGACAATGGCGGCACTTACCCCTAGCGCGGTTACTCCCCGCAAGACCTTGTCGGCAACTCAGCAATCGGCACATTCGTATGAGAGATACAGCTAACAGCGTGTTAGTCGAAACGATCATGATTAGTGTTTTGGGGTTAAGTATTAAGCAATCTGAGATTTAATCGATGACTTATAAATCGCAAAAAATTCAAAAAATTATATTTAAATTTGGAATTAGCACATGGAAACCGATAGAAGAATACATGTGTGATCAATTTAAATTAGGAATTAATACATGGAAACCGATAGAAAATATTTGTATGTTAAGAATAGTAGGATTCCTTTTTCGATATTTTTGTGATTTATTGCTTAAATATTTAATTAAATCTAGATTGCCCAATGGTTTTAAAATAATTTGTCCGCTAGTATAGAGGGTTGTTAAAAACAATTTTAAGATCCTGAGAGGCGGTCAATAAAAATGACAATAAAGCTTCAACTAAAATGATCATCATTCGCCGTCAATGAGACGGCCTCCATGGTCGAGGGGTAAGGCTCTCGAATACGAATCCGCAGGTCGCGGGTTCAAATCCCGCAAGTAAATTTTATTTATTTAATTTGAGCAGTTTCACAATTAATTCATTTAAAAATAATATATAGTATATTTGCGCACGTTCCAGAGTGGAAGACCACCATTCAGAATTGAAACGATGATTGAAATGGCTTTTAGCCGTGTTTGCCTCCCTCTTCCCCTTCTACTTCCCCTCCCCAATACCTTCAGCCTCACAACATTCCACAATTGGGGATGCCATAGTCTCACTGGCTCCAGACGGTTGGGAGCAGTTGGGACTCTTGTGCGGTATTCATATTAAAAAAATGTATATATATATATATAAAAAATGAAAAGTTTCGAGTGGAAATTCCATCAATTGCATATGAAAAGATCAATTGGTCCCATCAATCAGAATCATTGACCTAAATATTGATGTTTTATTGAAAGTCACGGGGAGCTTTACACATTAGCAGGAACAGGTAATGTTAGTATGACTACTAACCAAGGTCAGGTATTATATTGCAATGGCGTGCATTGCTCCATGACTCGAGTTGTATATGTATATATTTTTCAAATCGAACTGTCACAATTTTTAAAAACTTCTAAATATCAAAAGTATATTCGTAGATTTCTGAAAATTTGGCGTTTGCGATAACCTTAAGTTTTACCCGAAATTAGTCATTTTACACGAATAACTCAATTTTACGAATTTTTCCCACATTTTTTTGTATTTTAAAATAAGAAATTAATATATACATGCCTATGGTTTTGACAAGCTTCAATAGCCATAAAATCTAACGCAGCAAACTTCACGTCAAAAATGGCGCATACTACAATTAATTTTATGATTTTGTAATAAATAAAAAAAAACTCAAATTACTAAAAAGTTTACCTAACATCAGTTGTGTTGCAAAATAACACCACTTTTGCTGAAAAATAAGACCGTTTGGTTGAAAAATAATACCGCTTTAGCTGAAAAATAACATCGTTTTACCCAAATTCCACATAAAATAATTTTTTTTAGGTCCCTATATTTTATTTATGTATTCATAAATTCAAAAAAACAAAATTAAAACATTAGCCACTCATCCCACTAGGACAGTCCTGTGTCGAGATGAACGGCTTTACAATTTTGTGAAACAAAAAAAAAAATAACTAAAAAAAAAAACACGGAAGTTATTCAAATTGTAAACAACTTCAAAATCTACAGTAAATATTTAAGTTGTGCCGTACATTTTTAGATTACAACAATAATAATTTCTTTTTTTTTTTTAATCATTGAAGAAGATAATATTAACACATCCCAAATGAACCACGAAACCGGAAAAACAACAAAAATAATAAAATTTTCAACCAGGACTGCACGCCACTGATATATTGTTATACCTGTATTAATTATGACGGTCTTTCCTCTATCTCACGTGTGCCGCCTGCAGTCGGCCTCAACACGAAGTAATACGTAACATGAAAAACGTGAATTCCGACAAAAGAATAAATTATTATTTTCCTTGAACATGATTTCAATCTACTATGCAGTGAAACCCGGTTATAGCGTTCACTTTAGTGGTTTAAAATAAGTTTTTGATTAAAAGTAATAATATTAAGTATTTTGCTGTACCTAATAGGCTTCTTGTTAAATGTATCCTTTTACTTGGTTTTGCCAGCCGGTTTCGCCCATGATTTGAAATACTGTAAGAATTCGTGATTTCTTTCCAACCAGTTGTTATAAATATACGAAAGCTTATTTATTACAATCATTTCTTTTTTTAGGAAAGTAGGATGCTTGTATGAAAGATAATAGGGTCAGTGGGCCGGTTGTGGCCATTGGGCCGGTTCTGGCCATTTTCAACTTTACAAGTCGAAATATAAGCTAAATAAAATCGAATATTTTTTTACTCTATGGCAAAATGCATATTTGTCAATGGTCTTCGTTGACAAGTGACACAATAAATCTTATTGTTAACAGTTTGTGTTTGGTCGATGCGAATAAGTGTTGCGGAATTTTTTATTGAGATTGTTATCAAAACCTTAAGGAACCCACTGTAAGTACTCTTAATATATATTTGTAATCCTTTTGATGTTTTATTTGAAAACAAGATGTACCCATTATAAAAGGGTAAAGTAATATGTTTTTGAGGTTATTTTTAGCAAATTGGTTGTTTAAACATGATTTTTCGATGTGGCCATTACTGACACAAGAATTTATACAAATGTATGGGTTGTGGCCACGTTGGTGGCCACAAGTGGCTCCCATACAGTACTAGTTTTGGCCATTATCTAAAAAAATGTACATATCCGCTAATTTTGATATTTTAACTTAATAAATTATTATGTTTCTTCTTCAGAACTGTGAAAATGACTCCGGCAAATAAGAAGAAAGATGCTATTGAGCACTCAAAACGCAAACTTTTTTGTTATTCACCATCGAAATTGATTTTGGCACTCGATGCTATAAAAGGAGGTATGAAGGTATCTACTGCTAGTAAAAACTACAAAGTCCCCCGTAGTACTTTGCGTAACAAAATATGTGGACGTGCACCAGCGGCCTCATGTCACGTAGGACCACAAGCTGTACTTGGTATAGAAATAGAGATGTCACTAGTCAGGTGGATTAAAGATTGTGCCCGGGCAGGTTTTCCAATTTACAGGGAATGTTTATTAGATTCCGTAAAGAAGATTGTTGTTACTGGCAACATCAATACTCCTTTCATCAATAATCGCCCTGGGAGGACATGGTTTGAGTCATTAATGACGAGACATCCTGATTTAAGCAAAAAACATGCAGAGTACATAAACAAGGCATGCGCATTGATAACCGAAGAAAAAATCAGAAACTGGTTTGAAGAAGTCATTAGTTTGTTAGGACCTACAGTATTTGGAGAGTAAAATTGAACCAAATATGCTTAAAGATTTCAAAGTCACTTACAACACTGGTATGGATTGGACAGGTTGTACTGAAGGGTTGTTCCTGTATAAAGTATGGCTGGCCTTCAAAGACGATAATACTGCATTGCCAAATACAGATCTTACTTGTATTAATCTAGATCGAGTTACAACGCCTCCAGAAACTCCTGTTATTGAACCTTCATTTCCAATCGCGGTAAACGAAGAAATCCTGGACGTATCAGCATCAACATCTAAAGATATATATGTATCCTCTTCTGAGATTGTAGAATTGAATATGCCGACTAATGCCGCAGAATTTAAAAAAAAATGCGTCATATGGCCTGAAAAGAAGACAAATACTACCAGTCGAAAGAGAGAGTATATTCCTTCGATGTTAACATCAGATAAATGGAAAGATATTATGATGGCTAAGGAAAAGGAGAAAGACAGAAAAGAAGAACAAAAACAGATAAAACTAGCTAAAAAAATAAATAAGAACATTAAAAAAAAAGAAACCGACCATTGAAATTTCAGAGACGTCAGAGGAAGAAAATTTGCGTGATGCATCTCATTCGGACTGCGAAGACTGGATTCCACAGGTAAAGCCGTCGGGTTTCGAAGAACTAGATCGAACACCCCTGGAAGGAGATTATGTCCTGGTTGAATTCAAGAATCCCAAAGCCACTTTTTATTATGTCGGCAAAATATTGCGTTCAAAAGACGAAGACAATGAGTTTGAGATAAGGTACCTGAGAAAACATAATACCACTGGTAGCCAATTCACAATGCCACAAATTCCTGATTTGGCATCTGTTGCTGAGATTGATATTAAAATGATATTGCCACCACCATTGTTTACAGGTACAACCAAATGGCAAAATTCTTTTTATACTTTCGAAATCGAACTCTCAGGTCTAAATTTGCGCTAAATCTTATTTTTTTATAAGTTTATTGTATAACTTGAATAATAAACATCGATTTATAATCATTACTGTGTTTAATTTAGATAAAAAATATAAGTTTCCTACATAGATTCATGTGGCCAAAACCGGCACACGGGTGTGGCCAGAACTGATTAAATTGTGGCCACAACTAATGCATGGGTCCAGTTCAATGAAAAAAATATATTTAAAAATAATTAAAGAACTGTTACTGGATATATTTACATATATTAAAGACAGGTATTTTTATTGTACATTAATGTTGGAAAAATTATAATTTACATTTATGTGCAAGTTTGGTGCTCATTCAAAAACGAAAAAATCCTTAAGGTGGCCACAACCGGCCCACTGACCCTACATATATTGTTACAGTATTGTAATGTATATTGCGATTGGTCTATTTGCTAGATTAAAAACATTTCTGCGAACTTCGGCTGTGCTTAGTAAAATATTGTATGTAGTTATTTCACAAATATTCGGGGCATATAAACATTATTTTGATATCGAGACGGGCAAACAAAAAACTTAACTACCTAGTTAATTTATGTGGGATTTCTAATTTTACATAAAATTCCATATCCTACAGTAGATTTGCACCTATTTTAAGATTCAATTCAATTCTTTATTCCTTTTTAAAAAATTACAAAATTTACATTTTAAGGCATTTTTAAAGATAATACAGGATGTACAACATCCAAAATAATTACTTATAAAAAATAACAAAAATATAAAAAAAGAAGGTAGACATGTATAATCTCAGTAAATTGCATACAAGACATACTGGTGTTATACAAGTAGCAACAAAGCTTTATACTTAAATGCAGCTTCATTGATACTAAATATATCGATATCCGAAGTGATTCTATTTAACAGCAAGATTGCCCTCCCCACCAGCATGACTATTGGCAAGTTGGTCCCGCAGGCCGGGAGATAAAACAATCTATGATATCGGTGACATAGATAACCATCGGGAATATAGAAATGAATGCTCTCCTTGATAGCTGAGTTTTCGAACCATCCACGAATCAGTCTGAAAAAATGTGTACATAGTGTACATCCCTTCCGACCCGCAGATTGTTCATTCCGAGCATACCTAAGATATAGTCGGTAGGATAGAACCACGGGTAGTATCCATACTCCCTTAGATAGATAAATCTCAAAAATTTCTTCTGAACTCTCTCAAGCATGTGGGAATACTTGACCTGATGTGGGCTCCAAACCACCGACCCACTCTCAAGCCTACTCTTTACTAATGAGTTATATAATATTGTGAGAAACCGGATGTCTTTAAAATTCCTTGCAGTACGTAGGACGAAACCCAGCATTTTTAGTGAAGGTCATTTTTACTACAGATGACTTCAATATGTGCATGAAATGTCAGCCTAATATCAAACACGATACCAATATCTTTAATAGTGGAGACACGTTTTAAACTTCGGGCGTTCATATTATACCGGTAAAACCAAGTATGACACGCCCTTATGAAAGAAAGAATGAAATATTTAGAAATATTGAACTCAATCTGATTCCTCTTACTCCAATCAATAATTCTATCAATATCTGATTGGAGTCGATTGGAATCTTCTAAAGTTAATATTTCTAAGAACGGTTTTAGGTCGTCAGTGAAAAGAAGAAATCTGGAATACAGAATACTCTCAGCGATATCGTTAATAAAAAGAGAAAAGAGGAGGCCTAAATTAAAGCCCCGAGGAACTCCAGAGAGCATGCGATACAAATTGTTTTCTTCCAGTAAAATAGCTAACAGAGCATATTGGAAACCGTAAAAAAAAACCTTTGATCCCAAAACCCAAATCTTTGACAGTTTATTTAATAAGATGTCATGATTTACAGCATCAAAGATTGGACTATACTCTTATCTATGAGCCAAAATTAAGAATCGACAAGTTGCGTTGCTTGAAATAGCCTTTGTTATACTCAATGATTTTTTAAAGATGTTGTAAATCCAAAGGTCTTCTAAATAAAAATAAGTAGTTTTTAAAATGGAATATGTATGGATAGGCTGTCAGTATCGAGCTTCACCCGCCCGACTGCTAGTCGATCTCACTGCCTACCGAACTATGCCCTCTAAATTTCCACAACCACCTCGAAATAGAAGGCTAGGTAATTCATGATCTTCCTCTTCTCTATATCATTTCCTTCCCTACTTCATTTATCCCCAAATGTGGTTACCACAATTCTACTGGCATCGAGACGTAGGGACACACATATTAAAAAGTAAAACAAAATATAAAGTTGCTCAGTGAAAGATTCAATTCATTTTAAATCCGCACGGATTGTGAAAAAATCTCTCATTTTATACATTTGAAAGTTCACCCACTTTTTTTTTAAGCGCGTTATAACAATGTTTACGTCATAACTAATTTCGTTCTAAACGATATACACTGCGGGCTAGCAGATCAGGAAATGGAGGTTGTAATTCTTTTCGAATTGGGTTACGGACGAATTTGAGATTACGTTGAATCATAAGGTTAAATGCGACTGTTAAATATAAATATATTACTTGATACCATAAGATAACAAAAAAAGTAAAGGCTACTTATGTAAAAGTGCATGCGCGCGCCATTAAACCGGTTACAAGACTTTCCAAGGTTATTGTACAAGATGGTTTTTGTACGATATTGGTTCAGTTTCGGTAGTGAATGTTATTATAGTATAATGTATGACTAAGCGATTGCTTTTCTTTGTGTTTGTATCCGCAAGGATATGCAGAGAGGAGTTCATTAAATTAACGAAAAATAAACGAACCATACCAACAAGCCAATTCTAATCAAAAACATTATGAGTGGACAAAAGTATTATTTTATTTAGGTACATAAATGCAGGAAGTGGGGAGGGGACGGAATAATTGTAAGGTTGTGAAGTACCTAAATATTTGTGGCGTGCATTGCTCTATGACGAAAGGTAGACTGTGTGTATTTATCAATTTCGTTTATGAATATTTTAAAAATGCCATTTTATTATCACGTTCTGCTGATTATCATGTCCATAGAATAAAGAAGAACACAAGAAATGCGACGTGGGCGTGATTCGTGATTCAAAAGTCTGGCTATTCGAGCCTTAAATTTTCAATGCAAAAAGATTTAATTTCAACAAAATGGAATGGCGATATACAATGCCGGCAGTGTAAGAGAGATAGAGCGCTGTATTTGCTGTATATGTACTAATTCAAAGGCACACCGGCTTCCATTTAAATCTAAGTGGAAGGCACTTCTAGTGTGTATTCTTTATTCTATGGTTTTGGCCAACCGAATAAAAGAGCGTACAAGTTCCTTACCAAAATCATGGAGAAATTTTTTTTTGATCAGATGCATGTAATTTTTTTTTTCCTTTTTTCGTTTTCTTGGGGTACGGCTTTTCAGCTTTTGTTGACTGCACGCCACAACTGGCTATTCAGATATGGTCTGTAAATTCGGCTAAAGTTATTTCAAGCTCATAAACTTTTTTTTTTAGTTCACTAAATAATATGCAGATTAATTATTTATGTAGAGATGTTTCGCGATTGTTCTAATGATTTGATTCCACACTTTGATAAGTGAATAGACTTGTATGTGTACTTTGATATGAATTCGTTTTTGTACTATTGTACGTCAACAAACCGGTTTCATATTGTTTATAAAAAATGTTGCAAAGACAAGACATAAAGTATTTCATTCCATTTATTGAAATAACAATTAACAAATTTCAACAATTTACTCATTGCAAAAACACATTGGAAGACAGGTTATTTATGGGTATACGATTATACTGCTCACCTACAAAATCCGGTGTGCCGCAAGAATATAAATTATGTCCATTATTATTATTGTTTTTCGTAAACAATTATTTTGCCATCGGTTTTGCAATACTTTGGTTTATTGTTTCACTGTTTAAGAAAAGATAAATACATGCGTTGACCGAGGACATTTTTAACATAACTTACACACAGTTTATCAACTACCTTTTGACTCATGTCTCAAAATAGCCGCAAAACTTTCCCCGTGACCTTTGTATATTTCTGCTATGTTTTCCTAAACTTTTCCTATTATGTTTAACCATATCAACAAACTTATCTATTAGTTAATTATGCATACTTTGTACTATTTCTCTTTATCTATGCTTGTTTTGCTCTACACTTGTAATCTCTTTATATATTTTGTGATTAACAGTCTTGTAGCGACCGTAATATCATTCATATACATCTATTGTGTAAATGAGAATGTCCCGGGTGGGCGGTGTTTGTTTGTTTGTTTGTTTGTTTGTTTGTTTTTTTCTTTGTACTCGTATGCAAATCTACAGTTTTATTCCGAGCATATTGAAATTTTTGCAGACTTGACTTTCGAAACAAGAGGACGATCACTGCTAACATGACATTTCAAAAACCACCCCTTCTCTCTTTCCCACCCCTTGAAGCAGAATTTTAGTACTTCTTGATGAAATTTCGCTTATTAACGTTAAAAATAATAGGAAAATTACTTGGTAGGGCTTACCCATAGGTATTGGTAGTGGTATTGGTAAGGGTAGGGGTAAGTCAAGGCTAGGTGTAGTGGTAGGGGTAAGTTTGGGGTAGAGGTAGGGGTAGAGGTAGGAATAGGGGTAGGAGTAGGGGTATGGGTAGGAGTAAGGATAGGGGTAAGGGTTATGGGAAGGGGTAGTGGTAGTGGTAGTGGTAGGGGTACGGGTAGGGGTGGGGGTGGGGGCAGGGGTAGGGGTAAGGGTAGGGTTAGGGGTAGGGGTAGGGGTAGGGGTGGGTGTGGGGGTAGGTGTAGGGGTAGGAGTACGGGTAGGGGTAGGGGTAGGGGTAGGGGTAGG